>QEOT01004468.1:62731-84901 GCA_003123785.1 Pterocarya stenoptera
ATATATATATATATATATATACCTTGATGAAATCAGCTTGATCCCAGATGCTCTTGATTCCATCTCTGGCAGCATCAGCAGAAGGCCACAGAGGTAGCCTCACGTTTGGATCATATGAAAGCAATATGCCGGCTTCCTTAGCAGCTTTCATGGCTGCAATGTGAGCCGACCTGCATGGCTCAGATATCAGGCTTATGGATCCATAATGGAAGATCTTGGCCCGCTTGATGAGACCAATGTTTAGCTCGGACTCTTTTAGAAGCATGTCCGCACTAGGATTTCTATAAAACATGAACTCCCTCTCCCCGTTCTTCTTCAGAGTCACAAATGCCAGTGCAGTTCTGGCATCCAGATCAAAACACACCCCATCTGTGTTCACCTCGTTCTTCTTCAAGATATCTACTAGCATGTGCCCAAACTCATCATCTCCCAACTGTAAATTGTCGATCATTACACAACATGATCAGCACCATTTATATGTGTTTCTCATGACTAATTTCTGTTAAAAACAAAAAACAAACTTGAGAAGTGGGGAGAACCTTGCCAATAAAGGCAGAGTTACCGCCAAGCTTGGTGATGGCACAAGCAACATTGGCAGGAGCACCGCCGGGTGCTTTGAGGAAAGCAGTAGACTCAGCCAAGGAAACTCCAGCCACGTCTGGCACAAAATCGATGAGCATCTCGCCAAATGCCACGATCGATGGGCTTGGACTCGTTGCTGAGATTGTCATTTTCCCTTCTCACTTTTTTGAACACTTACCTTTTCTCTTTTTGATCAATGGGCAGGGCTTTATATATAGAAGGATAGAATCCTTTTGGAGGAAGGAAGTAATCAGTGTTGTATACGGATAAGCCAACATATTTAAACTCAATCCATATTTGGATAAAAGTCTCCATTCGTCGAGCTGATTATAACTATCACTGTTTTTTTACTATCGATATTGGGATATTCAATGTATTTAATCCTCCCGACTTATCTGCCAAAATAACGGGTCATAGATATATTATGATATCACGTGTGAAAATAGAACTATAATTTTGTATGATTCACAACGCAAACAAAACGGGATTCTCTAACTGATTCATTACCGATAGAAAAGTTTTCTTTTTTTCTAAGATATGCTTATAATATTTTTGTTACATATATAGATGACTTTAGCTTAATGAATGGCGCTCATGAAGATGATCGGTAATTGCATTCCTGTATCAGTTTGATTCTTTGCCACATTTGAGCGGGAAGTTTGGATAATGAGTTGAAATAAGACGAGGTGAAATGAAATTTAAATAAAATATTATTATTAGTTGAATTGTTGAGCATTGCTATGCATCATCCTACACACCACACACCAAATTATTTTTTATTTTTTTTAAATTTTTTTTTCAATTTTTTTTTTTATTTTACTCTTCTTGAAATATTTATATTTTTTTATTCATCATCCATATAATACACATTTAATAAGAGAAACAAATAAAAAAAATAAAAAAAATTATTGTGTGTGGTGTGTAGGATGATGCAAAGATTAATTCTAAAACAAACTCAAGTGTTTTCTTGTATAAGTCCAGTACCGTACTTGGTTACTGTTATGGTTATATAATATTTTTATTTATTTAAAAAAAAAAAAAGACTAACTATACATGGCAAAGTATATTCGGATCGAGTAATTAGTAAAGAAAACATATACGCACCCACAAATTCACACAAAAGCTACAGTGTGGCCATGCACTTCCCAAGCGTGCACGCACAGGAAGCGAGAGAGGTGTAGCGTTCGCTTAGTGCAGAAAGTTGAAACTAGTTGTAAAATCTCAGAATCACATGTTCATCATACTTTGCACAGAATTAATGCCAGATAGGTTCACAGTCAATGGCGTGCATTATGAAGACTATCCCAATCTACTTCATGAGTGTATATAGTGGAACATACGGCAAAAGGCTTCAGGAAGTCACTAGCCCATATTATAATGCTTATCCACACCTACCGAGACATCCCAAGTGCAGCTCATTCCTTTTGGGAACTCGACCAAGTCACCAGCACCTATCTCCACCGACTCAGAAGCCCCATCAGGCGTAACCTTCACTTTTCCTTCAAGCAGATAGCAAGTCTCTTTAGTATCATATGTCCATGGGAATTTGCTTGGAGGGCAACCCCACCTGACAACTCAAATGTGCCGCAGAAATTCACATTAATATACCCAGCATGGAAGCTATATATAATTGTGGAAAAGAAGTAGATCTACTAATGCAAAAAGTACACTGTAGGTCAAAGTTCTTGTCTAAAAACAATTATTTATAGAGGTGGTTTATGGATTTTAACCTCAGCACAATTTGGATCTAATGCCACTACCACATAAAGCTCCAGATGGTGATGATGGAGAGGCTTTGCTGCCCATACCCAAGGAGTTCACAAGATAATACTGCTCTCAAGGCTAGCAGCGAAGCCTATGCCACAGTAGAAAACCAACATTGAGGAGTTAATGGATTTTGAAGTAGGCCACACGGTAGTGCATTTGAGGCACAAGAGGTTCCATAAGGGAACTTATCACTCAAGGAAGTTTGGCCATTTACGGTGTCAAAGAAGATCAATCAAATGCTCATTTACTTGAGTTATCACCAGATTTGCAAATCATTCCCATCTGTAATCAGCTTGATGGAGAAATAGAAGCTGTGGAAATAAGTTGATTATCTGCCAGAAGGCCAGCTTGATGTTATTGAACATGTGCTTGATGTCCAAGAGAATATATGTAACAGCATGCAGCATTGCAGCCAGTATAGCAGATTGCTAAAGTGATTGGATAAAGTTATAAAATGGCAATTAGCAAGTCAAACTACAAGCATTGTTGAAAGAGTTTAGGAAAAGTGATCCAGAGGTGTATGATGAATCTGTTCAAAGCTTTCATCAGATCCAAGTGTTCTCCAACATAGAGAGGTTGATGCAAGAGCATCTAAGCCCAAAGCAAAGCAAGTCCATCGGTCCAATTCGTCCAACACACTCCACTCCCTAGGCTTCCATTTTATGTCTTTTTTATTAATATATTTTTAGCGTCTAAAATGATATTGTGACTGGCAGGTCACTTTTTTCGAGTTCGTTTGGTGTGTGATTAAGGGTTTGAAAATCTAGGTTACCCTGTTGAAAATCTAAGGTTCCATTGTAAGTAGCCATTTTCATTAAATATCATCTGAATATTTCTTAGGAATCTTTGAATCTAGAAATTGATCTATGCCATTCCAACCTCAATCTTATTTCTGTCTTTGTAATGATCTTTTTGTAATTGCCAAAAATTATTCTTAAACCCTTCATCGCGGCTTGAAAGATGGAATCTTTTTGTTGGTTCTGATCAGATTCACATAATATCTAAGTTCTTCCAGTTGCATGAACATGTTAGGACCTATCTCGCTCCCAATGGCTACAACCAATGCAATTTTTGCTTTCATAAGATAATATACGATGTTTCGCATACATATCATACGAGTCACATTGTAAGGATGAAACAGAGTTGGCGTACAGGGTCATCGACAGTTAAGCGGAAGAAATTTAAAGAACATAATCAGATTGCCTCTGATTATTTGGCATCTATTGTTTATGAGTATTCGATGCGTTAATGTTTCACAGGTATCTGGTTCCCAGATATCACGTTCCCAGTCTTTTGAGCAAAGGCCATTCCTTTCTAACCCAAAACCCACAACAAGTGCAACACAACCAAAGATTCCCATAACGTTAGCCAAAAAATAAAAAAAAAGATTCCAAATAACATGACATAAAAATCAAGCAAAAGAGAAAAAGGGACAGAGAGACGGTCATGTGTGCATACTTGGGCCATTTTCTGATACCAAGTTGGGTGAGCTTGGATCCGGGTGGGTTCTTCTCGATCTTGATTCCCAGTTTCTCAGTGGCCATGGTCTCCGCTCTAACTGAACCAAACTGCGGCCTAACCCTGTCTCTCGAACAGCTCACGGAAGAATAGGAAAGAGGTGATAAGGAGTGTATGGTCTTGGCACATAGGAAAGACTGGCTTGGTGATAGAGCACCAACACGCGCCATGTGCAATGTGTTAAGTCTATTAGCGATGACTCGAGATTTTCTTTTCTTTTTTTTGTTTGCCGCCGGGGGGTGGTGTGTGTGTTAATTCTTTCCTTTTTCTATTCCCAATTCTCATCCGCTCACCCCTTATCTTAAAACCGGGATTTTTTCTGGTCGTTGTTTGGACTAGGTGGAGATGGAACGAAACAGGCAAAGCAGGAAACTTTAGGAGACATTTAAACCAGATAAACCAATTTTTGAATACTGTTTTGGTGACTGTTAGAGATATTTCGATACTTATACCGTTGGTTTATATATAAATAAATTATATATAAATATATAAATTATATTTTAAAATAATAGTCTATATATGAATAAATTATATAGAAATATATATAAATTATAAATAGTCTGATCTAAATTGGAGGTAAAAAAATAAGCTTGTAATTTGAAGAAATAAAAAATAAATAAAAAATAAAGTAAAGGCTGAAATATCAGCCAGTATAGATCAAAATGGCCGAAATTTTGACAGATACGAAACAGCAAGCTTCCTTGTACCAGCTATGCTACAAAAATTGTATATTTGGCCATACCTGTCAATACGGTACAAAATTCAAAATTTTGAGATAAACCGTTGAAAGGTACTGATATTTGCTCCTTTATGCAAAAAGCTACATTTATCGGTTGTTTACTATTTGGTTCATATCTTCTGGCCTCTGGGTATATATCATGTCGTAAAATGACATGCTGCCTGAGACTTGATTTGTTGTTATAGACATGATCATATATTAATTACATATATATGCGCATGTACACATGCTTATATTTGTCGAATCAGCAAAGGCAGCACCTGAAAATTAAGCAAAAAACGCACTCTGGGTTATGTTGATTCAATCGGGGGTGGTAGACTATGAGTTAGGTGAACGGATAAAGGTTACTTGTCAATCTCACAACTTTCAGGGGAGAGGGGTTAAGGTAAAAGTCAGAACCATGTTCAGTTGTGTAGCTCATAACCCAATGGGCCAATAGACGTAACAGACCAAAATTGTTAGCCACGTCTTTGGTACTAAATAAATTTCTCATCTGTTTATGCCACTCATTTTCGATTTATAATGTAAAATGCACGGTTAACCTCTATGCTAATCGGATATCTGTGCATCTAAATTCACCACCATCTCAGAAAAGGTTATCTTGTAGCATGCTCGGAATTGATCAATATATAATCATAGAAAACAATCGAAATAACTTGGCAAATTCCGTGGTCCTTCTAATTTGAGGCTTAGGATCATAGTACTTATATTATTTGAATCAGAGAATGGTGTTGCAGATATTGATTACATAAACTTTCACACAGAAACATGATCATCAACACTTCAAGAGTTGTCTGTGGTTCTAACATGGTGAGATACTAGCATACGGTTTGTTTTTTGTTCTTAATTTATAACTTCACATTTCAGGAACTCTTATTTCTCAGCTTTGAAACTGGCCCGGGACATTGGAGGAATACCTTGCTGATTTCTGAAGACATTGTCTGGATCAATGCTTGTTTTGACACTTACCAACCTGGCAAAGTTATTCAAGAAGTATTTTTCACCCCAGACTCTGGCATTTTCTACAGTATCCCCAAATGGAACACTAGTATTTATAACCAGTTCGGTCTCTCCAAGGTCAAGGTCCATGTAATTAATATAGGAAGCCCTAGGACCCGCCGAAACAAATGGTGTCGTCAAATTATATAGTTCTCTTATCCAACCCATATACATGCTGCTTTTGTTTTTATCTTCATCTTGCCAAGTAACCAGATACTGAATTGAAAAGAGATTTCCTCCTCTATGAGGAAAAGGGATGGATTCACTGCTTACACTTTGCATAAACCCACCATAAGGGTCTAAGATGATTTGTCCTTTGGGCTCCTTTTCAAGTAAATCCAGGACCGCCATTATGCCCGTTAAAGGAATTTGGGCTCTCACGTAGTCTGATTTGCCCTTGAAATATCCTCTATCTTGCAGATACCTTTTTGTCAAGTCAGACACAGAGCTCCCATTGCTTAGGCCGGAGAAGAATAAGATTGATTCAATCCAACTCATTTCCATGCAATCTTCTTCCGCAATATCCAGCTCAGGAAACACATTTTTAAGAATGGATATGGCTTCGCTTCTAGGACCCAGATAAAACCCGTTAAATGCAGCTGATATTCCAGTTGTTACACTTTGTGGTAGACCAGCACCAACGAAACATGACAGATAAAAGTCACCTTCTAAGTAGGGTGCAACATATTGCCACTTGTATACTAACTCAGCTACCTGGAGCTTGCTGCCTGGTCTTGGGACTGTGAAACTGGTCACAACCTGTGGCACTTTCAACAACTGGATTTTCCAAGCATAGACAATCCCCCAAACACCCCCACCACCTCCTCTAATTGCCCAAAACACTTCCTCTCCCATGCCTTCCCTGTCTAACAATCGTCCTCTAGCATCAATAAGAAGCGCATCCACCACATTATCCGCTGCAACTCCATATTTCCTCGACAACAATCCAAATCCACCACCACCAATATGCCCACCAATTCCTACAGTTGGACATGACCCAGCTGAGAATCCATGACTGTTGCTTGAATTAGCAATGGCATAGTACGTCTCACCAAGAGTTGCACCACCTTCCACCCATGCCGTTTCGGATTCCAAATCCACCGAAACTTGGCTCAAATTCCTCATGTCAATAACTACAAATGGAACCTCATCAGTGGCAACATAAGAAGTCCCTTCATAGCTGTGTCCACCGCCCCTCACTCTAATTTCCCACGGTCCCTCTTTTCTGGAGCACAAAAAAGTGTTCAGTAGTTGCTCCAGACTCTCCGGAAGTATAATGGCCATTGGCTTAGGAATCGTGGACTCTGTGAACCTGAGATTTTGAATTGAAAAATTGAGGAGCTCAAAGTAATTTGAGTGATCATCTTCTACGTCGGGGAATGTGGCGAAGTTGTTAATGCCATGAAGAGTCAAACAAGAAGTGAGGTTGGCTGTCAGTGCTGCAGGTAAACAATAAGGAACAACAGAGGACAGGAAGATAAAGATCATGACTGAAGGAAATGGGTTTATCTGGGAGTTCACCATGGCTGCTTAACTTGTTGGTTTGAGAAGTAATTAAGCTGCTTGCTATTGGAAAGAACTGCTATAATCCAGTTGAATATTTATGGAGAAAGTACTGGCGAATAATCTGATACGTTGAGGACAAACGGATGGAGAGATCAATGCAAGGGGGTGTAGATGTGGCCGGCCTCTTATTCAATTATCACTGGAAGTTTGATCAAAGAGGAACTCTTAAATCATGCATACTTTAATTTGATCGATTAAAACATCTCCCAGAAGGTGACAAAACTAGTCTGCATGAAATTAAAGAGGTTAGGTGTAGAGAGAGAGAGAGAGTTGTATAATTAATTTTGATCAGCATGACATTATAAAAGGATCAATTTACCATATGTATATTAATTCAACACACATGCATGCCGGCCAACCATAGATCCAAAGGCCTCGCACGTTTGCTCATGTTTTTGAGCGAAGTAATACTCCTTAATAAAATTGGTCTCAGGCCCTCCACCTCTCCAAAATTTGAAAGTGTGAATGTTATTGTCTATCATATGGGGAAATAATATGGTTTTATTTTCCAGGGGATCGCAACTTTCACCACCACTCGTTTTCTCCTTTTGTACTGAAACTTTCAAGAGCTCGAACCTCAAACTACTTACATTTTTCAATTTAAACCATCGGTTAAGAACTTATCATTATGATCTGAAAATTTTATGGGTCTAACTTATCTCATAAATTGATTCAACAAGAGATGATTGCTCATTTCTTATATATAAATATGTCCAAGATTTTGTCTACAGGCAATGTAAAATCTCACGTGCAGACCAATATTTTTTTCTGGTCCTTGTCATGGGATAAGTAGTGTGGGCCACCCTCATTCGTCCTATGACTCTAATACTATAAAGAAATTCTTGAGCCTAACTCATCTCATAAAACTGGTTCAACAAGAGAGAATTGTTCATTCCTTATAAACATACCAAAGACCTTATCCACAAATAATGTGAGATTATTCTCCAACAAGATGAATAGAAATTTGGACATGTAGCACTATTTGAACAGCAGTCTTTAAAGATGGTGAAAGTTGAAAAATATATATTGATCATTGAGGATATACAATTAAATGAAAAACTTTTGATATTATCGGATCTCAACCCTGCTTTAGTGGGTTTGTCTCCTCCTATCCATGCTTACACTGATCATTACTACATATGCGTCCGTCGCATCTCCTTGTTTTTATCTGAAACTCCGACTTTAAAAGCCTTTTTTTTTAAGAACAACAACAAAATAAAGAACTTGGTAAGGTGTTCCTGCTCATGCCGACTTCGTCTCCCGTTGCGTTCAGTTTCCTAATAATCGAAAAGCAAGATAATGACTAAAGAAAACATCCATCGCAATGCAAGCATATACTTCCAAGCTACAAAAGATTGATGGGAAGTTGAAGTGGATCCCACTCATCTAAAATTAGGTAACCCACTGGCTATACGATTGCCGCCACCACCTCAAGAGATGCTGTCCATCGATGTGTTAACGACTAGATCACGAAATCCATGCACCTTATACAAAAGCTTTTCAAAAGACAAATTCTTGTTTAAATCATGTTCGCCTAATTGTAAGGCACACCAGCATTACAGAAGCTTCATATATAGATATTCAAGACAGAAAACAGACTGTAATACACAGAGGTTGATCTATGCTACGTGTTAGATGAAAGGCTGTAGTGTCTGTTCTATAATTAGGGGCCTGGATCTTCGCATTTATGGAGGGGATGCTACTGTACCATACTGCCCAGATGGCGAATGCTGCCTATTAAAGCCCTTGATTCGGCAAGTTCCATTACTAACTTCGGGAATAATATATACAACACTCATGAGAGGAAAAAATTTGGAATTGATCTTCAACTATACAATCCTCCGATCTAATTACAGCAATGTTGCGAAAACAAGGGGTGTCGTCAATCTTAATTTCTTTTATCGTGAAAGAGTGCCAATCTTTATGAAAATGCTACCAAAACAAAAATTAAGAGTTGCATTTGTCATAGGCCTTTGATTTTTCTATGACAACCTTGAACATTTTATCCCTCCTCCTGACCTGCAAAAACAGAGTTTCAGAGTCGTTATCATGACTCCAACGCGGCTTAAAAGCACAAACACAACCATACAAAGGTGTAGAAGGATATTTTGGCCCACCACAGAAAGAAGACAAGAAGGAAATTTCTTTAAGGGCTTTCTTTCCAAGCAAAATAAAATAAGATATACAACTGAACAAAACATAAAATGATTAAATAATTTACTTATAAAAAAAAAATTAATAATATGATTAAATAATATAACGCTAATATATTAAATAGACATCAAATACATTCGGCCATTGTTCTGCCCTATAATTCTTATGGAGAGAGAGAGAGAGAGAGAGGTTATTCTTAATTCAAAAAGGATGATATGAACAGTACAAATTGTGAACTATTTTTCAAATCAAAATTTGAAGTAAAAGAGTTCTTAGATGAAAATGAAACACTTTTAATCCAAACAATAAAATTCCAAGTTATGTAGCAACTATGAAAATTACCTCAACCTGAGGGGTTTTGCCTCGAAGCAACATGTCCACACTCTTCTCTGTCTGCAGAATGGAAAAGAGATTATAATTTTGTATAAGTGAATGAAAGAAAAATATTTACGAGAGAAGTAAAACTAAGAAGAACAATAAGAAGAATATGAATATGACCAACAATAACAATTGTAGTCATACCCCAAAAAATTGCAATAATGGTAAATTAATGATAGTGCTCTCTAAATAGCTCTCTTAATTTCGAATAAAATAAAAGTCAATCAACATACCTGATGTGTAACCCAATAGTGTCTGTCTCTCATCTCAATCAAGAAATCAAATGTTGGAGGAGCTTGCCTTTCTAGAACAGTTTTCTGACAACTTCTAGCACGGGCTTCACCATCTCCCAAAGTGACAGTTTCCACTCCCCCAATCTAAGAGAGCAAAAGCAATATGCGTGGAACATTAACCCAACATTCATGCCTTGCAGTTGCAAACTAATCAATAGGCATTCATGCCTTGCATTTGAATATGAGTTTTTCTATATTATTTAATTCAGTTTTTTACCCTTCTAAGGTTGAATTGCTAATAACGCCAATAAGAAAACACGAAGAATGCATTAAATGAGGTAATCATCAAACTCTTTCACAAAATTATACTAATTCGTCACCATTATCCCCAATGTCAATTATGTGGGAGAAAATCGAAGCTCAAATATGTCAGAGGAATTTTACTAAAAATGTTTTGAAAGTACTTAGACTAGAAACTGATGCATACATGCAGAATTTTAAGTTTGTATAAAGGGAACTCAAGAAAACCTTATATCCACATTATGAGGGTCTTATAGAGATCAGAACAATGAACAAACCAGGTCAGAGAGAGTAGGGTTCTTTATTATATTCTCAAGCCGCTCTCCATGAGCAGTACCAATAAGCATGACACCTCTCCTGGCAATTGAGCGACAAGCATGAGTTTCAGCTTCTGTGCCAATCTCATCAACCATGATCACCTCAGGCATGTGATTCTCTACTGCCTCGATCATGACTCTATGTTGCATGGATGGTTCTGGTACCTGCATTCTTCTTGCACCTCCAATTGCTGAATGTGGAATGTTTCCATCCCCTCCGATTTCATTGCTTGTATCAACAATCACCTACTCCAGTTTGGTATACTTTTAAAATGTAACAAAATTCAGCTCAAGTTTTTCAGATTGTGTATATCTGGTGTGCCTGTGTCTCTGAGAGAGAGGAAGAGAGAGAGAGAAGGGGGGGGGGGGCAGGGAGAGGGAGGGAGGGAGAGATGCCACAATGTAATACAGAAAATACTCAGCGCACCACTCTTTTGTGAAATTCATCTGCCAAGACACGGGCAATCTCTCGCATAACCGTTGTTTTGCCAACCCCAGGCCTTTAAGAATTAAAGAAATCATCAGAAAATCAAAGGTATTAACAAAGGTGAGTTTTGGATATCCTGAAAGGTGCATAAAGAAGAAGTGAGTCATAATAATGGGACAAACATGGAAACCAGAAAATATGTTGATGATAAAAGAAAAAAGATGTAAATGAGATACTTTTCGCCATAAATCCAGATAATGATAAACATAATGCAGAATAGCTTTTTTTAGTTCCTTTTTCACCCATGAAGAACGGATCAATCTGATTCTAGCATGCAGTGAGGACAATAGAGTGATTTCATTTGTATGGGATCCCCTAACACTGAATGTCCTAATCTTAAACCTGTATCACAAGTAAATAAAAAATAAAAAAATAAAAAAAAAAGTGTGCCCTTTCCTACTCCTAATTGCAGTGTCACACAAAATATATTGTAGTACCACTTGGCATACATACTTTCCAACAAACAAGATGCTCTTCCCATACTGAAGCAGATCATAAACCATGTCAACTTGTCCACTGACTGCCCTACCAACTCGGCAAGTCAAACCAACTATTGCCCCTTTCCTACTCCTGATTGCGGATATCCTGTGCAGGGTGCCTTCAATGCCAGCTCTATTATCGCCCCCAAATGCTCCAACAGAATTTTGAGCATGCTCCAACTCTTTCACCGACACCTAGTAACAATATATTGATCAGCTCAGTAGATATCACAAAATAATTCTCCTTAATAATTTTTGTATAGGTATTCTCTTTAATAATTAATATAGAAAGGGAATAAAACAGATTTGGTAAGATTCACTGATACCCTCTAAGTTGAATTCATTCAAGTAGATGAAATTTTTTTAAATGTTTTAATCACACCTCTTTTGCTTCTACAAATCTCCTAATAGGCCCTTATGTCAATTATTTTTAAATTGTCCTATATGAAATATCCAAGTGGCAATTTTATCGCATATAATTTTAAATGTCATCAAAAAAGGAGGGAACCCCTAAAAATAAATAAGTTCCACCATCACCAAGACACCACCTCCTTGTGTTCCACCATCAATGACGGGTTCTCCAATTTTCAGCAGAAAAAATTATTTAAAACAAGAAGCCCTAAGCACAGAAGGATTCAAAGATCAAGCTCTAACCAGGATGATCAATAATTTTAATCCACAATGAGAATTTCCATTAAAAGTCAAGGGCGCAATTAGAATCGAGTCAAATTTGGAGTGGTTGTTTAAACAATTGACCCAAACTTTTCATATCCAACACGATTTTGTAAATCTAGATACATCATAAATTAATCAACTATAAGGAATACAGAATAAAATGTAGCAAGAACAAAGAAGAATAATGCGCTCCACTAATGAAACCAAACTCTAACCTTTGACACATGAAGCATGCATTTACCTTTGTATCCCTCAGATAGCAGCCCCCAAATTCACCTAGATAGCGTGCTTCTGGAAAACGATCCAGATCCAATATAACCTAGTATTGTTGCATTACCCAAGCATCATCATGTTTTGTGATAAGTAACAGTATAGTAACGGGCATCATACTACGGTAAAGCAAAAATACCAGATAAACTGTTTGAACAGACAAATATTTTAAAATGAGACAAAAAAAGGAAACGATTTATGCACAGTAAAATCAAGCCATTAATCCCTAGGGAGTAAGGGTTAGCACATAAGCATTCTTTCTCAAGCAGAATATGCGTTATAGAACAATCTCCTGTCTTTTTTTTGGTCTGGAGAAAATATTCTAGATAAGATTCTCTGAGGAAACGCACCATTGACACCCTAAGCAGTCAAAATTGCTAAGTAATAAATCATCATGTTTTCCCTTAATAGTGTGCTTTAAATTTATTGGAAGAAGGTTGTTTCCTGATGTAGGAGGTGTGTCCTGTACTTGCCAAAGAGTGTCCACGAAGAGCAGGAATGCAGGATACAGCTCCAAACTTGATATAAAACTCTTGTAATTCTAGAAATGTTCAGAGGGCATTGTGTGCGAATTGAAAAGTACAAATAGGCAGTGAAATGACTCAACATAGAAGTATCAATGGTGTTTTAAATGGCCAATATAATATATATAGGCCAATAAATCAACATTGGATAAATTAGCAGAATAACTACTTTCAGAACTAGGGTAAAACAATGTTTAGTCGAGAGGAGTTAGGATGGATGTGGGTGCCACAATGTATCGTCAATATATCGTCACAACAACTGCACATGTTTATCAGACGAAGAAAACTAAATAAAAGGGGGGAAATAATAAAGACATAAAGAATAGTCACCTCTAAAAGTTGACCTCTCCTAGGCTCATTCAGAAGATTGTCACGCAAATCACACGGAAGAATCTGTGTAAACGACAACAAACGCATGTTGCCCGATTCAGAAAGCAAATCTCAAGACCAAATAAGGAAATAGCCAAAAAAATATGCAACCAATTAAACATAGAAGGGGCAGTTTCCCAGATGAGAATCATAAACAAAAACCCTCTGAAAATCAAACCTTTATAAATACCCAAAAAAAGAGACCGCGTTTGCATATAAAACTAATACAGCCTTTCTTGAGTTTCCTACATTTTCACTTGGCTTGAAGGCTGACACAGACGACAGACATGAAAAGATAAAAAGAATCGACTGAAGCCAGTCCATGAAAACTCTACCTTTTCTCAAAGTTGATCTTTATCTATCTCCATTCGATGTTCAGAAACCATGCCAGCAAAAAAGTAACAAGTAGGAAGAATAAAGACGACAATGGGGTAAAGCATGTTCATAGCCAATGCAATAAATACAAGAATACGTAACAAGATGAAAGATAAATATTTGACTGAAGCCATCAAATGCTAATTGCAAACCAACCGTTTGCATATATGCGTGTGAACATATCAATCAAGAAAGGACGAGGAGAAAGAATGAATAAAAGAAAGGAAGCAATTTGAGCACGGGAGCACCTGCAAGAAAGCGTCGAGATCATCCTGCACCATTATATGGGCAGCAACGTCCGATGGTGCTTGACAGAATGCGATGCCGGCAAGACTCATACGTGGTCCCAACCGGAGACAAGAATGACTCTTTTCCAAGGACAACCAGTTGAGGTTGATGAGTAGATTTGGGCTTGGTTTCAGCGAGAAGGAGGGCTTGGCCGAGAATACTATCGTCGTTGAATTCATCCTGCTCTGTGCGGCTCTCTCTGGCTATTGGTTCTTATGCATTGCGTTCAAATTATTATTATCCAATATCCATCCGCAATTCCGCAATTAGAGAAATTATCCGCAATATAAAACAAAGATCAAACAAGATATAACGTACGATCCTTCTTTCATCTTTTGGTTTTTTGGACAGAGTTATTCGCCTCGATTTTTCTGAATTAGTCACGTCACGTTTATATTTAAAATATAAGATAAAAATGTCTTTTTTAGGTTGGAATGAGAGAAATTGTATCCACTATCCTCTAATTACTCACCATTCTCTCTTCAATTTTTTTTTTTTTTAATGTAAAATATGGTGATCGGATAATAGATAATAGATAATAGATAGGTCTTGACTTTTTGTGTGGGATTCATTTTCTGAATAATAAATCATTTTGCAATCAGTTAATCCTATATTAAAAGATGACGTAATTAAGGATAATAACAAAAATAATAGTGTGTAACACTTCTCATTTATAAATATATATATGTTCCATGTATGTTTCACATATTCAAAATATACATGACATTAATATTATGGTTTTCATGATTTTTCTCTCATCTAATTTAGAGGAGATATATATATGTAAGAGCAATATTTTAGCAACAAAAATATTTTATAAAAATAAATTTATAAACTGATGTGATTTGATGTAGACGTTGAATTGTAAATCTACTTTTATTGTGAAGTAGATAATGCATCATATAAAATTTTATAAATTTATTTTTATGAAATTTCTTTATACTGTAACATTTCTCATTCAATCTGTTAAATTGTCATGCAGCTTGTGTATTATATATTTCTCGTCTATTTAAATAAAATAATAATTAGTTGTGTTAACCTTGTTTAAAAAAACATGGGAAAGTTTTATAATACTCCATAGTTATTATGTTTGCCGGTTGATGATTCGTATGTCACTACAGCATAAGAGCATTGGTAGTGACTTCTTTATCTTCATCTTCATCTTTAAATTTGAAGAATATATCTTTAAATTGATCTACATTAGCTTATGCATCTTCAAATTTTTACATAACTATAAATAGTGCTTCTTCAAATTTGAAGAAGTACTATTCATTCTTCAAACATTATTTTACTATTTTTTTCTCTCTCCTACCTATTAAAATCAACTTTATAGAATTTATATTAAGATGATTTTGATACATGAAATTTGTATTAAGTTGATAATATAAAGTTGATGCTAATTGTAAAATATATAAAAAATAATAATTTTAGGAAACAAATAAAAAATAATAATATTTTATTATTATTTGGTTCAAATATGCATAAACTAATGTGGAAATTTTTCTTCATATGCAAAATCATTCTTCAAAAGAGATGATTTTGCATATGAAGATGCATAAACTATTACCAATGCTCTAATTTGCTTTTTCCGTCCCACAAAATCGCAGCAAAAAGAGCAAATGCAGCCGCTAAAGACTATTGCCGTCCAACCAATTTCGTCCAACCAGTTTCCATAGTTTTATATGCATATTTGGTTGTGTACACTTCTCTTTGAATTACTATGAGATTTTAATTTCTCTATATGGTTAATTTTCTGGAAACAAATCATGTTCTTCTTTGTAGACTCTAATTACCCATATATATTAATAAAGGAGACTCCTCTCCCAACCAGCTGTGACTGGAAACTTGTTTCCTTGAGATGCAAAATAAGATTTTGGGATAAACCTCTCTCTCTCTCTACTCACTTGGTGTACTTTCAGATGAGCTACATTAATGCACAGAACTTGTACATGAAGTGTGGCTCTTCGTGGGTGCTTTGCAAAGGTCGTATCTTAATTGGTACATGCCCCCGTTGGTGCCAATTTTAGTGGAAACGTCCGTCGACATAGGGAAGATGCATTATTGCAATGAGATATATATATATATATATATGTATGTATGTATGAAATCCTGCCTGGGTACAAGTAATTGCCCAATTACACCTCTAACCCCACACCCCTTGAGGAAAACAAAGAAGTCGCCATATGTTTTAGTACAGCTGATTGCTGTGGATGAGAGCAAACATATATCCGTGAAACATTGGATGGGACATGTTATCCAAACCGAAGCAATCTACTAGATCAGGAGCATCCCACGTCAGCACCATCATCTGCCACATCACACAACCCACCCTATCATATCGTTGCAATGGATTACGCATCCGGCCATCATGCATGCAGACCAATCAAAGTCCATGAACATGTATCCTACCTGGCATGCCCACGTCCACCAGCTCAAGCTTATAGTATCTCATTATTTCTCCGTCATTTGCATTCTCCATTACTACTACACCAAATCTTACTCTAAATCACCACTTCACCACTAGAGGTTTAGTTTCCGGCGATCCAGAAATGGCTTCTCTGGCAGCATCCACTGCGGCTGCCTCTCTTGGTGTGTCGGAAATGCTCGGAAACCCTCTCAATTTCAGTGGTGCCGTCAGGGCATCAGCTCCAACGGCCTCTAGCCCGGCCACCTTCAAGACTGTTGCTCTTTTCTCCAGGAAGAAGGCTGCACCGCCTCCCAAGTCAAAGCCTGCTGCTATTTCTTCGGTCGACGAGGAGCTCGCCAAGTGGTATGGTAAGTTTACCGCTTGATCGATTATCTCTTTTTCGTTACTATAATAACGAGTTGAGCTCCGGTCCTTTATGTTGGACTTATCCACATTCTGCATGGCGGTTTGGTTAGGTCCTGACAGAAGAATTTACTTACCGGACGGCCTCTTAGACCGATCCGAGATCCCGGAGTATTTGACAGGAGAAGTTCCCGGAGAGTGTGTTACTTCTTCTTAAACTCGTATCTTTCTTTTCAGAATTATATTAGATGGTGCTAAGTTTGGCCTTTAGAGCTGCAAATCTTAAGAAATTTATAGCGTACAACTACTATCTTGCTTGAATGAATAATCTTGCTTGTTCATGTGAATGCCAGCTATGGTTATGATCCTTTTGGGCTTAGCAAGAAGCCAGAGGACTTCAGCAAGTATGCTAAAACTTAAAACTCTGTTAATTCCCCATTGATATGCACTGATTAACACATCCATCAATGAAAAAAAATGTCTGGGGGATGCTTTGATTGCAGATATCAGGCGTATGAGTTGATTCACTCCCGCTGGGCAATGCTTGGCGCGGCCGGATTCATTATCCCAGAGGCCTTCAACAAATTCGGTGCTAACTGCGGCCCCGAGGCTGTCTGGTTCAAGGTTCTGTTTTAACCACCCTTCTATGTGTGTCACATAAACTTTCCTCTAGCATGAGATGCCCCACATGATGACATTTATTTACAAAGAACCTAGGCATTGCGAATGTCCAATTCCAGGTATCACAAAATGCAGCGCAAGGAAATCAAATTTGACCCTAGTTTTATATGCAGTAAAATAAAACCATGTCTACTCCTTAGGTAAAAAATCCCGAGTAAAACAATAATCATTGAAGGCAGCTATCAAACTTTTATTTTTTAATGGTAGCGGTCAGTTTACAGATCATTAATTTTCTTGTTTTTGGATAGCTTTAAACATAATTTGTTCAACTTATGGTGATCATGCATTGTACACATTGCAGACAGGAGCACTACTCCTTGATGGGAACACCTTGAATTACTTTGGGAAGAACATCCCCATCAATCTTATTCTTGCTGTCGTTGCTGAGGTTGTTCTTGTTGGTGGTGCAGAGTATTACAGAATTATCAATGGCTTGGTATGTGAGGAATTTTGTTACATATCCTTGCCTTATCACAAGTATCGGTGTCATTAATTATAACTGTCTTTTCATGCATCATGTACTAGCATTTAAAAAAAAGTATTTATGGTCGATTATAGAGGTTAACCACAATTCATACAGTAATATTGAAATTCATCCCTAGTATTTTGAAAGCCATAAAAGTAGCATAAAAAGCTTCACCAGGACTCTCTATGTAGATTTTCTGTATCATGGTTATAAGACAAAAGTGATCTAAGCTTGTTGTGTTCTTTTCCTGGTAGGATTTGGAGGACAAGCTTCACCCAGGTGGACCTTTTGATCCATTAGGGCTTGCAAAGGACCCTGACCAAGCTGCAATTCTAAAGGTGAAGGAGATTAAGAATGGCAGACTTGCAATGTTTTCTATGTTGGGTTTCTTCATTCAAGCTTATGTCACCGGAGAAGGTCCAGTGGAAAACCTTGCAAAACATCTCAGTGATCCTTTTGGCAACAACTTGCTCACAGTCATAGCCGGATCTGCGGAAAGAGCTCCAACCCTGTGATTTGAAGTCTCCTCCTCCTCTCCATTAAGAATCGTATATGTGCATTGTACATGTCAATGAGATGTTCTTAAGGCATTTGACTTCCATCCGTGAAATTGAAAGTCCAACTGTGTTTTAATTTATACAGAGCTAGCACCACTCACTATTCACCTATGGTTGTAACATGAAAACTATTTTCTCCAAGCCACATTCTCCTCTTCGGAATCACTAATCCGTCACCAAGTGCATGGTCTATAACTATCAGTTACTTTATGCTATTATTTATTAAAAAAATGTTACTCATCATCTTTTTAACCATCATCATTTTATCATTTCTTGACGTATTATTAAATGATTGATAGGCAAATAAAGAAATAGCAAACAAATGTCTGATCTTCCGATGCCACATCAGCAAATGACAAAAGAGAACTAAACAATATATTACTTAAAAAAACAGGAAGTGTCATTGACACTGGTTAGAACTTAAACACCACCTGGTTTTGCAATAACGTACAGCTGATAAAACTCGGAGTAGGGAAAGGGATGTCTTAAGAGTCGAGACTTGCAGTATAAATAGGGTCTAACAAATCTTAGCCAAGGTTCCATGTTCATAAGAAGAATGAAAAGAGGTCGTCATAATATGTGATTTCATCATGTCCATGACAATATTAACACACCGGCAATGAATAAAAAAAGTAAGACCCAAACAATGTAAGGACCTGGTCAAATATATAAAATATTCTTGAATTCCAACAATCAAAGTGCATCCATCATATGATAAGCTAATTAATTTATACAAAGTAAATCTGCAAATAAGATAAGTGTTGTTCATGCTAGCTAATAGTTAGTAAATGGGAGATGCATACTCAAATGGTGCAATGATCTTTCAAGACTTGCCTAGCAAGATCAAATGCTCCGCTCTTTTTGTAGATCAGATGCAGGTTATAAGCTGCTTCTCTGCGGAGGTCGCAATATCCCGGCTTTCGATTTTCCACAATGTCTGGATCCTCACAGGGAAGCTTTGGTATGGGGTAATCTTTCTCATGAGTTGCAAGCACTTTCTCGTAATATAACGCAGCAAGAGTTACAAGGCCAACATGATGATACGCCCTGGCTATGTTATATAACGCTTCCTGCATAAAGGCTTTCTAAGTCAGCCAATTCCCCTTCCAATAAGGTTTTCCAGAAATGGCGTCACATGACATGAAGCACTTTCTATTAAGTAGACAAAATATGGTCTTTGGGCAAAATAAGATCCTCTTATGCCCCTGAATGATCTCAATTTGACATCAAAACACACTCATCAAACAAGTATCCATTCTGTCGAAACATGCCTCTTAGTAAAAACATCTAAGCTCCACAGTGGCTTCAGGTTTTGTTTCCCTCTACCCATTTCAGGTGTTTTAATGAAGATCTTGCGACTATTAAATCATTTTTACAACTCCATTAAGTATTCAAACATCTTATTACCGGCATATATAAAGCATCCGATAATTATGTGGATGCCTATAACAACCTCAAAAGCATGCATACCATACTTAAAAGTAAAATAGGATTACTAAACTGAACCTGGCTGTTTTCACAAAGATGTAAGTTGTTGTAGAGGAAAGCCAAGCCTTGCGCAAGACACTGGTGCTTGTTTTGAAGTCTGAATCCTAGTGCTAAATTAATCAAGGAAGTTCCTGCAGTAAAAACAACATTATATTATGTTTCAAGTTCAACTAGATTAAATACATAAAAACAATGCATATATATGTAGCACTCAAACGAAGATATAGAAAATAATGGAACATAAAGGGCCTCACCAACACAAAGATTAACTAATGGATTCTCTGGCAGCAGTTTATAAGCTTCAAGGTATTTACTTGAAGCATGCTGATGATTGCTGGCCATGGTAAACTGATGTCCATAGATGATAATGGGTGGTACACAATCTTGGAGTTTACCAAGCATACTGCGTAGAAATTTAAAATGCCTTGAATCCCGATTCTCCAGTCTACAACATAGAATACAGATCAAAGGATAATTTAGCCTTGTTTGGGTAATGAGATGAGATGAAAAATTCTCAAAACTTCTCACAATTTTCTTCCCAAAGATTACTCAAAACACAAATCTTCAACTTTTTCATTTAATCATTACAACTTTTACAAACTTCAAAACAAAACACAAAAATCAATACAACTTTTTCAAGCTTCAAAACAAAAATTATATGAAAAAATTATATTCAAACAATTTTTTAACTTAAATATCCAAACGAGATAATGTTGAAAATGCGGAATGCCCTCTTACTAAATACCAGGAATTAGTAAGTAGACAGGCCACTCTGAAGATATAACATTTGAATGTCAGACGTGTTATATTCCCATACATTCTTATATGTCTATTCACTCGGTATAGCCAGTATACAACTTAGCAGTCCAACAGTCAGGTAGAAAGGGAACAAATGCACCTACTATGCATATTAATACTTTTAGTAAAGTATTGGAAAGCCTGTTGTACGAATAAAAAAAAAAATCAAACTTGGGAAGTAGACGAGGTAATAATATAGAGAATTCAAAGTCTGATATGCGGCATTAACTGTAGAAAGGTTTGCAGGGACTAATAATAGAGAAAATTATGTTTTTGGCACAAAAATTATAACGTTAAGCCTCTTACCTTATTGGGTTTCTCTCCCAATATTGGGTATTTTACAAAGCTTGCACTTCAAATACTCCGGCTTAGTCCTATTGAAGTTTAAAAGCTTAGATTCTAACTCAGCCTTTTATACAATTTGGTGTGAATTACCTATCTGGTCACCAGCTACAAAAAAGCATACACCATGGGAACTTATTCTCAAGCTATACCTTACACCAGTTATTATTGTCCATCTTACATATCTCCAATCACATCGGCACCACTTTATCAGACCCCCTTGCTCCTATTTTTTTTTTTATTGATAAATTTTTTTTTATAAAGCATCATATAGGCAAAGACCCGAGTATACAGGACATATACAAGAGCGTCGCCTATGTGGGCTAGTTTAGCGATACAAGGAAGTCATGAAAAGAAATGCCATTAAAGTCAATTACAATTGACCAATGGAGTAAAGTATTGAAAAATAAACTTCTAATCTCATCCATTGACTGCTCTCGATCTTCAAAACTTCTAGCATTCATCTCCCTCCAAATACACCACCATAGACAAGTTGGGACAATCTTCCACACTTTTGCAATCTGAGGTTTGCCCCAGATGCCTTGCCAAGAAGCTAGAAGTTTGATTATCCTTTTCGGCATCACCCAAGCCAATCCCAACCGAGCAAAGAAGTCATTCTACAAGGTTGTAGCAATCTCACAATGAAGTAATAGATGATCTACGGACCCTCCACACTTTTTGCACACACAACACCAATCCATGACTATAATGTGGCATTTCCGTAGGTTGTCTATTGTCAAGATCTTCCCTAATGAAGCCGTCCATACAAAACAATTTGCCTTCAAGGGTGCTTTCATCTTCCAAATACTCTTCCATGGGAAGAGATTTGTATTATGTGTGATCATGGCTTGATAGTAGGAGCGAACAATGAACATTCCTTTCTTACAAGAACACCAACAAAATCATGTCTTCGACTCCCCTCGTTATACAGATAGAGTACACTAAATCATAGAACTCCGAGAAAGTATCAACTTCCCAGGCTTGTGCGTCTCTGAAAAATGTAACGTTTCATTGGGGAGCACCATGAGATAGAATTAATAGATCCTCA
>QEOT01004468.1:86202-116092 GCA_003123785.1 Pterocarya stenoptera
TTCTTTAGATTCTTCCAGGAGGAGGGAAGCAAGAGTTAATCTGGCATTGACATTATCCTCAAGCATTTGTAGAGCTGAATTGGAAAAACTAGTCAGTTGTTTTTTAATTTTTATAGAAGTTTTGTAGGAGAAAAAGTGAATAAGTTTCTTTTCTCGCCATTCTTGTGATAATAGAGTGGCCATACTTGATAAAAAAAAAAATAGCCACAGTTTTAGATGGTGCAAACATAAAACTTAATGCTCAATCTTGCATCAACATGATACTGAAGCTTGTGTTCTTAAATATTATCCTTTTTCTCAATATTCTTTTCTTCAACCATATCCAGATAGAAAAAGCTTCAAACAAAGCCAATCAGATGTCCCATGGTAACTTAATGGCGCCTTTATTTTTTGGAAAACTTCATAGAAACCCCCTAGTGACTTTTCCCATTTTGACATTATGATCCTACTTTCCAATCATAAGTCCTGCCTTTGTTTAATCTCTAGCAAAGCTCACTCTCCAATCATCATTTTGGAGACAAACCCACGCCCTTCATATGTTCCAATTTTAAAATTACACTTCCAGATATTGATTCGCTCCCAAATATCAGTTGGAGTTAAGTTTACCTTTGTACAAGAAGAGAATCGCTTGCAATCTTTCTTTCAAGGATGAGTAACACTGAGCAATTTTCAGATATAAGAAACCCTGCATGAAACAAAGCAAAATTATCGGCAGCAAAAATAGATAGATGTTCAAAACAAAAATATACAAAATAGATTTACAAGGAAACTGATTAAAGCACCAAGAAAACCAAGACCAGCTAAGAACATTCGTTAATGCATTCTCACCCAAGTTTGTAACAAAACTTTTCGTCTCATAAATTTTTCCCTTAGTCTATAGGAACTTGATTTAACAAGAGGCTCAAACCGGAAGCAACCCATGTACACAGGATGTCCACCAAAGAGACAAACCCTTGAAAGGTCATAGCTTTCAAGTCAACAACAAAACAGAACTTGATAACGTAGAATAAAAGTTTCATCATGCAATCACAACTCAATGCCCTCAAGGCACATCCTCTCACACAAGCATCACATCACACAAAGGTTGCTGCAGGACTGCAGATCTCCCAATCAGTATTGGGCACCACCAACAAATTCTATGTCCAAACAATATATAATGGAGTGCAGAGTTCCTTTGTTACCATGAATGGAAAAGACAAAATTTCACATGATAGCCCAGAACTTTTACACATAAAGCATCGCCTACAGGGACCCCTTATGCAAAATGTCAAGAATCATCCACTAACCAATTATCAAAAGCTAAAATGAATGAGTTTGAGGCGGCAAATTCATGTATGGAAAGTTCATACATCAGAGTTTTTGGACAAGGTAAATTTTATTCCAGGTGTAAAAGAGTGCAACCCATGTACACCAGAAGTATGCAATAAGAACAACCAACTTGTAACACAACAGAATTATTCACTGATAGTTCAATATCTTGTAACAACCTGACATATTTTAGTAGCACAGCACAGCTAAATTTTATTTTGATAAGTTGTACAGCACAGCTAAATTGAGAACCACACCAGTTCTTATTCATGCACAGTATCAGCTGACAACGTAAGATGCAGCAAGAAAGATGCATATAGTTCTCATATCAAGCATCATTTTTCTTACATTGTCACCTTCNATGGCATTGTTGAGAATTTAGGGTTGTACATATGCATGCAAATGGAGGAAACCAAACCAAATGGCAAAAACCACTTTTAATTCGCCTGAGCATGAACCAGAGACCTTGATGGGAAACACCTGAAATCACAAACATCTGTCTAAATGATAGGCCAGTGAAATCTGACATCACATTGCTGCAGGACATTCCCCACATCAGGCTAAAGGCACGAGAGCTCCTCCAAATCAAGAATAGGCCACTAAATGATCATTTCACGGGCAAATTGGAATTAACCTTTATGGTAGGAAATGAAATGTTATGGATATAAGGTGAATATATAAGCCCACGTGACCCAAAGGGATCCAGTTCTACTGGGAATGCCATGAAGATAACTGAACTCTATGAGATACCTCAGAATGAACATTAAATTAAACACAAAGAATAAATGATTTGGCCAATGATGGTACGCAAAGTATTCTCTGTCAATCCCTTTTAACATCTCCAGAGTTATGGCATCTTAACATAATTTCGAGCTCCCGTGAATTATAATCAACAATAGTAACGATTAGTAGAAAGTACAAATGTAGCAAACCTCTGCCTTCTCCAAATTTTTAAGGTGAACATGACAGATTCCTTCTTTTACTGTCAAATTCAAAGGCGGCTCTTTTCCTGNAATTCTCTGTCAATCCCTTTTAACATCTCCAGAGTTATGGGATCTTAACATAATTTCGAGCTCCCGTGAATTATAATCAACAATAGTAACGATTAGTAGAAAGTACAAATGTAGCAAACCTCTGCCTTCTCCAAATTTTTAAGGTGAACATGACAGATTCCTTCTTTTACTGTCAAATTCAAAGGCGGCTCTTTTCCTGAATAGTAGATTAGGTTTGCATGCTCAATAAGTTGGAGAGCTTTATCATGGGAATTACATTCCATGAATATGGCAGCTAGGAGATCAATCACACTCAAATCAGCTTCTCTTGGATGACTTTTAACATAATCCTCAAGAATGCGGACAGAATGTTCAAGCTGCCCACATTTCTGGTACAACTGAACGAAAAGCAAGACAAAATAAATAATATTAATGGACAATTGTTTGCAAAAAATAAATCACTGAAATATCAGAATTAGACAAAACCCCCTTATACTTGCAGTTAACTCTAAAACACGCATTCTCAAAAGAGTCATTAGTGAAATGAAACAGCAGACAGATGTATTTAACATTGTCAGGTTAAAACCAGAGCAGTGGACAATAACCACATATATGCAGTAATAATTTTTTCTGCACTTGTTTTAGTTTTCTGGCGTTCAGTTTCTTTTCGTTTGTGGAAGTTGTAGGTGTTTCCTTTGTATACATCCTATGTACTTGGGCTTATGCCTATTTCTTTGAATAAATTATTACTTATCAAAAAAAATATATATGCATAAACTGAATCAACTCCATTGTAAAAAAGATGAAAATCAAAACAAATTTCACAAACAGAAAACTGTACTAGTCAAGGGAAATATGAGCGTTGAAAGTTCAGCTATTTCTTTCACCCCAAAGTTTCAAAACAAGAAACATATATTAGAAAGTGCCCACGGATAACCCAACACAAATATAAAGGATGAGGGTACCCAGAAGGAAAAATTAAAAAAAAAAAAAGGAAATTACAAATTAAATCCAAAAGTTAAGAAGATTAATACAATCTTAAAATGAGTCCAAAGAAACTGAAGTATGAACTGAAGTCTATTTAAACAAGGCCTTCAAAAAACTCAATTTGATACCTCTGATGGACTTCTCTTTACCTTCAAATGTAGAAGTATATAAAGTTTCCCTCATGCAACTATAACATGGCAAAAATCATGTCCAACAGTACCAACATTAAAAGAAAGCAACCTTCTATTGCACCAAGCTTCACAAAAGTGGCAGCTTTCTCAGCCAATACATAAACTGTTAGGAAATGAAGGGAATAAAGGAGGAAGCAGGGCTGTTACATATGCTCTCTGCCAATATCATACTCCAGATTGTGAAGCTATTTCATTAAGTCCCACGTTAGGTGGGTGGATTATGAAAGCAACCATCTGTTGAATCCCATATTAATTGGATACTAGAGTATCACACATTGGTTGCATCTTAGGTGGAACTGGGCTTTGTAATTATAAGTGAAACCACAAAGCTTCAATTATAACTACTACCAATCCTTTTAGAATATATTGCATCTGTGATTAGTGTTTCCCCAGGTTGTTACAGCCACTCAACCAACAACATAAACTGTTTAGAAAATTCAAAAAAAAAAAGTTCTTTACAAAAAAGTAGATATAAATATACATAGAAATTTTATTAAGAAAACTATTCCATCTAAAGAAAAGACCACATTGATATCAACTAAGCATATTCAAGGCAGCCCCCAAGTGGCTGCAGTTTGGAGAATGATTCATTTGTGCATTATGTAGTGTATCTGGATGGAAAGGAATGATCGGTGCTTTGAAGATAGGGAGCACACAATGGAGGAACTCCGGAACTTTTTTGTACAAACCTTATTGCTTTGCTTTTCAGCCATTGTGCTTAATGGAACTAGTGTTCATGATTTTCTGGCTTTAATTTCTGGTTCCTAGAATGTATTTAGGTGTTCTTTTGTATATTTCCTGTATACACGGGCTTCACCTACTTCATTCGTACCAATAAAATTTTCATTTTACTTATAAAAAAATATCAACTAAGCAAAGCAAAAGAACACATAAAACAACATGACTACATATGATGGTATCATGTGCAAATTCAAATCAAATTTGTGAGGGATTTTATTCACAAGGAAAAAGGTAAAACCTTCGCCCCTTTCTTGAGTGCTTCAATGTTATCAAGATTAAGTTGATATATTTGTTCATATGACTCTGCAGCTTTTTGATAATCTCCAAGCGCAACATGGATTGATGCACNCAGATCAATCACACTCAAATCAGCTTCTCTTGGATGACTTTTAACATAATCCTCAAGAATGCGGACAGAATGTTCAAGCTGCCCACATTTCTGGTACAACTGAACGAAAAGCAAGACAAAATAAATAATATTAATGGACAATTGTTTGCAAAAAATAAATCACTGAAATATCAGAATTAGACAAAACCCCCTTATACTTGCAGTTAACTCTAAAACACGCGTTCTCAAAAGAGTCATTAGTGAAATGAAACAGCAGACAGATGTATTTAACATTGTCAGGTTAAAACCAGAGCAGTGGACAATAACCACATATATGCAGTAATAATTTTTGCTGCACTTGTTTTAGTTTTCTGGCGTTCAGTTTCTTTTCGTTTGTGGAAGTTGTAGGTGTTTCCTTTGTATACGTCCTATGTACTTGGGCTTATGCCTATTTCTTTGAATAAATTATTACTTATCAAAAAAAATATATATGCATAAACTGAATCAACTCCATTGTAAAAAAGATGAAAATCAAAACAAATTTCACAAACAGAAAACTGTACTAGTCAAGGGAAATATGAGCGTTGAAAGTTCAGCTATTTCTTTCACCCCAAAGTTTCAAAACAAGAAACATATATTAGAAAGTGCCCACGGATAACCCAACACAAATATAAAGGATGAGGGTACCCAGAAGGAAAAATTAAAAAAAAATAGGAAATTACAAATTAAATCCAAAAGTTAAGAAGATTAATACAATCTTAAAATGAGTCCAAAGAAACTGAAGTATGAACTGAAGTCTATTTAAACAAGGCCTTCAAAAAACTCAATTTGATACCTCTGATGGACTTCTCTTTACCTTCAAATGTAGAAGTATATAAAGTTTCCCTCATGCAACTATAACATGGCAAAAATCATGTCCAACAGTACCAACATTAAAAGAAAGCAACCTTCTATTGCACCAAGCTTCACAAAAGTGGCAGCTTTCTCAGCCAATACATAAACTGTTAGGAAATGAAGGGAATAAAGGAGGAAGCAGGGCTGTTACATATGCTCTCTGCCAATATGATACTCCAGATTGTGAAGCTATTTCATTAAGTCCCACGTTAGGTGGGTGGATTATGAAAGCAACCATCTGTTGAATCCCATATTAATTGGATACTAGAGTATCACACATTGGTTGCATCTTAGGTGGAACTGGGCTTTGTAATTATAAGTGAAACCACAAAGCTTCAATTATAACTACTACCAATCCTTTTAGAATGTATTGCATCTGTGATTAGTGTTTCCCCAGGTTGTTACAGCCACTCAACCAACAACATAAACTGTTTAGAAAATTCAAAAAAAAAAAGTACTTTACAAAAAAGTAGATATAAATATACATAGAAATTTTATTAAGAAAACTATTCCATCTAAAGAAAAGACCACATTGATATCAACTAAGCATATTCAAGGCAGCCCCCAAGTGGCTGCAGTTTGGAGAATGATTCATTTGTGCATTATGTAGTGTATCTGGATGGAAAGGAATTATCGGTGCTTTGAAAATAGGGAGCACACAATGGAGGAACTCCGGAACTTTTTTGTACAAACCTTATTGCTTTGCTTTTCAGCCATTGTGCTTAATGGAACTAGTGTTCATGATTTTCTGGCTTTAATTTTTGGTTCCTAGAATGTATTTAGGTGTTCTTTTGTATACTTCCTGTATACACGGGCTTCACCTACTTCATTCGTACCAATAAAATTTTCATTTTACTTATAAAAAAATATCAACTAAGCAAAGCAAAAGAACACATAAAACAACATGACTACATATGATGGTATCATGTGCAAATTCAAATCAAATTTGTGAGGGATTTTATTCACAAGGAAAAAGGTAAAACCTTAGCCCCTTTCTTGAGTGCTTCAATGTTATCAAGATTAAGTTGATATATTTGTTCATATGACTCTGCAGCTTTTTGATAATCTCCAAGCGCAACATGGATTGATGCACGATGAGATCTTAGAGTAATATCCTTAGGATCCGCTGTTATTGCTTTAGAAAGGCAATAATTAGCTTGACCAATGTTTCCTTGTTCACTGCATATGAAAGTCCACAATTCTTTTCATGCATATACAAGTAGTGAGGTGAATAGTTACAAACATAAAAATAATTAAACATGTCAAAAACAATGCTATCAATTAGAAAATGTACATATAGAATCCTCAATTGTGTTAATTAACAGGGAAAAAGAAGTCCTTAATGGGGAACTCGCAGTGTGCTAGTTGCAATTTAGTGAAGAAGAAGAAAAGGTTGGGCACGAAAACACTAAGAAGTAGATACTTCTCGTCCCAATTGACTAGGTGAAATTTTTTATTTCCTAAAAGAAAGAGACAGACAGACAGAAAGTCAGTCAGACAGAAAGTCAGTCAGAAGACTACGCGAGGTACTGTAACTGCTACTTATCTCCTAATTCAGCTCCTTGAAAAAAAAAATTGACAACTGAAAAGATTGAAAATAAAATTAGCAATGATGATAATTTCTACTCAAACAAGTAAAAGTAATAGCAACGATGATACTTTTTTAAAATAAAATTAGCCTGATTAAATTGATCATCCATTTCAATGCATCTATCCAAGAAAGAATCTTTTTTTTATAGGTATATCCAAGAAAGAATCTTAAAACAAAATGAAGGAACAAAAGATGAAAAATGTATACAGTAATGTTCTTTTTTAGCAATTATCTTTCTAAAGTATAAATCTAAATATGATTAACATGTCAAAACATTGTATGTTGACACTACTAAAGACACTACTAATAGACCAATATATATATATATATATTTTTTTTTCTAGGTACTAATAGACCAATATATATTACCAAGATGAAACTTTGATCCAGAAAAATATGCCAGAACCCTAGTTAATCAACTCGATCAAACTGGTTTGAATCTAAAACCTAAGGCTTTCCGAACACCATGTTTAACACAATTAGTCAAACCTCCACATTAAACATGCAAGTTATGTCATTTCAAGTTGTGAAAGCATCAATGAACATCTCGTAGCTGCTCCAGGTCTAAAAGAGTCTCACCATGCTTGAACTGACAGCATGTTTAGATCAAATGACAAACAGGGAAATTAAATATCAAACAACTGAGCTTAAAAATAAGAATCTCTGCATAAGTTTCGTATGCACCACAGATACATCATTCATTAGAATACAAATGGGGCTACAATTAGAAGAAAAGGCTGTTAAATATATAAGATCAAGATACAAAAAATAAAGAACCCACAACCATGAGAAAACTTACATGGACCAGGTAAGAAGCCGCTTCCATAGGGATGAATTTTTTGGTTTCAAATGCGCAGAAATCATGTAGAAATTTGAGGCTTTCTTATCATCACCAAGTGCATTATGTACAAGTCCAAGGGTGTGATACGGGTCAGGCAAATTTGGTGCTAGCCTAATAACTTCATGCAACACTGATTTGGCCTGCAACAGAAAATTTGAGAAGTGTTAGCGGACGAAAACTATTGAAGGATGAAGGCTGAAGTAATACCCCCTAGAACCTTCCCTAAATCAAATACAACTAAAACTGCCACGCCAAAGATCCCACGCCTAAAATATAAATTTCCTTGAGTAAACTCTGAAAGGTAACTGCTGAAGAACATTATAACCAAGGAGCAATGTTTTACAACACAGATTTTTGAAAGATGACAAGCATTATGCAAGGAGGAAATGTGTTGTGTAGCAACAGCCAGATTTCTAATGCAGATATACTTTACAAATCGAAGACAATTGAAGAGTGCCTGTCAGACAAAATGAATAATGAATAACAAAGAATCTCAAAGCTGGCACATTAACAAAAATATAATCTCAGTAGACAGCCACAACAATGCATTACTTTTCTGAAGAGAGATACTTATCTTAGAAGCAAACTAGCAATTTCATCTAATACCCAAAAAAATAATGCTCAACAACAAAATTCATCAAGCATCTTACCTCTTCAAAACAACCATGTGCATAATGAAGAGTGGCATCTCCAAGCATTCTTGTAATTTCAGGGCTGAGTTTATTCTTTGACCCTTTCCGCCTACCTCTTTTCTTAGGCTGCATAAGGGACATAATAAAACAAAGGTGGAGCATAACCTTTAATTCCTTTTCACTCTAGATTATCACAATTTGATATCCTTCCTAAGTACAATCAGTATTTGCAATTTATGTAAATTGGAAATCCTAAAGCATTTGAAAAACAGTATCAGAGTGACCAGGAAGTCAGTCCTGCCATAGCATAAGAAGATGCAGCTAATGCTAAGAGCTTTTTTTTGCTCTCTCTGTTTTTTCCAGCGGAAGTCTAAATCTTAAGGCCATTATTCGAGAGTGAAGAGAGCAACCAATAATGATAGCATACATCCACTACCTTCTTGTAACACCCCAATCCCACATTGGGAATATAGAGAAGCCACATATAGGGGGCAGGTTATAAATGGGTACAAAGTCCCACATTGGCTACCTCCTAGGTGAAACTGGGCTTCATAAGTGATTCTAAAAAAGCTTCAAATTGACTAGTCGTTTTTGGATTTATGGTGCAGATCTGGCAAACACTTTTCATGGGCCATTACATATGGTATCAAAGCCACCTAGCAAGATAACAGTTTGAAACAAAAGCACTGCATAACATTTCCCTGATGAGGGCGTCACAGATAGAGAGGGAGTTTGTAACACCCCAGTCACACATTGAGAATATAAATAATCCACATAGATGGGTAGGTTACAAAAGGTAGCAATGGGTACTAGTCATATAGTGGCTACTTACTAGGTGAAATTGGGTTTAATAAGTGCTTCTAGGGAAACTTTAAACTGGTTAATCTTTTGGGGTTATTGCACAGCTGTGGCCAGTGCTTTCCCAAGGTCATTACACTTTTTGTTTCCTTCTTTAAGTTCTCGGGGTGGACAGTCACGCACACCAGGGTGGGGGGTGCTTGGCTGAAGAATCAACATACGTGTCTTTATGTATAATTGCCTATCCCACCTTTATAGAAGTACATAACTACATGTTACTTTCCTAAGAGGCCTTGACACTGCATTTTTTCTAGGCTTTATTATATCTTTGAATATTCATAACTTTTAATGGTATCAGATAATTGTTTTTTCAAGAGTAAAGGGAAAAAATGTGAGTAAGATAATAGTAAGAAGATTAAAGCTATCAGGTCAAAAGGAAAACTTTAAATGATTCTAAAAATAAGTTATGATAAAAAATAAAATAAAAACACCAATGTAAAAGCAGATTTCCAGCTTCCGGGACACCAGAAAATAATGCATGGGAATGACTTGTGTAAATTTTGCACCTATTTTTCATTGTGATACTTGCAAAATTTAGAATAACAATTACTATCAGATTCCACACCTTCCTTGATTTCCTTCGAACGCCATAGTTCATGGCTTCCATTATTTCATCTATGATTGCTCCAGATATATCTTCTTGCCTGGCCTTCTTTGAATTTTCTTCACTGTTTGGAAGAGCTTGATATAACCAATCAAGAAAATACAAATTCCAACCTCACATGAAAGGAATAAGAAATAAAAACAAAGAAACCAAAACTTAATCCTTAAGAGATGGAACTCTTACCGCTGACTATTGGCAAGTGATTTTCGTTTTTTCTCAGCCAGAGCTTCATACTCAAGGCGCTCGAATTGCTCATATGGTTGGACACCAGAATCAGTATCATCTTCCACAAAGTCCAAGGGATTTATCCCATCTTTAAATCTGAAAGTATACTCCCCTTCATCATCATTGTCCTCTTCTTCTCCTCCTTCTTCTTCTTCCTCTTGTCCCTCTTCTTCTTCCTCTTCTTCTTCTTCCCCAACATCTACTTTCATGCTGTCTTCAACACCCATAGCAAGAGAGCCTTTCAAAGTACCTTCAAGTTCAAGAATTTCATCAAACAGCTGATAAAATGATTAACAAATCCAAAACTTATCAATGATTAACTTAGCATATAACTTTCTTTTAAAAGTAAATTCCAAACCACAAAAATCTTCGCTGCCGTGAAACTAAAAATAAAATAAAATAAACTTCAATGACCCAAACAGACAACAAACTCGCGTTCTCCATTCAACCAGTGCACACAAAATCCCCAAATCATAAATTCAATCGAATTTCATCAGAATTCAAGAAATCAAAATAAAAAACCAAATCAATTCTCACAAATCCACTTAATCGATCAGCCAAGGTATTGAACATCGCCTCTGAACCCGAATATGGAAGAGGGACAAGGAGAAGGGACACACTGGGAGGTGTGGCTGTGAACGGGGCGGAGACAACTGACATTAGCTATAGAGGGAGAGAGAGAGAGAGAGAGAGGGACTTACCGGAGTGCGGTGGTGCTGGGCCAACCAAGTAGGCGGCTTGACAGAGAAGTCTCGTTGGGAAGGGGCAATTGCGGTTTGACAGTGGAGAGTGGCTTGATTGGATGGTGTTGTGCGGCGGTGCACGAAGAGGGTAAAAGAAGGAGATTGGAAGGCAGTGAAGGGTACCGGAGAGAGAGACTGTGTTTCCAAGAGAAGGAGTCCAGTGTCGCACGTTGCCGTTGCAGAGAAGAGAGTTGGTTTTCTTATTTCTCGGTCGGAGATATATGAGAAATATGCTTGAATAATTTTAAATAGAATTTATAATTTATACGTCATTCCAAAAAAATAATAATAATAATAATAATTTATACGCTAAATTGTTTTATAAATCTCCTTTTTCAACCTTAAAAAATGATACCTGAATTTGAAAAGGTTTTCCAGTCTAATTTTAAGAGTTAAAAAAAAGTTTGATCAGTAATTTATATGTATTAAAATTTGTGTAATGTTAATACAAATTTTAAATTGACAAGCTTCATCCAAACCTTTTGTAAAAAAAATAGGTCTCACTAATAAATAATAGATTTTTTTACACTTTTTTAAGGTGAGGTCCACTTTTTATAAGGGTTTGTATGAAACTTATCTATTTTGGACTTGTACAAATCATTTCTCAATGAGTAGAGTATACCATGCATCCATTTGATCACTGATCTTGTAATGTTCCGGTCCCAGAGGGGTCGGAGAGTTACTTCTTATCACTTAAAATCATTTTTCAACCATATAGTTATATACTCCAATGTTTTCAATAACATATACAACTCACTATTTCAGATCAACTACTCCAATAAAATTAATCTAATCGTCAAAAAAATCTCAAAATAAACCTATCAACCTTTCAAGATACCAAGTCAGCAGAGTAAAACAAAACTATCGAATAAAATCTCCAATAACCAAAATACCATCTTTGTACATGATTCACTATGCTCAAGTAACCTTATACACGATTTCTCTTGATCCACAGCTGTACCATCAAAATCATTTGAAAAATATTATAGAGATAAGAAGTGAGTTATTAATAACTCAATAAACAAAGAACATATACTAATATATAAACATGAGCCTTTTCAGAAAGTTCGATATGCAGAAAACAAAACATTTCATTTTCATATGCAGATCTCAAAAACGTGTTATTAAAAAATAAGAAAGACTTTTCAATCTTTTAATACCCAAAGACCAACTGTTCATTTTTAAAGATCCATTTTCATATTAAAAAATGCTTTGGTATAACATAACTGAACGTTTTCATCGTATCATGTCATATCATATCATATACCATGTTTAACCTCCGTGGTAGGGTTATGCTATCTCCGGTGGCCAAACTTGACAGTATCATATTGTGAAACTTCTCATTTTTCAATCTTGAAGTCCCGAGTGTGCACATAGAAAAAAATACGTAAAAGACCACTTTATTTCCAAAGTAGGTGCACTCATATCATATCATATCATGTTGGTACTAATCATATCACGTGAACCAATATCATCATATTATAACCATATTCAGAATCAGATTCAAACAGATAAGTATGCCAAAGGTTTTTTATATCCATATCATATCAAACCACGTGTCGAGCACATTCATATTATTTTCAGATGATCAATAATAGATTCAAAACATTTCATATCACATATATAAAAATCTCAATTTTCATATTCGCTCTTTTGCACATTTCAGAAATATGTCAAATTTTGCTCATGTCTACACTTTTCATGTCAAAAAGCATTTTCATCTTTCACTTAAATTTCATGAGTGGATGCAAAACACATAACTGAGGTTGTTTTCCACGTCTTCCTTTTAAAAACATAATATGCACATTTTACAAACCAACCTCAATTCATTTTTCATTTTTATGCAAATTTAGCATAGGAATCCCGCTTACCTGGACTTCTTAGTTTTTCAAAATTTTCCTAAAAAATGCCAAACAAAAATAATCGTCACCTATAACATAAACACGTAATTCCCATAAATTCCCAGTCAAACAGGTATTTCAAAATTTAAACATCATATGCTAAAATAACATATTTTAATTCCTCAAAACCTAAAATCCTTACAATCTAAAATATATCATCACTTTCTAAAATAAATCGATGTCCAACTGGATCCCTGACTAAAATATAAAATTCTAACTTGTTTACTATTGAAAAATCAAACTATCAAATTTAATACTAAATAGAATAATTATACCAAAATATTTTAAATTATACAACAACAATTATTTAATAAACTAAATCATAATAAAATTACATTATCATTTACTTTTGAAAGAAAGCCTTACTTAATACCAATTTAAATTACTTAAAAGATTTCTATAAACATAAATAAATTAGAGACTACTAACTCATATTAAAAGTTTAAAGCACATTAATGTAACTTGTAGCTCAAAGGGTAATAATGTAATTTCTTTAATTAAACACATTAACTAAGTTTCAGTAAAAAATTTGCTAGTTGAAAACAAAATTATGTTACGTAAAACAACAGTTTGCGAGGCAAAGGCTCACCGAGAGATGGAGAGTACGACGGGTGGCGAGCTGGGTGATTGTCCACGATGGTGGGGATGGTGGTTACGACGGCAAAAAGAGTGACCGAGCACTGGTAAAAGAGAGAGAGACGGTGATGAGCGAGAGTGAAAGGGGGCAGAAAGTGAGAGATGCTCGAGAGAGAAAAATAGAGAGGGACAAAATTGTGAGGCAACAAGACTGAGGTGGCATGAGGTGGAAGGAGCTCTTGGTGGAGGATGGTTGCAGCAGCTCAAGGTGGGAGTAGTGGCTATTTGCTGTGCTTGGAGGAGCAACAACTTGCTTTGTTTTGGGTGCAAGAAAACAGGGGAGTTTGTGGGTGGTGCTTCCGTGTGTGAGGGTGGCTCTCCGAGGTGTGGAGGTGGCTGCAAGTGTGGCTCAGTTTCGGGTGTCTAAAACAGAGGAGTATCGTGGTATGCAATGGAGACTACAGAGACGTTGGGCGACAGCTTCGTGTGGTAGGACACGGTGGTAAGGTTCAAACTAAGGTTCACTATGGAGGGTGGATGCTCAACGAAGTATGGGATGGCTGAGGGCATGAGGAGAGAGCAGCGACAAAGAAACTAGGGTTGAGGATGCTTAACATACATATAAGCTATAAGTAGATATAGATAAAACCTAAAGGAAGATGGAAAGGAGAACGTGCATGAAAATGAAAAAAATGGCGTGGACCCGCGCGACATGGGTTCTGGAAATGCTTCCATGGGACTGGGCTCCTTATTGGGCTAGGAACCGACTGGGCTAGGCCCAAAAGAAGAAAATAAAAATCCACTCAAATAAGTCCAATCCGAAAAATAGAAAGAGTACAACGCAAAAAAAAAAGAAAAATAAAAAAAAGGACACAATAAAAATAAATAAGGGCCAAATAAAAACACTATAACTCAATATTAATAAAATAAAAATAATTAAAGTCCAACAATAAAATAATTTAAAGCAATGATTAATTTAAAAGTAAATAATAATTAATATCAAGAAGGCACATCAAAATAAATTTCAAAACTTAAAAAAAAATTAAAATTAAAAATTAACCCAACGATAAATACGATAAATTAAAATAAGAGAACTAATACTTAAATTAAATAAAATAATCACTTAATTAAAAAAATATTCTAAAACACGGGGTATCACAGATCTTATCTTACAGTACTATTGATATAAAATTATTTATTAATTTTTGTTATTTTAGAGATCAATAATTATAATGGTTATGAAGAACATTACATCAACCTAATTTAAAGATAGTTAGACAAGAATATTATAGTATATAACATAATTTAGTTGATCTAGCTTCCACCAAACAAATAATTATCAAAATTAGCCTTGATCATGCAGTAGCCCTTATGTCCGCGATGTATTATTAATTTGTTGTACATTATCTTTTGAAATATTAATGAATCACAGCTCATTAGCTTCCATATAATCTCCCTTTACATATGTATGTATACTATATATATATATATATATCTATATATAAATATATATAGATATATATATAGAGATATATATATATATACCCGCTGCATGCACATACAATCCAAAAAATAAAAACAGTCAAATCGAGTGCAGTGCTAAAATTTAAAATTTTCTCATTAAACAATGTGATAATGTTCGAATGCATGAATGAGGGAAAGAACGAAGTCAAACCAATAAATCACAATCAGCTTAAATTTTTTTTTGTTTTTAAACTGACATATATTGGAAAATTAATATTTAGAGCCATGCATGCATATTGATTAATGGTCTGCTTCAATGCTTTTTGATCGGTTTTGCACGTACGTACGGCTATTTGCCATAGCCCCAGAAGTCCATCTCTCCGCGCAATGAAAGCGGATTGATTAGGTGTACGGACGATGATGCGTTCATATCCTCGAATCTCACCCCTTTGGAGGAGTCTTCGTTTCCAAGATGATCATCATGATCAGAAGTGACAAGGTGGCGGTCGAGCATAGCCCATTCGTGCATGCCCTGAACCTCTGATCTCCCTGTTAACATCTGTTGAGCCACCGCCGGCTCAGAACATGTGCCCACCTTTAAGCTGCTCGGCTCACATGAATTAGCAGCCTGGTACCGGAGGCTCTCACTTCCACTCTCACAATCTCTAGGGTTTGACATGAGCTGCTTGACCATTATGGGTGACTCCGAATTATTAGGGACCTGGATCGAGTTGTCAAAGCCGAGCTGGGGCTTGTGATCAACTGTCGGAAAAAGGCCGGGTTGGGATTGGAAAAGGGAGTATTGAGATAATGCTGGGATGTGGGAATATTGATGGAGTGCTAGTTCGGGCTCAAAGCTTCGTTGGTTGCCATTGTTGTGGTCATGTTGATGTGCTAGGTACTGGTTTTCTGATCTGTGCATAAAGGAACGAGGTTGATTGTTGCTAATTAAAGTGGTGTTGAGCTGTTGACCCGAGTTCATACTCGACCCTCCTCCAGCACCCCCAACCTTGAATAGATTCTTCTTCTTGAACACCCTGCACACAACCCAGCCATCTTCCTAGAGTACAAATGCATGCAACAAAAAAAAAAAAAATCAAAACCGGAGATCAAGTCAAACAAATTAGCGTACAAAAGTTTTGATTAATTTAAATTGTAGATTTTGGCCAATTCAATTTTCTCCATCTGAAAGAAGGGCTTTCCTAATTGGCAATCTGTAGAAAACTAGCTAGCTAGCTACTTGTTCTTAGCCCATGATTTGTAACATAAATCTCCTTCACACGATCGAGCCTCATGATCATGCATGTACGTTTTCTATGTCTGCAGTACTGTATATATGCGCACAAGTGCTGCATCAATCATGCACGTTGCTTAATTTGTTATGTGGCAAAATGAAGCTAGCATCAACTTAGTCATTGCAAAGATGGGATTTAGAAATCAAAGACTCGGCCTTAATTAAGTTTCTTTTTAATTAAAACCACTCTTTGACCACGTGAGAATTAACATTAATACTAGGGGAGGTCAATGCACGGTCGCTTATGTATATATGAACATTATATACATATATATTACGTGTATATATATATATATATTGCGATGCACAGATCCGGTAATTAAGCTCAATGATATCTTTCATAGCCATCAATAAATTAACCCTTTTAAGGAAAATGATTTTCTTACAAATTATACTCCTATATAAAAAATGATCCGGTCTAATTTCTTCGTGTGGGCATGGCAGAGCTCAGAGAGAGAGAGAGAGAGAGAGAGAGAGAGAGAGAGAGAGACTTACAGCATTGGAATTTCCTTGTGGATCATCACCGTCTTCAAGCCGGTACTCGTGCATGATCCAGTCAGTCTTCTGACCGTGGGGAGCTCTCCCTCTGTAGAAAACAAGCGTTTTTCTCATACCAATCTTCTTATAGCTGTTCCTAATGCACTTGTCTCTCCCCGTTGCCTTCCAGAACCCAGCATTTGTTGCTCTATTTGTCCTTGATCCCGTTGGGTACTTCCTATCCTTGTGACTGAAGAAGTACCACTCGTTTTGTGGAGTTGATCCAATCTTACATCTCTCTAATTAAACATAAGCAAAGCAGCACCATCAAAATAGTACTCAGCTTATATATAATTAGGTTTAATCACGGGTAAATTAAGTGCATATAATATATGCAACACATCCATGTATGGGGCATATATATCATGAACAAAGTAATAAACGTGTGTGTCTACATATATATTATATATATAATAGTTTTTTTTTGTAAAGATGAGAAATACAAAAGAAGGCTTGGCGCATGAGAGCCCAACAATGGCAACAAACACTGTATATAACACTGTATATAACAAAGTATATAATGGATGTTTAAAAGTAGCCTGCAAAATTGCAATTCGGATCCGTTTGTTTACACAAAACCATTATTTCATTTCATCTTATCTCATCTAATCTCATTATAATTTTTTCAAATTTCTATATAAAAATATAATAAATAATTCAATTTTTTCAAATCCTAATATAAAAATAATATTAAAAAATATATTCTACTAATTTTTTATTTAACTACTATTCAAAATATCTCATCTCATCTGAACTGTGTATCCAATCGAGACTAAATTAATTCATGTGCAGGTTTTAATTTCCCATTCTATAATTTTGTAAAATGGCCGGTAATTATAAATGTAGCTTATATATATATATATATTAGATGGTCTAGATCACGTCTAGACCCCTACATTTAATAATTAGCGTTTTGACTTTTTTGACTTTATATGGATGATAAATAAAAAAATATAAATATTTCAAGAAGAGTAAAATAAAAAAAAATTTAAAAAAAAATTAAAAAAAATTAAAAATAGTTTGGTGTGTGGTGTATAGGATGATGCATAGCAATGCTCTATATATTAATACTACGTACAATTAATCAAAGTTCGCGGCATGTGAGAAAGCCAAATCTTGAAGGAAGAGCAACTAATATTACTTTATTTTTTTAGTGTACTCGTGAAGGTGGAGCATTGTATTAAGAAATGCAACTCATTCTTCATGCTTGTTTAAATTAAGAATACATTTCCTAGCTAGCTTGATCAGTGCATGTCGACGTTAATTATAAATTGATCTATATATAAATATATTTTGTTTATCTTATTATATTAAGAGTTTGATCAATCAAAATATCGAATATCGGACGTCCCTGGCCGGTAAAAATAAAAGCTTAATAATTCCCATGTTTGTAACTCATCAAGCGGCCTTACGTAGTACGAACGGGTCCACAGTCGATCCCTTAAAACAGCTAAACCACGATCATTCTCCAAAGGAATAGATGCATGCACCTACCAAGAAATTGATGATCTCTCTCTCTCTCTCTCTCTCTCTCTCTCTATATATATATATATATGTTCCTTAACGTACGTTATTCATATTATTAATGCTAGCTAGCTACTGTGACATTTATTAAATTTAATTAAGTACTCCTTAATTTATGTGATCTGATGATCTTTCGATACAGATTAATTTGCAGAGCTGATCTTACTGCTTCCAACTAATTATTAATTCCATATATAAGCGAGATGAAGACATATTTGCCACAAACGACTCTTGCTAATCCAAACATCATTTAGTACTTCAGAAAGATAAATTGAACGTACCGGCCTATAAGAGAATTAATTTTCGATATTGATCATCATTTAGAATGCTATATCCCATAATTTACAGTATCTGCTGGTGAAGCTGATCAGCATTCAAGATTCTAGACATGATCGTGATGGTGAATATCCAAAACCGATTCAACTTATCTACTAAATTAAATTGGAGCAGTACAACATGATGCATATATGCAGACTTGTAAGATTTTAGAGCCGACCTCTTGATCTTTTTCGTTTCAGTTTCGGCAAATTCTCTAGAATGATTAAGATTCTAGCATTAACATGATGAGTATACTAACCTCCATGATCAAAACAGCATATATATATATATATACATAAATTAATAAGCTAGACAGTAGATTAATTTTTATATATATAAAGCATGCATGGTAATTTAGCACGTACCTTGCAAGTCCCAAGGCTCCATCTTATTCAAGTCCACCTCTCTAACAACATCCATTTCAAACTTCTGAAACGACACCTTCTTCTTCAAGTAGTAGTGAAGCAGCTCTTCGTCCGTCGGGTGGAATCGAAACCCTGGAGGCACACCGCCAGTACTCGAGGAAGCTGCTGCCATTACCAGGCCGATCAGCGCCAGGAATTAACCAGTACAAGAACGTTAGCCAGGAATTAACTAGCTTCTCCTCCTGAAGTACCAAGCGTCTGATCTGCGATCTTCTCTCCAAAACTGTCTCTCTATTTAGGTTGAGCAATAAGTTTCTCCGTGTGGATGCCGTCATGGCCGGGACTTATATAACATATATTAAAATCACCAATAATAATATTATTGGCGTCAACGGGGGCATGGTTGATGCGAAAATGTTGACGGCCGGTGACTACGCCGGCATGAATGGATAAAGCTATCGTGAAAAGCAAGTGATCTAAGGAAATGAAGCGCTAGGATGGTATTTTCTAGATATATAGTTTAACACTTCTTCTATGGGCTTATACGGAGCGTTCCGTATACTCTCCTGCATGCCGCCATTATATAGCACGTGAGCTCCGTATATACAAGAAGAGCTAGCACAGACTGACAAACCTTAACAATTGCCCAGTAATTTCCATTTTTTCTTTGTTTAGACGTTGATGGTATCAGTGTGTGTATATGTGTGTATGTATATATATATATTATATATAGACAATGCTAGGGTGCAAATCATGAAATGTGTACCCCAAATATGCACAGTGCAAATCATGAGTTTTTTCTTTTTTTCCTTTTTTCTTTTAAGTATAATTAATATCTTTAACCTTAAGAAAAAATTTAAAAAATATAAAATATAAAAATATATGAGTGAGCGATGGACATATTTAAGAGTCATATTATCATTTTCCAATATATATATATAAATATACATATATATATATATGAAGATCCACGCGCTGTGCATATATAATACTGATCACGAGTGAGTACTATTAATTCTCACCTATCTATCTAATTATAAATTAAACTATTTAAAGCTATAAAAATGATCCCGAGAAAATAAGAGATAATATTTTAAGTATGAGATTTTGATTGTTCTCTAAGCAAGGATTGGAAAAAATAGCTTCTGAACTTTCTTGGGATTTTCACAATTGATTGGAGAGCCAACATTTTAATTATATATATGGGTAAGGTGTAAACAGCATCATTATGTTAACTCTAGTAGTTAATTTAGAGTTCAATGCTCATGCCCCTCATGATATATGTAGTACTAATGGCTTGGGCATGCACATGTAGGGATGACCCACCTTGAGAAAGATTCATACTAATTCACTTGATTGATTCAAGTGCACGATATCTGCAAGTGGTTGACTAACTATTAATTGGGTTCGATTCATGATCTGATCCATTGAGTTAGCCGATCTTTCTCAATTGGTCCAACCGGCCAATTCTCGAAATTTATTAGTCATTGAGTATTAACTAGAACGAAAAATCTAATTGTAAGCGATTATACGTATTAATATGCATATACATTCAATGTGATTGGTCAGAAAGTAAACTTTATTAAAAATAGTGCTAATTTGAATTTAGAATATAAAGGCAACAACATTAATACGCAAATTGATATGCAAACTTGCTTGTATATAGCAAAACTCTAACTAGAAATTTAAGAAAATTACTTTTTGCATCTTAATGTAGGACATGATGGCTACAAAAAATATATATATGTATGACGAATTATTTGTTATGAGAACTACTATTTATAGTGAGAATAAAGGCATTTTAATAGAAAATTATCATTTTCATCGTTGAAAGTGATTAAATATTCCGGACCCAGATAAATCAACCATAGTCCATCAAATGGCTCCCACTAAAAGACAACAACAGAAGGAGAGAGGAAGAAGAGAGAAGAGGGGACAAAGGCTGAGAAATGACAGGGTGACAGGAGGAAAATAAGAGAAGTGACATAAAGGAGATGTGATGTAACATATATAAAAAAGGGAGGAGTTAAAAATAAAAGGAGAAACCAGATGATTTGAAAGGGGGCTTTTGGGGGTTTCTTCTAGAGGACTTTTTGGTTAGACTACAGCTTCAACTTCTTTAACCTCATGATAATGACTCTAGCGACAACATCACTCCTATAAGATAGAAATCCGATCTCCATTGTACAGTGAAGATGAGAGACTGTAAAACAAGTATATTATAGTGGATTTTCCCTCCTCAAATGCCCCGTGGACATAGACATTGTGTCGAATCACATAAATCTAAATATTTCACTCTCTTTTATTTTTCTTGCATATATTTTTCATTCACTGGCATGGATGTATGCACTGACACTGTAGAGTTGCACCAAACCACCGCCGGGAGCTCCACACTACACCGATTGAGGCTCGAATCATCGCAATGGGCCGAAAATGACTCTTTCTCCCATTCCAACCCGTTACGCTATTTTTAGACATTAACAATCGTCATTTTCATCATTGATAACAATGTAGTTCCATATATTATTTTCTCTTAAAGGTGGTTTCATTTATACCATCGATTCCTATTTCTTAATTAGGTAGTCCAATTAATATTAAAAAGAGAAATGAAATTTGTAGTAGTTGAGTGCGCAAATGCTGAAAAAAGTAAATAAATATGTGATTCATATAAAAGAAAAAATAAATTTTTAATAATAGACATATTCTTTTTTAAAACGCTTACGTGATGCTAACACACTTTATAACCACGTGATATAAAAAATACATGACGCTAAATGTCTATAGGAGGTCCGTTGAGCAACAAAGTTAGGTACGCCCAACTCCCAAACCTAAGCCCACAAAGTTCAACAAGTTACGTGCTGTTACGAGGCCCAAGAGCCGAACAAGTATTCGTTGTCTGTCACCTTGGTGCTTGGGATTATTTGGATCGAGATACTCTCTCAATTAATCTTAATTTATTTAATTATTATAATTTTTTAAAATTTTTATATAAAATATAATTAAAATTTTTAAACAAAAATAATATTATAATAATATTTTATTCAACTTTTACCTATATTCAACTCAATATCCAAATCTACGTTAATTTATGGGGTTGGAAATTGGTAGTAACTACTGTGTGGAGGCCCCCATTTACTAATAAGTACCATCTTTATACGATAAAAAATATTGCTATCTTAAATGAGAAAAATATTTGTTATATATCATCGTTATAGAATAATATATCCCTTTGTTCAAGCATTTCCCCTTTATACAAGTCGGAACTAATAAATGGATGAACTATAAATCTAATACTGAAAGCTCTTTAATATTCATTCAAAGAATCGGATCATATTTCATATAATAAAAATATGATGAATAAGTTTTTTTATTATAATTTTTTAAATTCACACATAAAATAAAATAAAATAATTTAATTTTTTTAATTTTTAAAATAATAATAATATTAAAAAATATATTTTAATAATATTTTATTAAAAACATATTATCTCCGAACAAACGAAAGCATTTTTCTTACCAATTGGGGTAATCGGTAGCCTAAGCATTTATGCTATCTTCCATTAAACTTCACAAGCTCACAGACATTAAAGAAAGAAATCTCGAGAAGTTGGGGAAGGAGTGTGATGAAGCATCAGGGGTTGACGGCGGTTTTGTGTCTGATATGGGCGGCTACCCTTCTTTACGGCGAGATGTTCGCGTTCTGGGTGCCCTCTCTCGGGACTTGTTCCTGGCCTCAGCATCATCTCCGTCCTTCCACCCATTTCCCTTACCCTTCCAATTCAACGGTACTGCTACGTCTACTTCTCCTATGTCTTTCATTCGTTTTTCGTTACCGTATTGTATTACAATCACACGAAGGCGAAAATTAACACATCCGAAATGTTTAGTTTATCTGATCTGATGGTGTCAGCTGTTGTTATTGCTAATCCACCGGTTATGGAGCCTAATTTATAATTTAAGTCAACATAACATTGGTGTTGTCCATCTGAAGCGTGCACCTTTTGAGAGCACCCATAATGTAACTTTTTCTTAGATTTTCATTGTAGAGTTCAACTTTCGATCTTGGCGTACTTTGGCGCACTCTATACCGGGTAGTTAACCTAGTGGCAGTGAATAATATTAGGACTGTCGCAATTGTGCTTTACGTTTCTATGAGATGACAAAACACTTTCACAGACTAGTTTCTCCTTTGGAGGGCTTCCATTTATCTAGCTGAAATAAGCAATCGTAAACTTTAAGTTTTGAAGCAGGTGTGTTTTTTTCTTTTTTCTTTATTTTTAAAAGAGAGTTGGGAAGCAGGTGTATTTAGTTTGAGACTCTAGGCTTCAAATATGTTTGTAAACATAGATGTATGCATAGATCCTCAACTTTATAGCTATAAGCAAAACTGGCGTAGAAACATGTTCTGGGTTAGACATTCCAATGTATTAACACTTCTTTCTCCTTCCGAGTTCAGACGGACAGGGTAGGATATCCAAATGACTATGTGAAAGTTGCTGTTATTACAGATCCACAGGTGAATCTCTTCTACACGTACATGTAAATAAACAGCTCATGTTTACAAACATGATATTTTATGTTTTGTATTTGCATGCCTGTTTATGTTTATATATGTTATGCTACCGCATTATATCCTGATATGCATTCGCTATCATTAACAGCTCATGGATAAAACCTCTCTGGGTCTTGCTCCAAAATCCCTTGCCTTGGAGATTGCACAGTTCTATACTGACTTGTTCATGCGCAGAGCATTTGTCACATCTATCCTGCCTTTCAAACCTGATGTGATTTTGTTTTTGGGTGATTATTTTGATGGGGGCCCTTATTTGTCAGATGAAGAGTAAGACTTGCAAATTTGTACTCTACTTGAAAATTGTTTTTTGATAAATTATTTCTACTTGTAAATTTAATTGGCTAAGGTATGATTCTGTCATTTGTGGTGAGCACTTATAATGAAATGATAAGTTTACCTTTGTATTTCCTTTGAACATATATATTTTATGAATGCTGCAAATTGCTTAATTGGCTTCCTTGTTTATATTTTTTTATTTTTATGTTCAAACATATATTTGGTATCTGCTGCCATCAACATATTTTGAACAGATATTTGGATTAAAGTTATTTCATTATTTCAAAGTGGCAAATTTTTTACTTCCTTTCTTTTACGTTCTTTCTTTTGCATTTGTCGTTAATTTTATGGTGTGGAATGCCCTTGACATTCTTTGGTTGATTAGATGGCAGGAGTCTTTAAGCCGTTTTAAGCATATATTTGGCTTGAATGCACAAGGAAGATATACAAATATCAAAGTTCATTACATTGCAGGAAACCATGATATTGGCTACGCAAGTCTTAACAGTCAAAGGCCAGAGGTATTTTAGCATGTTATCTCTGGCGATAGGCTGCTCTCTTTTCTATAATTACATGAGGATTGATATCCAGTGCTTGTATGAATGGGAGTTGGTCTTATGTCTTACAGCCATTTTATTGTATAGACTGTGCATTGTTTTACAAATGCATGTGTTATTCGTTGAACTATATTTGTTTATACTTTCTGGCAATCTCTTCACTTTTAAAATATGGCTCATCTTTGTTTATCAGTGTTTATTATTGCATTCATGCAGGTTATCAGACGCTATGAAAAGGCATTTGGGATCCGAAACTACCAATTTACTGTTGGAAAAGTGAATTTCATTGCCATTGATGCCCAAACTCTAGACGGTAAACATGGAAGTGGTTAGTGATTCTTCATAACTCATAATTTCTTCTGTTTTTGGTGCACATAATTTTGGATCTAATAACATCACAAGAGCAGAAAAATGATATTTCTAGTTTTTCAAAGTGTGGATAGTTTTGAAATGGTCCTCTAATCTGCCCAACCATTTGTAAGGGTTCAAATATAAGCTTTACTACATAAATATTTAAATAACTCCAAGATATAAATAACTCTTAAGATACTTGTGAAGAAAATGACAAATATTTGTACAACAATGTCAAGGAAATTATTTGCAACCAACATTGCTGTTATGATAATGAATGTTGATGTCAGCATGAATATTAAAAATTCAACATATTTGTTAGTTGATCTTTGTATTTGTGCTGACCTATTACTTTTTAAAAAAATATATATATTTGTACTGAGTTATTCGGTTCTTGATACTCCTTTTCAATTTATTTTTAGGTCCAGTAGTGGGTTGTAAGTGTTCATATTTTCCACACATTGTCGCATAAGGCACACTTGAAAAGCGTTCCTTGTTACATTCCATGCATGGACACACTTCTATGACAAGTGTTCGTGCTTGAGTGGCTTCCTTTTTACTATTTCCTTAATGTTCTCTACCTATTCTTCTTAATTTTAATTTTTTTTTTGACAAGTTAGTATTAATATTTTCAATATTATTAGTTTTGATTTCTTTAGAAAAAGACATTTGAATTTTCACTCAAGAGGAACTCTTGAAAATCATTTTCAGGCCATAGGGAAACTCGTATTACACTTCGGTAGAATTTGGGCATATAGCATCCTGGTTTCATTGGTTGCATTTGTTCTGACTGGTTTAGTTAGCTAGTTCAAGGCTTGGTCAGAGAAATAATATATGCTTGAAGACATATTTTGAACAATTAAATGAAATTTCTAATGTTAAGACTAGAAATATCAACATGTTCACGTGGTCTGAAATTTATTAGTCCACATCGTTATGCCTGTTGATATTTTGCTCTTAGCATATTATGTCTAACTATAGATTGATTAATAAACTCTTAAAGTGGAATCGGATCTCTTGTGTGACTGGTGCCTTCTGCTTATCTTGCATGCTGGATGATTCTGCAATCTTGATAACTGAATATATAATCCCACAGGGTATCCACAAGAAAATCAGGCTTCCCAAACCTGGGATTTTGTCAAGAATGTCTCCATGGGTATGTGATACTGACTTGTACTTCTGTGTTTTGCTTTTTTGTATAAAGAAAAAAATCATTCATTTATATCTTTCAAAAATTTCTAGATGTTCAATTGTATCCAAGGGTTTTATTAACCCATATTCCATTGTATCGGCGGGATTGGACGTACTGTGGTCCTTATCGTGGTTCCCAAGTCATCAATCAGGTATTGTTTTCTCATATTTGGAGTAAGAAGTTCTAGTGAAACTTATTCTCTTTAATAATAGTCTGTGTCTATACATTTTATAAGCATTATAGTGAATTTTACCTTCTCCTTAACCCCCAAAAAAATACTATATTATCTTTGGTTTTGGATCTAAATGCTTATATACTCCTGCCAGTTCTTGACCTTACAATGTGAGTCTGTTTTTTCATGTCCAGCGGATCTTGCATGCTGTTCATGGTCAAGAAGTGTTGTAAGTTTCTGGACTCACTTCTGTGCAACAGGCGCAATAAGAAATGCATGAGCTTTGTTTAGTTTGGGTGTTGGTAATTGGGGAGGCCGCTTAACAGTGGGCCCAATAATACAGGTACCAGAATTATATCACCGAGGAATCATCAAAACACCTGCTAGAATTAATCAAACCTGTAAGTTCTCTGTCCCTTCCTTAATGCATATTGTAAACATTGATACAAATGGGGACCGGCACCAGGGACACATTCCCAACACCTCTCTTTGATGCATCCTGTGCATGTCCATGTGCGCTAGCCGAGTTAGGCATGTTTTGGGAGTTTCAAAGTACTATTGTTTTTTTTATAAGTAATAAGTTATTTTATTGATATAAAGATGGGCATAGCCCAGGTACACTGGAAGTATACATGTGCATACACCTATTTAAGATCTAGAAACAATTACAAGGAAATCATGGAAGCTAAGACCATTCAAATCTAAAGCAATGGCCCACAAAAACAAAGTCTTCTAAAAAAAAACTCCGAAACTCTTCCAAGGAACATTCATGATCCTCAAAATGTCTCTCGTTTCTTTCACTCCAAATACACCAAAAAATACAGAATGGAGCCATCTTCCACACGGCTGTGATCTGTGGTGTCCCAGTTCTCCAGCTTGCTAAAAGTTCAACCACCCTACCCGGCATTACCCATGCTATTTGCATTCTGCTGAAAAAATAATTCCATATTGTTGTTAAGATAATTCAGGTGACGAACCACATCATACAAGTTTCCTTACAATTGCTGACTGGAGAGTAGAAATTATGAAAGACAAGAATAAGACAACATGGAAAAAAGATACATCGCAAAAAAATAAATCAATAAATAAAGCAGTTGAAAGAGAAAGCAGGAAACTTAGGGCAGTTAATTTCACTTGTAATTATTATTTTAGGCTTTTGCAGGTACTCATTTTATCTGGTCACGATCATGATCAGTGCACAATCACCCATGAGTCATCATCTGGGCCCACAAAGGAGGCAAGTATTGACATTTAGGCATTTGTAATTTTTACCCATGGTATGACATTGGATGATGCTGTACAGCACACTGTAGGGACCGTTAGTTGGCAGCAGGGAAACTTGTATCCATCTTTCATGCTATTATCTGCTAGCAACTTTGCACTCCCAAATGGATCCAGTCCAGAAGAAACAGTCCTTACTCATCTGTGCTTTCTTCCAATGCAGACACACATCTACTTATGGTAACTCTCTCTTCCAACTTGTGACAGTAGTAAGTTATATATTTGAACTCGTCAGATAGCTTTTGTTCTTAAGTTTTGGTTGCTCAAAATGTCAGGTATCTTTCACTCTTTGTTCTGACCCTTCTCGCCCTCCTCCTATGGCCTGCAAGTGGCTTAAATATTTGGCACCACTGTCGTGATCTAATGACAAGTTGCAACATTTTTAGAGGTGGAAGAAAGGAGAAAAATGAAGATGACAATTGTGAATATGAGATGATGTGGGATGCGGAAGGATCAATGCATCTGGTTAAGAAAGCGTTGAGTGTCCCAATGACTAATTTAAGTGAAAGCGGTTCGGTAGAAAGGTGCCTTTCAGCTCTAAATGCTCTCTCTCATTCTCTCTCTAACTCTCTCTCTCTCGCTCTCTATATATCTATCTATCCATCTATATATATAATGTATGTATATGGCAAATTATGTTCTGTCTTGTTAGATGTGTGATTATATTTTATAAGAGATGTGAATTGAAACTTCACATCCTTTTGCGAGCTCATTTGATCTTGTGGATGGGCACCGGTAATGTATAAATATAATGTAAGAAAATCTCATTCCGGTTTGCTTACTTATCAAAAAAATATGTTATAAGAGATGTGTAGTCTTCTGAGTTATACTTGGGCACTTACGTTTTTGTTCTTTATATTTGCTTTTTCTTATTAATATATTCCATTTTCTCTTTTGGTGGCAGGGGTAATGCTGTGATGCGACCGACAGCTAAGAAGCTCATTAATCAGGACATAGAAGTCTCCATGGATGTGGAGTCTGTGCTGACAATACCGACTAGAAGTAAATCAAAGACAAAGATTGCGATCCAAAGAGTGTTGCGAACATTACGGATGCTTGTAGTCATTGCTGCGGTGAATCTTCCTATCTACATGATGTTACTATTCAAGGATTGGATTGACTAATGTCATCAGCCAGATTCAGCACCCAAAACATAACGAAATTTTCTGCTTCAGTCGTTTCTTGCATCATATTTATACTTGAATGGTGGCCATGCACGAGATCAAATGAGCTCACGAAAGGATGTGAAGTTTCAATTAATTTCAGATCATTCTGTACTTTCCATTTGATGGCATGCGAGGAATTAAATTTGTAAATTTGATGCTTAAGAAAGACTCAGGTAGAAGGATAGACATATCATGTTTAATGTTGTCTATGTAGGATTTTTGAGCGGTGTATATCCCATTTCATGCATTGTTTCTCTCTCCATAGATGAACTATCCAATTTGATCGAGCAACTTCAATTACAGGTAGAGAAGTTGTCAAAAGGCATGTGATGGATAACTTGTGAGAGAGTACAAGGGTGATGACATCTCATATTTTAAAATGATTTAGGACAGGCTTGGCAACAAGACAAAATATAAAATTTTCTTCTCATCATTATTTTTTCAAATTCTCATATAAAATATAATAAACAATTTAATTTTTTTAAATTCTAAAATAATAATAATATTAAAAAATAATATTTTAAACTTTTATCTAAAATTAAAAATTCTCATCTTAGTCTCCAAATCTACCATTAACATTATTTTTGTAACGAAAAGAAAAGTGTTTTTAAGATAACATGTAATCAATTTGAAAGTAATCCAACCGTTGTAATATTAGGAGATTCGAATTCTTGCTTAATGTATAAGAAAATAAATTCAATTAATCAATGTATTCATGTAAATTAATTAAAAATAAATTTAATTTTATATAAATTGACTTTCTTTACTCTTTAAGTCAAGTTTTATAAAATTGAATTTATTTTTAATTAAATTACGTGATTATATTAATTAGTTAAATTTATTTTCTTTTATATTATACAAAAAAGCAATGTTCTTAGATTTTTAATTCAAATTCAAAAGCTAGAAGAAAAAAAATTGAATAGTAAAATAATAATAAATAAGGCATAAGGATATCATTAACATAAAGGTATTTCCAGGGATGAGAATATTGGGCTTCAATCTTAGGGAATTTCCGTACAATGGTGGCGAGACAAGATCGTGTTCAAATTCAAGCGGCATTGGGTGGCAGGGCTTGATCGGAACCCAAGAAGGAAGGAATCAGGATTCACATTAGATAGCCGTTGTACAGACTCCAGAGAATTGAATCTTAAAAAAATAATAAATAACAACGACGTTAACAATTATAATTCAATAAAAATTCAAGTTAGTGGGGAGGCATCATTAGAGTACAGTAGCGACAGATCAATGATCCAACGACTCCTGTCTCTCCAACGGCTCTGTGTGCAGAGATTATGTGCCCGCCCCTTTGTCAAAAATTTGAAATGCTCTCTCTCTCTCTCTCACAAATCAAATCTCAAACTTTTTAAAAAGTGTTTCTCGGAGACTGTAGCAACCTCTCTCTCTCTCT
>QEOT01004470.1:592-14130 GCA_003123785.1 Pterocarya stenoptera
AATGATTTAAATAAAATAAAAAAAGTAAAAAAGTCAGTAACTTATTTGTCTGAAAAAAGAAAATACAAGATTAAATAAAGACAAAAAATTAAGATTAAAAAAAATCTAAACTTCAACAAAATATAAGCATTAATCTGCATTCATATTATATAAGTACACTGTCAGAACAAAAAGAACACGAAAAAGAGATGTTAATTCATGTTTGCCGCTAGACTATTAATGGCCTTTTAGTAAAATATGATTTTTCATTAAATTCTACAAAAGAGTTACACATCAAATGGTCAAGGGTCTTAAAGACCTTTTGATAAAACATGATTCTTTATTAAATTCTACAATAGAGCTACACGTCAAATGGTTAAGAATTTTAAGGGCCTTTTAGAAAAACAGAATTTAACAGAAAAATAAGAAAAGTTAATAGAAAAATAATAAAAGTTACTATTCACAATTAAATAACCACTTATTATAATAGAGTAGATATATATATATACCTAAATTAATTAATTAATCGCATGCATGCTGTGCATTCTCTAATGATCTCTACCCACCTTTCTCCACTATTTCCATCTCCCAAAGAACCAAAACCCCCCATGCACTTATCTCCTTCAATTCTCCAGCTTTGAAAAACAGTACTCTAGGCCCTTGAAAATATCCCATTCGGCAATCTATTTAATTCTTTTTAAAGCATTCTCATTGGCTTGATTAAATGTATTTTTAAAATTTAATCAATATCATATTTTTTACATTTACTTATTTCAATCACCTCATTTAATTAGTCATTCTCTCTATATAATAATAATATATTATTAAATTAATAATTTTTTTATTTAATTTATGTGTATCACATTTTATAATTCTACCAATTTAATATTAATAATAATTATATTCTAATTAAATTAATATTTAAAAAAATCATATTTTCAAAAGTCATTTAATGCTAATAATAAAAAATATTTGCTTAAACTCATATAAAATTCTATCTAAATTTCTTAATTATAAACTAAATAGTATTTTTGCTTGGAGTGAAAAATTAGTATTTTAATGTTTGGTGAATCAATTGTAGTTCTTCATCTTTGGTCAACTATTGTAATAGAAATCCATCTTATTTTAGATTTGACCAATCTAATGTAGAGTATTTTTTATATCAATTATATAAATTTTAGCTAACTTTTCTATTTGGTCAAACCAATGTAGATGCTCTTAGAGCATAATAAAATTAAGTAACCTTATTACAAAAAAATTATTTATTTATGATCAGTAATTTTCAATAAAATGACTATTTTTAACTAAAATAAATATATTTCTATTACAAATAATTATTTTCGTTACAAAATAATAATCATAAATATCATTTTTCTTGAAGTGTCGACCTCCTACCTACTAAGAGAATGATCAATTCGGTGATGATCAGGACTATTCATTTTGTGTACGTACTGGTCCATGCCCAGCTGGCTTCATTTGACTTTAAGCTTTGATTTGCCAGCTATCCACTGTTTTGATTTTTAGTGGTTGAGCAGATCCTGATGACCAGTCTGATCCCTTGCACTCACAAAAATCTCTTTCCTTTTTTATGGAATTAATCTTTACATTAATTTATATAACATATATCATAATTTTTTTTATTTATTTTTTATTTTTCTTATTAAATGTATATTATATAGATAATGAATAAAAAAATATAAATATTTCAAAAAGATTAAAATAAAAAAAAATTAAAAAAATAATAATTTAATTTGTGATGTGTAAGATGATACAAAGTAATGCTCTTTTCTATATATCTACAGAATTTCAGGACATAGTTTAAGGTACATATAAGGTTATAAATCATGTCGATCGAGGATCACACACACATATATATATATATATATATAGGTAAAATAAATTTCTGTAGCGATGATATTTATATAAATATATATTAATATAAACTTACTTGATCGAGGAGCGTCATGTCAATGAATGTCTATAATTACTAATTTAACTGCATGCATGCCCTTCATGACTTGGTTGGATTTAGTGTTAGAAAATCATAAAATTAATATAAGTACCTCAAAATTAGTAACGTGACCATGCAGTTAATTAATATTCCACTTCCATGCACGTGATTTCCCTGATGATGGTCATGAATTTCTTTCATCTCGAGTAATATTACTATTACTACTCAGAAACAAACAATAATTACCACATGAGTACACTAAAGATCGAGCACTAAAAAACACATTAATTTGAGATATTTATATATATATATATATATGCTACCTACCACTACTTCACTATCGAACAGTACTAATGGGGCAAGAAAGACGAGGAACAAAGGGATCTCCAGTCTAATCATAACACATGCATGCTCCAACACCGGATCAATAAGTAATTCTAGGTCAAATAGTTGGTTTTGCTAACTTTAATTCATAAACAAAAGTTATATATCAAATGTCAATAGATTAAGAAACTCGTCCCTTTCAAATTGGTTGGAGATAATGACTCATCTATAGACTATATATAGTTAGTCAGTCCAGACCCTAGCTATCTGCATGGAAATCATGCAAAGTTTTGAATTTCGTTAATTTGGATGCATTTAATTAGGTATTGAAACAAAATACTTCGATATATATATAGTGTATTTTAGTGTGTACTGTTTTAAGATTAATTATGATTTATATATATTTTTATATAAACATTGATAATTTATCAAATAAATACATGTATATGTGTATCATGTAAGTATATATGTATTTATATATCAGAGCTTATAAATTATTACTATTAATTGAATATAAAGATAATAATTAAAGAGCTACGAAAATATTAAAAAACAATAAGATCTAAAAAAAGATAGAGAATTATATATGGGATATCTTTAAATTAAGTACTTAATAAAAATTTTAAAAAAACTCTATTAATTATAAGCCGGTGCGGATAACACGTACACCTAACTAGTATATAAAGTGTTTCCATAACATAATTTGATTTAAAAGATAAATTTAATTTAAAATTTGAATTTTACAAATCGAATCTTACCTTTCAAATGAATAACTAAAAAATGTAAGATTATAGAAATCATGTCATCAAATTAGAAATTTATAGAAATCCATTTAAGTTAAAAAAATTATAAAAATGACATCCAAATTAGAGAATTGATACTAAAATGCCATGCATAACAAAATGCAAATTATCTCGGAAATGCCGGCATCCAAAACCTAACTACTACGTACTTAAACTGCCATGCATGCCATGTGATTGATTTCTCTTCGAATGTGATATGGATTTATACCCAACTTGTCATGTACTAGATGATGATTTATTAGTTATGTACGTACGTACGTACGTAGTAGTTGCATTAAAATTGATTTTCAATGGGGAAGCTCGATCGATATATAAAGGAATTTAGATATTTTAGTTAATAAACATGTGGTCATGCATGAAGTTTTTGTTTCACCTAATTTGGGAAGGATTTAGAAATTTTATATCCAATCGTTTTGTTGGGATATAAAATCAAATAAATAAAATAAATTAAAAATGTCATGTGGATGCATTTCTAGGCCACATCAGTCAAAACTCGAGTTCTAATGTTTGAGCACTGTTTTTCTTTTTATAAATAAAAATAAAAATAAAAATGATGTGGCCATCCTGCCAGGTCAGATGCTTAATTGTCTTCAGCCAGAGTCACATGGCCGAACAGAACACAAGCATTTTCCTTACTTTGTGTATAATAAATACATAAATTTGTGGAACTCGCTTGCAAACATTCAACTTTAGGCGCTATTTTTAATTGTTCAGAGAAACCACTCAATACGAATGCTTTAATTGAAACTTTTCATGCAAAGTTGAGGTCAAGTAGAGGGGCAATGAAATGTTATAAATATCTATCTATATATATATAAATAATATCTAACTATATATATATAAATAATCTTTTTTGAAATATTTTGTGATACTTTGTTCGTCTGTCAACTTCAAAAGTGATTGTTGTGATGTCAGAAACTGATTACATTCCACCAAGCTTGTTGCCTGTTGGAGTTGGCGAATGGCGATCCATTAATCTTAGGCCTTAGCAAAAGAAACTTGGAAGACTAGCTTGCTTTATTGGAAATTACCATCCGCATCGCCTGCCCAACCTTCATCTTTGTCATTTCCTAACTACTACAACTGCCACGGTAAACTACCAACAAAAACGTTGGAGAGAGGGAGAGAGGGAGAGACAGATGGGGAAGGGTATTAGTGAAGTTACAGTGGAGGACTTGGTGAAGGCAGGCCTAGCGATAGAAGAGGCCAAGGAGTTTCAAAGGGTCCTTAACGAAGCAGTTTCTGGAGCCGAAAGGTCTGATCCAAGAAAGGTTTGGCGCGAGGTGGTGGCTCGGAGGGTCCTAAAGCCATGGCACCCGGATGGGCTGCACCAGCTGATCTACTACTCTGTCTACGCTGATTGGGATACCTCCACCAATGGCCCCCCTCCTTACTGGTTCCCTTCCCAGTACGATTTTAATTTGCTCTTTCATTTCTCTCCTTCTGTCTATCCTCCTGATCTACCTACTCCTCACTGTCTTCTGGCATTGCTTTATTTGTTTGTTTTGACTTTTGAGCAGTTTCATTTCCATTGCTGTTTCCGTTTTGGTCCTTTAATTCTTTCCCATTTATCTTCTTCCTAGTTACATGAGATATTTTTCTGGTATTTTTGCCACGTTATTGTGAAAAGGATTGAGAGCCATCATGGTACAAATATACTGTTTTTCGTCGTTTCGGTCAGCTCATGTTCATGGAGTGCATCGACGTATCATATGACATGCAAATCTAACTAAAAAGGATAACATGAAATGGGAAGGGGTAAAAAAAAAAAGCAAAACCTGGAGGGCGCTAATTGATCTTGGTGGTGTTTGTACGAAAATTATAAGAATGAAGTGTATGCTCTTGATCAGCCAAAGATGTTGTACCGAAACAATATTAACTTCCGACAGCTATAACGCGTTATCAGTGGGGGTCGGCATCTTGGTACCAGTATTTGATTATTACGATGTTTGATGTCAAATCGGATCTCCTTCAACGATGCTGTAAGAACTGTGCTATTTGTCTCTGTTTCTTTCCATGTCCTCTGGCTCTGGAACAGCACTATCGGGACCTAGTAATGTTTATTAGATTCTCTGCAAGTGGTAATTATGAATGTAGGAGGCATTGACAGTGCTGCTGCTTTTAATTAAATTTAATCTAATTGGTTATATGCGATGACTCTGAGGTTGCTTTTCTTTTATCTCTTCAAACATTTGATGTACTGGTTTCTATTAAGTGATCCCTGTTCTCTTTGTTTCTTAGATATGAGTCTAAACATACGAATTTGGGACGTTTGATGGAAAATTATGGTTCAAAGCTATTAGGGACTTCATACAAGGATCCCATTACAAGTTTTAGCCAGTTTCAGAAGTTCTCCGTTCAGCATCCTGAGGTAAATATACTTTTTTGTTCCTACATAGGTATGTATATGCCAAGTTTGATACGAAATAGTATTTCAAATTAGAGGAACTGAGGTTTGATTCCATCTCTGTACTTGTCAATGATTCTCAGGCTTACTGGTCCATTGTTTTAAAAGAGCTTTCAGTTTCGTTTCATGAGGCCCCAAGGTGCATTTTAGATACCAGTGACAAATCAAAACATGGGGGAACGTGGTTGCCTGGTTCAGCTTTGAATATTGCAGAATGTTGTTTGATGCCAAGAAGTCATCCAAGAAAAGAAGATAGTGATTCGGCTGTTGTGTGGAGGGATGAAGGCTCTGACGATTCCCATATTAATCATGTAACATTACAAGAATTGCGACAGCAAGTAATGTATGCTCTCACGTTTATACCCAATTATAAGTTTCTGTAGCACACACGCACTCAAGAGTGCAAATGAGGGGTTACTGCCTTGATCTCACTGAGAAAATTCTTTTCAGATGTATTCTTTTTAGGGAATCCGATGCCAAGTTTTTTTAGCACACTTTCCATCCCCAGTCTGTTGCATCTTTTGTAGTGGGCTATTATACACTGGACCTTGAACTACTAAAAGCTACAATACCCACGTCTAAATATGACTCTTAAAATTCAAAATCACCACTGGTCCTATAATAATAATAATAATAAAAAGATGCTACCAATGCATGTGGAATTGACTAAAAAAAACAGAGAATTCTCTGTTCTCTGTTGGTGTCGTTAAATCATTGGTGCACCACCTAAATGGGAATGTTTCGTAATTGGCATACTTGAGCCAGTACAACAACACCAAACTTGTGCTTTGGGGTTGTAAGTTGTAACTGGTGCCTAGGTAGTTGTCTTATTTGTTTTTGGATGTAACAATCGAAATCCTTGTAATCGGTAGCTCTCTTCATGGTTGTACTTGGATCTAACCACATGGTGACATGAGATAATTATCAGGTGTCAGGAGGAGAAAGGGGTGTACTTGCCACTTGGGAGCTTGCTTTGAGTTATTCTCATCATGGAAAACCAAGCCTCCTTTCTAATGTTTTCTCTTTTTTCTGATTTACAATATGTTCTTCATCCCTCATGTCACCTTGATAGATCATATCTTAATAAAGTCTCTCCTGCCCCCTGATCATCTTCCTTTTTAACATTGTTCATGTGTTTACAATGTGATTCACAGGTTGGTGGCAAATGCACTGCATGCAATATTTACAAATGGCGATGCAATTGCAATTGACATGCCAATGACAGTCAATGCAGTTATCATATATTTGGCGATTGTACTAGCGGGATTTGTTGTTGTATCAATAGCTGACAGCTTTGCTGCTAAGGAAATTGCAACTCGATTGCGTGTATCAAAAGCAAAGGGTATCTTCACTCAGGTGATAGTTCGCTTCCATTAACCATTTGCTACATTAGAAATGTGGGATTTCCTTGGGAAACGAATCTAGTTGGCCCCACATCTCTATTTCTTTCCCCCCAAAAAAGCCCTGAAGAAGCAAAGAAAGGGAATTTCGGTTTTGCTGAGGACATGCAGAGTCATGTTAGTTTTATAATCCCTTAAATGAACTCAAAGGTGCAAAAGTGCTGGTCTGACCATTCTGCCTTTCGGATAGTTATCTGATTTGGATTGCTCATTTTACTTACCCAAAATATAATTTCCATTTCAACAGTGTCGATGTGTTTGAAGACATCACTTTCTTAACATTCAGATGAAGATTGTTTCATCTGTGAGCCATTTGATTATTAGTTTGGCTCATTACTACATATGTTCCTGCATATAATGTTGCCATTTTTGGTTCTTTAAGTTTCTGCATACTGCCCAGATCATATCATATTAGCATGAGTGGATTACAACTACTTTCCAATTTTTTTCAGAAGCACAGCTCTAAGGCATAACTGTGAAATCACTATTCGTCCCCAAAGCTTAAACTTATGGGAAGAGGTAGATTTTATTATTTATTTTATATCTCTACACTCCCCCTCACGTGTGGGCCAGACTCTCCCTTAATGAGTGGTCCAACACGTGAAATCTTTAATTAAATGGGATAAAATGTAGAGTCAGGGTTCAAACTTATGACCTCTACTCTGATACCATGTGAAAATCACCACTTGTTTCAAAAACTTAAGTTTATAGAAAAATATAGATTTTATTATTTATTTTATATCTTAACATAATCCAGACCTAGTTCTATATGGGTTTCTTCTATCTAACAAATCATTCAACCAATAATTGATGTTTATTTCAATATAAAGCCTCCTCTCTCCTTGGCTTGGCGGCAATCTTACGGAAAAATATTGGTTAGCTTTTGGAAGGTGGTATAAGGGATTCCACATTATTTGAGAATGAGAAATTCTTGCTCTTTATAATGGTTCCAATGGAACTCCAATTATATTATCGACTAGTCCTTTTGGTGTATAGATCATGTGGTTTGAACCTTCCATTGGGCGAGATCTTCGGGAATATATGGGAGAGATTATAATACCCCATTCTAGTAAGTGATAAGGGCATGTGGTGTATAAGATCCCACATTATTTGGGAAAGAGAAGTTCTTGATCTTTATAATGCTCCAATTGCTCTAATTTTATCATTGGCTAATCTTTTTGAAGTATAAGCCATGTGGTTTGGGCTTTCCATTACGGCATTACATATTTAGAGTTCCTCTGCATTTTCTCTAGTTTCATATTCTTTTGTTGTATTTTTCAAATGCCAAGGTTCCTGTGTTTTTTATTTTAATCTGTCAGTTTTTGATCCAATCTCAGTTATTCCTTCCCCTAGAAGGTAACTACAAGTAAAGTGGTACTCGGCAAAAACAAAAAAATTTATTCGACAAGTAGTTACTTCTTGGAGAAACTTTTATTAGATAACTGCTATCTTATGGTACATTGGATGATACTTGGACAAAAGTAAGGTGAAAAATTTGTGGAGCTCTGTAATATTTGTCATGGAATGCTCATGTGCTTTTCAAAATTGCTAATGCAACCTGTATGTTGGGTCTCTCCCTAGTGGGTTTGGGCTTGTAAAAACCAACATGAAGCCTATTACAATTTGGCTTCAGTTGTCACAGGCTGTCTTACTTGAGTACTAATTTAAATCTCGAACTAGTTTTGATACGTTTCTGTTTATATATATGGTGCTCTTGTTTTTTAAAATTATTCCTGTATGACATTCCTATGCAGGATTTCATATTAAGAGGAGGTCGGAAGTTTCCTTTGTACAGGTAAATGCATCTTTCTTCTTTCGACAAAGTGGTAGAATTAAGAGAATAATCTATGATGTAAATGCTGAACTCAGCCCAACTGAGCCTTAGACAATCCTTTTTTTGTTTGGGCAAAATGCAAAAGGCCATACGCGATATGCTAGTTTCCATCTGAGTTCTTCCTGCATGCATTTCTTTGAAGTGCTGTGCCTAGTAGCACTTACAGGGGATGGAAACTATTCCAAGCACATTAGTTTCTTTTTCTTTGCTCAAATTTATTCACGGCATTAGTCGGAGACAGAACATGTTTATAGGATACCTTTGTCATGATCGTGGTTATATGCTTTCTCCTTGCAGTCGAGTAGTAGAAGCTGATCCGATTAAGGCTATAGTGCTCCCTGTGATTGGGAAGGATGTAGGCACTCAGCTAAGAGAACAGGATTTATCGTGGAAAGATTTTCTTTCTGGTGCCAGTCACCATCCGAGGTATGTTTTCTGTAATGATGTAAGATTGGACCAACAAAACACTTACTAAAGGGAAAAAAAAAAATTCTATTTTTATATCACATGCTAAGAATCTCCAAAGAATTTATGAGTAATGGCATTCTCTTCCTGGCAGCTCAACTAATATTCCAAGCCATCGACCTATAGACACTGTGACTAATATTCTCTTCTCATCTGGAACCACAGGTAGAATACTATTCTAGCAAATATATATAAGCTTGACTGTAAGATTCCTTTTATCATAATTGTTTAGCTCATTCATCAGCCTTCATCAGGGGAACCAAAAGCTATTCCATGGACACAACTTTCACCAATTCGAGGTGCTGCTGATGTTTGGGCTCACCTTGATGTTCAAGTTGGAGATGTTTTCTGCTGGCCCACAAATTTGGGATGGGTGATGGGACCAGCTTTACTTTATTCATGCTTTCTAACTGGTGCAACTCTTGCACTCTACCATGGATCACCTCTTGGCCGTGGCTTTGGAAAATTCGTTCAGGTGATGGGAATAAGATAAAACCAAGGCTAATAGGATAAAACCAAGGGTAATAGGCTTGTAGGAGGGCCAATTCTAATCCTTAATCAATTACCTTAGAAGAAAAACTCCCAAAGCCCACTAGAGATCTTATGAAAGACCACGATTGCTTAAAATGGTTTAGAATTTTTAGTTAGTGATGGAAATAAGATAAACTTTTTCCCGGGCTCTTGAAGATGAACATTACTTAGATGAAGTTGTACTATGAAAATTAATTACAAAAAAAGAGAGATTTACGTGATGCTCCAGGAATAACAAAACTTCTACATACAACTATATAGAAGTTAGACTGTAGCAATTGTATGTTTTGCACTAGTGTTAGAACTCTCCATCCAAAATACCAACTAATTTTTCTGTAACTTCTGTTCAGGATGCTGAAGTGACTGTTTTGGGTACAGTTCCTAGCTTAGTAAAATCTTGGAGGAGTACGCAGTGTATGAAAGGCCTAGATTGGACAAGGATAAAGTAATGTGTCTTTGCATTTTAGCAAAACCCTGTTGCATTTAACTCAAGAATAATAAATGAGGTATGTGCATTTACAGATTATTTGCATCCACTGGGGAAGTATCCAATGTTGATGATGACCAATGGCTTTCTTCAAGAGCTTATTACAAGCCCGTTATGGAATGTTGTGGCGGCACAGAACTTGCATCATGTTACATCCAAGGAAGTCCATTGCAGCCGCAAGTTTTTGGAGCCTTTAGCACAGCATCAGTGACAACAGGCATTGTTATCCTGGATGAATATGGGATACCCTATGTAAGCATATTTTCTGGATCATTTCTAGTTAAGGTTCATTTTCTTTTGCTGCTGTTGCAATCATCTAATTGTCACCAGATCAGACCATCCCAGTACCTGGTTGTACTCTGCTATTGCAGTGACTACTGATAAGCAATTTCTGAGCAATTGCAAAAGTTCTTGTGATAATGAAAAATGGATGTGGGGTCGTGAAAGCAAATGATCGATATTTTTAAGTTCATTTTATATGGACATAGCTGATCTCTTTGACCTATATGACAGCCAGATGATCAAGCTTGTGCTGGTGAAGTGGGTTTATTCCCCATAAACATGGGAGCAACTGATAGACTGCTTAATGCTGATCATGATGAAATTTACTTCAAGGGCATGCCAATGTATAAAGGAATGGTATGTGTATACCTGCCTATGTTTGAATGCTTGCATAATCACCTCTTTGTATGTCTTATCATAATATCATTTATAACTTTTTTTAACTGGTTAATAGCTATCCTGAGATCGGGTGCATAGGTTTTGGGTCCTGATTCGAAATTGATTGTAACCCTAATTTTTTTATATAGTTCCAAGTGTACCATCTCACCCATAGGATAGCAATTGCTGAAATGGAAAGATGTTGCTACACGCTAGTTCTTATGGTGAATAGCTTTATCATTTACAACAGTTATCTGCATAACTTAAATTTTGTATATCAGAATTTCTATTATTTTATCTCTATGGTTTTATATTCATTTCCCATAATTGACAGCATATGTAGAAGTGTAAGATTTTCTGCTTGGTGAGTATAAGATATGACTCAAGGAGACTAATATCGCATTATAATTTGCTATTTGCATTGTGATCAGCGCCTCAGGAGACATGGAGACATTGTTGAGAGAACTGTTGGAGGCTATATGATAGTACAGGGTAGGGTTGACGACACCATGAACCTTGGAGGCATTAAGGTACGCCATTCACCATATTCTTCAATGTCATCGTTTGACATTGACCCTGCTATATGTTGTGGACTAACTGGAGGAAGACAAGGTGTCTTGAACTTTTATGATCAATTATGGGTTTCTTTAAAGTCAACTGGATGGGAAGTCTCAACTTTAAAATCTTTCCACATAAGCTTTCGACACATGACGCAATTAAGCATACTTAAATTGGCTTCACCTGAACGAATCATCAGTTTTCTTTTAATTGGTATGCTTAGAATAATTTTTTCATATTGAAACTTTGAATGTTCTTGATACACAGACAAGTTCCATTGAAATTGAGCGTGTTTGTGACCGTGCTGATGAAAGCATCATGGAGACTGCCGCAATCAGCATTGCACCCATTAATGGTGGTCCAGAACAATTGGTCATATTTGTAGTATTGAAGAAAGGATTTAATATTGAACCGGAACAGCTGAAGAGAATATTCTCAAGGGCCATTCAAAGCAACCTCAACCCTTTGTTTAAGGTTTGACTTTCAGGCTATTCTATTCCTTTCCCTTTCAATCAGTGTTTCCATCACCTGATTTTTTTTTGGAGCTTAGCTTCGTATTTGTTAAAAGAGTCATTCAAACTTTATCCATCTAAAAATGTTTACACAAACTCAAAATGGAGTTATTTTTGCGAATTATAATGAAACTGTGAATGTTATGATAGACTCATGCCAGATGCTATGAAAAAGCTTGATCAGCAGCTTATTTCAAATGATATGTGGAACAGATGGAAATAATTTCCCTTTTCAACTCTCTGGTGGTTTATGTGAATCAGACTACTTTACTTCATATGTTGTCGGTCCAATTTCTCCAACTTTTTTTTCTGATTAACAGGTGAACAATGTGAGGATTGTTCCAGAGTTCCCCAGAACCGCATCAAACAAGTTATTGAGAAGGGTCCTGAGGGACCAAATGAAGCATGAGTTTTCAGTTCGGAGTAGAATTTAGCAGCACGTCCGTCCATTGTTGGTGCATCATCAAATCTCAAGAATCCATCAACTTTAAGTGCATACTGAGATGCTTGAATTACTGAAGTACGCAAATGAAATAAGAAGAAATGTTTGAGAAACGTGAAACAAGCATAAATCCTAGGTTGATATATGTTTTGACATTAATAAATCGGGGCTAGCTCATTGATTTTGATTTTGAGGCATTTACTCCTTTAACTCTGTGAGTGAGATAGATTAACACTCATCACACACACATTCATTCGAAATACAGACATGAGACCATATTCTAAGAACTATTTATGTTCTACTTTTTGTGCAATCTGTTGGTTCAAAAGGGGCTGCAAAACAGAAAATAGTAAGAGAAAAGTTTGCTTCAAGGCGCGATACGAATGTCGCTTTCCTTGAGACAATATTTGCTCCCATCAATAACAGTATACACACGGGTTACAAACAAATTTGCCTCCAAGATACAATGAAGTCCAGAACAAGTATGTTTGTCTAACTGTGTTATGCACACACGAAATTAGATCCCGAATACCTTCAGATTTTACTATTCAACCAAGAGATTAGAAATCAGTTCTCTGTAGAATGAACAGATCATAATAACAAGTTTTGAAGAAATGGAAACTCTTGGGAGAGAGAGAATTTCGAAATTGCCTTCTTGAACTCTATCATTCTCACACTAAAATTCGTAAGCCAATGGATTTATTTATAGAAGACCAAAGGATGTTGTAATTTTTCATGATTCTTCTAAAATCTGAAACGAACAGGTATATATATTATGCCTGTTACAGAGTGACACAATTGTTGGACCTAGTCCAACAGTCACCTTGCTTCCTACCATCCGATTTGCCCCGTTCAAGTCCCAACTGATGCACCTTTTGCATTTTATTTTGCAAACCGCATTTGCACTGTACCTTGGGCCGATTGGGCTGGGCGCCCTCTTGCTGTCTGGGCCGCACGCGCCCAGGCCCAAGCCCGTGGTAGTGGCCATCCTTTCTACAAAACAATTAAAATTTAAAACTCCTCTTTGATAGAGCTGGGATTCGAATAGTGATAGTCTATACTACTAAGCCACTTGACAACTATGACCACAACAACGGACCCAAATTATTATAACCATAAGCAATAGCTTATAACCTTTTCTTAATTTCTATCTTTCCAAAATAATTCATAACTTCCAAAAATAAA
>QEOT01004470.1:46911-63610 GCA_003123785.1 Pterocarya stenoptera
AAAAAAAAAAAAAAAAAAAAAGGCCTGGGCCATTTTCGGCCCAGCCTTGTTTAAACCCAATTTTTTTTTTAAAACACAAAATAAAATAGAAAGAGAAGAAAATAGCATCTGGGATTTGAACCCAAGACCACCGGTTATATAAAGGCAGCGCGTGCCACTAGGTTGCGACTTTCTTTTGATTTAGGTGGGGGTTAAATATACATTTATTTTTTTATTTTAAAAAAATTAAAAAAAATTGCATAATTTAATATATTGTTTTATTATATGTAATCTTTTATTTAATGTTTTAGATTAAATGTGGTCACATGTGAATATATGGTTATATTCATGCTATTTTTTTTTAATTCCATAATGTTATATTACATGTGATTTTATTTAATATTTTTTATTAAATGTGATTACATGTATGTGTAGATTAAACATGTGGATATGCGATTATTTTATCTTCTATGAATGTTAGGCTTGGATATTTAGACATTAGTCTTTATTTTTTTATGATAAAATAGAAAATTTCTACTAAGTAGTCTTAGTTAGAATTGTCAGTGTAAATGATAGGCTGAAAGAATTGCAGTGACCCTAGTAAGAACTGTAAATGCATTGTATAGCCAAAAGACTATGATAGCCCCAGTAAGAACTGTAAATGCATTGTATAGCCAAAAGATTACGGTGGTCCCAGTAAGAATTGTAAATGCACTGATGGAACAAGAAAAATGGACTGTAATGGTCTTAAAAGTACCATCTTTGTAGACTGGCCCAACAGGTCGTTGTAGTATGGCTATCCTTGTAGACTGGCTCAACAGGTTGTTGTAGTCTGAGTAGCTGTTCTTGTAGACTGGCCCAAAGGGTTACTGCAATTTTAGTAGGTTATGTCTTTACATGTGACTAGGTCTAGATGACTACTTAAGATAATGGGAGTATGGTTGAGCTTTATGATGATTAATTCTCCCATATTTGTTTTAAATTTGCGCGGGAATTAGGTTAGAAATTTAATAATTAGATATTGTGGCGCAAGAAATGATTCTAAAACTTAGCGATTTTTCGATTTTGAAACATGTCTAAATTATTCTTTTTTAAGCTTGGATGGACGTAGCAGATTTCTTAGGTGTGTGTGTAATATCTCTTCTTTACGTATTGTAGTGATATGACATCCAATAACATAGTTGCTGATCTAAACAAAGGGGAGAAATTGGATGGGAAGGACTACGACATTTGGCATTCCAAAATCCAATATGTCCTAGATGAGCAAGAGGTCTTGGAGACCTTATCTCACTCTCTTACTCTACCCGGAGAAGGGATCTCGAAACAACACAAGATAGATCAACTAGCCTATACTGAATGGGCTAAGAAAAGTCGATGCGCGCACATAATAATGTTAAGCAGCATGCACAATGATCTAATGTGTGAGTTCGAGATCTATGACACTACCAAAAACATGTGGGATGCTTTGAAGTTGAAGTTTGGTGGAACTTCAGCGACTAGGTTGAGTGGATTAACCATGAGGTTTGACTCTTATAAGATGGGCTCTGACCACACGATGAAGCAGCATCTTAGAGCTATGTCGACCATGATCCGCGAACTTAAGTCGGCAAGAAACAACTTGACAGATGAACAACAAGTGCAGGCAGTGATAAGATCACTTCCTAATTCTTGGGAGAATATGAGCCATAATCTAACGCATAACGAGAATATAAAAAACTTTGATGATGTCTCGTATCATTTAGAATTGGAGGCTGAGTGCCTAGAGACTGCTAAACCCAATCATACGGCCTATGTGATTAATTCTGGTTCGCGCAAGACATCAAGACCTAAGTGCAAGAAGCCCAAGAATGGAGTAGCTGCTGGACAAATCAAGAATGTGTCAGGAACTTTTCAACGCAGCAAGAGGGGCAAGCGCGGGAAGAACAAGTCGAAAGTAGAGTGCTTCAACTGTGGAAAGAATGACCACTTCGCTCGTGACTGCACTGAGTCGAATAAGGTACACTCTGACTTTTCTCGCATTGTTTTTGTAACTAGCCATGTGATGGTTGCTCATTCCTATCCTATGTGGATTATTGATTCAAGAGCGACCGAACACATAACGCGAGACAAAGTCGGATTTGTAGAGTATTGCCGGATTCTAGCTGGGAGCCGTGATATCAAAGTGGGGAATGGAGCTAACGTGGAGGTACTGGGATTTGGTACCTACAAGCTGGATTTGCGGGGTGGCCGCACTCTTTTTCTTCACAATGTGCTGTACGCTCCCGAGATCCGACGAAATTTACTTTCCGTAGTTACTCTATTAAAACTTGATTTTCAGATTATATTTGATATGTTTCCTTTTATTTGAACTATGTGTTTTAAGGTAATACTTTTCTTAAAGACGATTTTATGATATTGAATTTGAATTATTCAAATATGAATGAGTCTATTGCTTTTCTTTCTGCATTTGATAATTTGGATTCATATAAATGACATGCTAGGCTTGGCCATATAGGGCAAGATAAAATGACTCGGTTAGCTAGAGAGGGCTTAATAGGTAATCTGGCTAAAGTCATATTGTCCACATGTGAACATTGTCTAATGAAAAAAGCTAAGAGAAAACCGTTTGGAAAAGCCACTAGGGCATCTTTTTCACTGCAATTAGTTCACTCAGACATCTGTGGTCCAATGAGTGTGAGGGCAAGACACGGAGGTGTCTACTTCATCATATTTATAGATGATTTTTCACGTTACAGTCATGTCTACTTAATCTCCCATAAGTCTGAAGCATTGGAGTGCTTTAGGCGGTATCTAAGGATGATTGAGAATCAGTTATACAAGAGTTTAAAAACTCTAAGAATAGACAAGAGTTTAAAAACTCTAAGAATTAACCGAGGACGAGAATATCTCTCTGAGCAATTTAAAAGGCTCTGTGATGAAAAAGGAATCAAAAGACAATTGACGATGCCGAGTACGCCGCAGCAAAATGGCGTGGCGGAAAAGAGAAATCGAATACTGCTTGAGATGGTTAGGTCAATGATGGCGCAAACAAACCTACCAATTTCTTTTTGGGGGGATGCACTTTTGACTGCTGTCTATATTCTTAATCGAGTGCCCTTCAAATCAGTAACTTCTACCCCATATGAACTATGGACCAGCAAGAAACCCAATTTGAGTAACTTGTGGCTATGGGATTCAACTGGTTTTGTTAACGATCTTTCTCATAAGTATGGGATGTTAGGCCCTAGAGGGAATAAGTGTATCTTTATAAGGTATTCAGAATACTCTAAAGGGTATGTCTTAATAGGTGAACAATCTGATGGAAGTGTGACTGAAATTGAGTCACGAGATGTGGATTTCATTGAAAATGAATTTCCAAGTAGATGTGAGGTTGATAGGAATTTAGAACTTCATGAGATTGTGGAACAAGAGGAAAGTGCTCCAAGGAATTTATTTAAGAATGAGGAATAAATTCTTCAAACTCCTACAAATTATAAAAATGATTTAAATCCAAGTGGGAGCACACCACTTGTCACTTAATCACAACAACCTCAGCGACGTAGAAGCACACGTGAAAGTATTCCCTGTCGTCGTTTTGAGATTGAAGGGGAAGCTTTTGTGGTAGCTCTGCATGATGATGATGAACCTAGGACAATTCATGAGGCTCTCTCATCTTCTACTAAAGATGAGTGAATGAAAGCTCTCAATGATGAGATTGAGTCTATGAAGACTAATCAGGTCTGGGATCTGGTTGATCTATCGACAGGGCATAAGACTATTGGAAACAAATGGGTTCTTAAGGTCAAGCGCAAGTTAGATGGATCAATAGATAAGTACAAAGCTTGCTTAGTGGCGAAATGATATACCCAACAAGAGAGTATAGACTATGAGGAAACATTTTCACCAGTGGTGAGGTTTACCTCAATTCGCCTGATTGTAGTTATAGTAGCATACATGGATTTGAAATTCTACCAGATGGATGTTAAGATAGCATTTCTCAATAGAGAACTAGATGAGGAGATCTCTATGGATCAACCAACGGGTTTTGTGGTCAAAGGTCAAGAGTGCAAAGTGTGCAAGCTCAAACGATCTATATATGTCCTAAAATAATCATCTAGACAATAGTACCTCAGATTCCATCGAGCCATTCTCTTGAATGGGTTTATGATGATCACAGAGAACCATTGTGTCTATGTCAAAAAGTCCAAGAAGAGTTTCATTATGTTATTATTATATGTTGACGACATACTACTAGTTGGAAATGACAAAGGATTGATAGTCACCACAAAAGAGTGGTTATCCTTCAATTTTGAAATGAAGGATATGGGTGAGACAGAATATATTCTGGGAATTAAGATCTACAGAGATCGCTCAAAGAGACTTTTGTGTTTGTCTCAACAGACTTATATACAGAAGTTCTCGAGCGCTTCTTACTGAGTGGATGTAAACCCATTGGCACCCCTGTTGCAAAAAGTGAGAACTTGTCTAAAGAGTTGTGTCCTAAAACTCAAAGAGAAAAGGAAAATATGGCCTGTGTTCCTTATGCTAATGCTATGGGTAGTCTGATGTACGCAATGATGTGTACTCAGCCAGACATATACTATGCAGTTGGCTTAGTAAGTAGATTCCAATCAAACCCCGGACTGGCTCATTGGAAAGCAGTCAAGAGGATTATGCGATATTTCAAGGGAACTGCGGACTATGTGTTGTGCTATCAGGGTTCAGATTTGCAGCTAAGAGGTTATAGTGATGCCGATTGGGGCAGTGACCTAGATGAGCGCAAATCAACCACTGGGTATGTCTTTCTGCTCAACAATGGCGTCATTACATGGAGCAGTAAGAAACAACCTTGTATAGCCTTATCCACCATGGAGGTGGAATACATAGCTTGTTCAGCAGCAGTTCAAGAAGCTGTTTGGTTACGGAGGTTCCTCAAGCATTTAGACATTGGCACGAATACTTCAGATCCGATAACTATATTCTGCGATAGCATGACAGCTCTCGCATATGCTAAGGACTCAAAATATCAAGGAAGAACCAAACACATAGATATCAGATATCACTACATTAGAGACATGGTAGCATAAAAAGAAGTGGTTCTGAAATATCTTTCTACGAGTCGCATGGTTGCTAATCCCTTAACGAAGCCTATAGCAAGAGATGTCTTTGAGGCTTATGTTAGGAATCTAGGACTGCGTAGATTGTAAATGTAATTTGTATTACAAATGACATTGAGATGTAACATTTCCTTTGGGATATTAATACAATATGATTCAGTTCTTGTCTTTATCATATTGTTTTTTCTAATACACACACACAAGATATGTCAAACAGGCTTAGATCGGCTCACTTACACGAGTGATCGCCTCTTACGCTTGAGTAGCAAATAGAGATGAGACATTGTGTCCCTAGGTACTTATCTAAAGGGATAAGTTGGTTGATACAACGATATGTCGCCTTAGTGGGAGCTAAGATGACGTCCACTGAAATGACTATGCATGGATTATCCCACCATCCATGTAGCATGTAGTTAGCCAGATGCGAAATCCTCTTTGACGCCTCGGAGGCATGCAAATAGAGGAACTAGAGTTAGACGTTTAAGGAGCGACTAGACCAAGATCTGTATGGTGTTGATATGGACATATGCTCTTTGAGAAAGAGAAATCCACCGTAGCATGTGTTTCATACTACATGTGCTTATTCGACCTTATGAATAAGTGAGTAAAATGTTCCCCTCTTTCTCACTGTGTGAGTCTCATTTTATTAAGTGTCCTTTACTTTTTACTGTGTCACTAGATAGAGGTTGTGATGTCTGCTACTTTGGCATGCTGTCTATGACCATGATTAATACGGTCTAAAGAGGCATCGCTGGGAAAGCGATTCGATCAAAATTGAGTGATATGAGTACAAAAGGAAGACTCTACAATATCTTATTTTCGATAGTGTTTGCTGACGTCAAACTATGACGTTACATCTTGGTAGCGGCTAAGGTTGTGAACACATTGAAATGATTTGAATGTAGTTAAGTATTGTTCTGAGTTTTTTTAACTCAAGAGGGTTAAAAAATGCTTGATTTTGATGCGATCGAATGAGTCTAGGACATGACCAGACACTTTAGGGATGTTACTATGCTGGTCTTCTCTGTGAGAGATTTGGTATATGTACTCTCACCTTTCTACAGATGTGCTTGGTGATCGCACGACTTATTTACTTGTATAAACAAGATTGTGAACATTAGAGAGATACAAACCTGGGGTCATACCCACTGTGTGCGAGTGGGAGATGTTAACAGGAGGCAGGAGGGGCGCCCACGTGGGCTGACCCCCTCCCTTCAAGTCCAGAAACATATGGCATTAAGCCATGCGTTACTTGACTTGTAACGCATGGCTTAATGCCATTCGTTGCATGCCGTTGCAAGCTACAATTTATTTGTAGTGTAACGGAGCCGTGTATAGGTGGACTATAAATAGTCCCCTTCAAATTGGTTTTGACACCATTATGAAATATACAAAAACTCTCTCTTTTTTTGTTCTCTCTTGATAAAGTATTTAGGCTGTGGGTTTGGTAAGTGATACTCTAGTTGTATACTACGTAGTACACTTCACCACTAAGAGGAAACGCTTGTGAATTGTCAATCTGGAGAAACTTGTGGAGCAATTTTGTAAGCTGAGCTTGAGGTATTTTTCCGCTGTACTTTCTTACACTAACAATATTTTATTTAACTTTTATATAAATTATCTCATCTCATTTCATCTCATCTCACTATTCAAACAATTTTTTTATTTTGTCTTCCTACTCATTTTTTTTCCAAGTAACCTTACTCTAATGCGGTCTTTTTATTTATTTTAATCTGCTTAGCAAGAGATTTTACATCCTAATGCTTTTGTATGTTTGTATCCAATGCAGTATCTATATGGACAATGCTAGGGGCTGTCCAGTATGTACTGATGGGCGTAACTTATGGTGCGTTTAATTTTCTTAAAAATATTTTTTTAACGTTTTCAATCATTAAGAAAAAAAATACACAACTTCACTAATAGTTATATTTTTAACCATTAAAAAAAATTTAAAGTACCATAATTTTGAGCTAGAACTTTGAGGGAGTCTAGTATCATTTTCTTATATATATATTTAAAAATAAAAAGAAAAAAAATATTATTTATCATAAATTTTGTTGGACTCAATTATACTCATCATGTAATGCAATATCTCATAAAAGTTGGAAATAAAAATAAGAAAAATTATACTTATTATCCCTTATACCACATATTAACACGCAATTTGTCATTTTTATTATTTTATTTTTGATGGGTAGTGTGAGAATGATAAATAGCATTTATATATATAAAAACAAGATAAATATTAACATTACTAAAAAGAACTTACATTCAAACCATTGAGATAAATAATGATAATTTTATTCGTGAATGATTATAATTATTATTAGTACTTTATTTTATAAAACCAGGACAAAATTATTCGTGAATGGTTCGATTCAACCGATTCAAACTGAATTGTTAAGAAATCGAATTGATTTTAGTAAATTTTTTTAATCGTCCATTGAATTGCTTCAATCGACCGATTCTAACCGATTTAAATTGATTTGAGCAGACTCAACTGATTCAAAATTATATTTATTTTTATGTTAGATACAACAAAGTTTTTTTTTTTAAAAATTTTTATTGTACAAATTAAATATAATAGACTTAATCATATATTAACTTTTTCATCATTGTATTCAATAAAAATTGCATAAAAATTAAAAGATAAAACATGTAGTTCTTTATTTTATTTAGTTGAACAAAAACTTAGGAAATGAATGAGAATTTTATCTTAAATTTTTGATTGTGCATAGAGAGAAATAATATTTGCAGTTATGAGACGCGTAAGCGTTGTATAATTCATTTAAAAAGAGTGAGTAAATACATGACCCACATGAAAAAAATAAATTTTTTAATAGTGGACCCTATTCTATTTCAAAATGATTATGCGACACTTACACACTCAACGATTATATCTAGCATTACTCGTAAATAAAATACTACATTTGCCATGTGCTTGTAACTTAATGGTCTTTATTTTCTTCATATATGATGCAAAAAAATGTGAACAATTGATATTAAATATATAAATTACATATTTATTTAAACTATGTAGATTCAAATAATATTTTTATTGAAATTAGTCAATGAACTTATATTTTATACTCTTTTGTACATGATATAAAGTAGTTAAGTTGCATTATATATAATTTTTGGAAAATTTGTACTAATTACCCTCACACCAAACATAATTTTTAATTTGTTGTTTTTTTTCTTACTGAATGTGTAGTGTATGAACGATGAGTCAAAGAATTTAATTAATTTAAGAAAATAAAATAAATTTTGAAAAAAATAAAAATAAATATAGTGTGTGACAAAGATGATGAATAGTAAAATTTTAATTTTTAATACTTTTTCTCGATATTGAAATAATGGATTCAAAATTAATAGTATTCAATTTGTTGAATTGCTCCCTCTTTGAATCGGTTGGTATCCGACTCGGAATGGATTCGGATATTTGGAACATTGATCAAAAGACGCAGGAGCCAGAATAGTAAAAGAAAAGTAGCGTAAAGTCGTTTGCTGGTAATAAGATAATGACTGGATTTACAGCGCAGTAATAAGAAAGGGTGGTCAATTTGGGGTGTTTGGTTGTGGGTGGCGTTGAGTAGAGACCGCTCGTTCCGTTAAATATGACGCCAGCTGCAATATGTACGGACCTCATTTGTTTTCCACACGCACCACTCTCTATATATATATATACACGCACACATAATTTATTTATTTATTTATTTTTAATGGTTTTATTAATATTCGCAGATATAGAGAGAGAAAAACCAGCGACGATAGATATTTTTGTTGTTTGGTATTATAGAGGCGCTTTTGTTTGCGGAGATTAGGGTTTCTGGATCTATAGTTCTATCCTTCAGGTTCTTCTTCTCTCTCTCTCTGTTCCTATCTCTCTCTTTTGTGCATGTTTATCTTTCTTTTGCTTTACCATAGATTCTTTCATTTATTTTATTTTTAGTTCTTTTCAGTTTTTCTTTTGCCTTTTTCCCCCATTCTAGATCGGGGGCGTGAATTTTTTCTTTGGGATTGGGTTTGTTTCGTTGGTGAGAAAATCCAGGAATTGGAGCAAGTGGTATATAGGGAATACTAGATTTCAGAGGTTGAAATGGCCTTTAATTTCTTTTCGTTTTTTTTTCTTTGGGCATTTTCTTGGTGATCAAGCGGTGCATTGCCATAGGCCTATTGATGTTTTGCTCTGATGCATGTCTTGATCGCGATTTCTTTGATTTTGCAGATTAGCAGATCTAAATTTCACTTTGGCTGATGGGTTTTGATTTTTGATTTTTTTGATCTGTTTTATTAGGTATTTTAAAATTCACTCGTTCAATTTGGTGGAGAATCGAGATACTGGTTTCAGCAAAGAGATTTTTTAGGCTGTTAATTGTTCTGATTTGAGTGTTGGGTTGAGTGGGGATTTTGTCATGAGTACGCGAACTTCATGGGCAGATTTGGCTGCAAACTCTGCGGCTGAGAATGCAGCTCCTGGGTCTTCGTCTGCTAGCAATGGCGGCATAGGTACCACAACCGCTTCTTCCCGGAGCACATATGTTCCTCCACATCTTCGAAATCGCCCTCCTGTTGCCGACACCCCTGCACCAGCTAATAGTGGGCCTGTTTCGAGTAATGACCGGTCCGGACATGGTGGGTCACGCTGGTCTGGTGCTCCTAGGAATGATTATGGTCGATCTGGGTACAGTGGTGGTGGCCGTGCCGGTGGATGGGGGGGCAGAAGTGGTGGTTGGGACCGTGGGAGAGATCGGGAAGTGAACCCTTTTGGAGATGATGACGACACAGAACAACCATTTTCTGAGCAGGAGAACACCGGCATCAACTTCGATGCATATGAGGATATCCCAGTGGAGACAAGTGGTGAAAATGTTCCTCCGGCTGTGAATACATTTGCGGAGATTGATTTGGGTGACGCACTCAATGAGAATATTCGCAGGTGCAAGTATGTGAGGCCAACTCCTGTGCAGCGGCATGCCATCCCAATCTCTCTTGGGGGGCGGGACTTAATGGCTTGTGCCCAGACTGGTTCTGGCAAGACGGCTGCTTTTTGTTTCCCTATCATCAGTGGGATTATGAGGGGCCAGAGTGTACAGAGACCACCTCGTGGGGCACGAACAGTGTACCCACTTGCTCTTATCCTCTCTCCAACTAGGGAGCTTTCGATGCAAGTGAGTTTAGTTATATGACTACTTCCATTACATGCTCTAATTTGATGCTATTTTATTATTATTATTATACCAGATTTTAAATATTTTGGAAAATTTCAGATACACGAGGAAGCTAAGAAATTCTCATATCAGACGGGTGTAAGAGTGGTTGTTGCTTATGGAGGAGCACCAATTAACCAACAGGTTTTTTGTTTACTTACTTTTTATTTCTCCTGCCTTGTAATTTTTGTACCCTTCTGGTGTTGCGACCTGATTACTGTTTGTTGATTCTCTCTTCTAACCTTCTTTTATCCTCTCCTTTATTCGAAGTTATGGTCATGATTACATGTGCCTTCTGTTTTTGATTGCTAACTTTATTTTTGTTACATGCTTCAGTTTTCTTGAAATTTAAATGTGAAATGATCTTCTTGCCATGGGTTACCAGAAGTTGTGCATGCTTATGTCTTTGCGGTATGCATTTTAAATGTTAAAAAATCATTTGCCATGGGTTGCAAGTTGTGGTGGTGCTTCTCCAAAAGAGCGCTGCAAGCAACTATAAAAATTAGTTTTGTATGGAACATCTGCACTTGCTTGTGGCCATACAATCTTACCTACCTGTTTATCCAAATCTAGGCTAGCTCTCATGATCTTGATGGATACATAGGTGCTTCTTAATCTTGAAAACAAAGGATAAAAAGATAACTGGAATTAGGCTTGTGCATTTTAGTAAATTAAGTGCAAGTTGATGAAAATCAGATACACTAACTTAATGAAGCTTGGAATCCCCATTTTTTGTTTTGGGAAAAAGTCATTATCAATACCTGAAGAATCAAAATTAAGGTAATAGAGCCTTGTTGTTTCGGTCATTCCTGTTCTCTTGTGTTTAAGAGTGTGTAACAACTGTGTAACACGTTGTTTAGATTGGAAATTCTCATTTTTAGAGGGATACGTTGTACGTGTGAGACATATGGTATGTGCAATTATGCATTGGAGAAGTACTGGTAATAATATTTGTTAGAGTGCTGCTCATTTTTGCAGCATATGTGCCTTTTTTGTTATGTTCTCTTCATGGTTGTTATATCATGAATGCAAGTTGTCACAGGGGTGTGATGTAAGTGGAGCTCCATTTTTTCCCTTCCAGTATGTTGTAAAAGGCATCCCTTGCTAGTGTTAAAAAGATATAAGAATTATTGTGCTGGAATGTTTTTTAGGAAAGAAGATAAAATAATCAATGCCATGTCAGTTTTTCAAGGGAAAAATTACTTATTAGAAAAGTAATATGAGGGAAAAATGTTCAGGGATTTTGGGTTTCCAAAGTTGATTATGGTTAGACCTTGGCAAACCTAAAGAATGTCTAGAGACTGTTGTTTAAGTATCTTGTCTTTATTTCACTTGTGCATTNTGGGACAGAGTGGTCTGAGATTATATATACGTGCAAAAAGAATTTGTACAGCCTTGCTGAAGATTCTTGTTGGATACTTTTTTTTTTATTGGTGATAGCAAATTGATATGATGAGGACTTGAACCAGCTTGTAGGATGCTTATAATGACATTAATGTGATACTTGTATGAATTTGATTGACATGCAGAGATTGGCTTCTGATTTCCTTGCAAATTATATTTTTTTGGCTGTTGGAAGAGTGGGCTCAAGTACTGATTTGATAGTCCAACGAGTGGAATTTGTTCATGAATCTGACAAAAGAAGTCACCTCATGGACCTTCTTCATGCACAGAGGGCGAATGGCTCGCAGGGAAAGGTAAGATTGCAGGAAGAATATTTCTATTTTGTCTCTTTTTTTACCCAGAGAAACCAGAGGGTTTTGTGCTGGCTGATAACTTTTCCTATTCATATTGTGCGGACAGTTTATTGCATTAGATGGTTTATGTTTACAATTTATTACTCAAATCGACAAGCCTCTTACTAGGGTTGAGGGAAAGAAAAATGGTTGTGCTTGAGATTGATAACCAAAACATCTAGTTGTTTGACTTTCATCCTCCCGTTGTTGCAGCAAGCTCTTACATTAGTCTTTGTGGAGACAAAGAAGGGAGCTGATTCGCTGGAACATTGGTTATGTCTTAATGGTTTTCCTGCAACTACTATTCACGGTGATAGATCACAACAGGTTAGTTGTTTTGCTGTAGGCCTACTTATATGTTGGATATCTTTGTTTTGAGTCACATTTAGCAAATAGGAAAATTCACGTTTAGTCTGTGGCTAGTGAATGTTGTGTTTGTATGAAATATAATGACCATTTCTTATAAGTAATCTAATATTTTATTAAGAAATGCAAAATGCTTAATCCAAGGACATAGGAAGTATACAAGAGGAACAGCTAATTAGAAGTAGAAAAATAGACTAGAAAATCACGAGAACTTTGTTTGCTAAAATCTCTGTAAGCTGCCCAAATGAACTCAACTTGACAGAAAAAGTTACGCTACTAAGAAATGAGTCTCACAATGGAGTAGAAGGTGGTCTATAGATTTGCTCATTCTTTTTGCACATGCAACTCTGACATTTTCTAAAGATATCCATGATAAGGATCCTTCCCTAGGGAGGTTATCAGTGGTGAGGTTCTCACTATGGACTGTATATAGGCAGGTTTTTAGCGTCATGTGCCTTGTTCCTCTCATGAGGTCTGTGTGTTGTTTCTTTAGCTGTTTATTTTACATTTTCTGCAGGAAAGGGAGCAGGCATTGAGGTCCTTTAAAAGTGGAAAGACCCCAATTTTGGTTGCAACTGATGTGGCTGCACGTGGTCTTGATATTCCCCATGTTGCCCATGTGGTCAACTTTGATCTCCCAAATGATATTGATGATTATGTTCACCGCATTGGACGAACAGGGCGAGCTGGCAAATCAGGTTTAGCTACTGCCTTCTTCAATGAGAATAATTCGTCTATGGCACGGGCTTTAGCTGAGCTAATGCAAGAATCAAATCAAGAAGTGCCTGCTTGGCTGTCCCGGTACGCAGCCCGGTCTTCTTTTGGTGGAGGGAGGAACCGTCGTTCTGGCGGAGGTCGATTTGGTGGGCGTGATTTCAGAAGGGAGGGCTCGTTCAATAGGGGTGGTTCTGATTATTACAGTGGAGGCAACAGCAGCAGTGGATATGGTGCTTCTTCTGGTGGGTATGGTGGAGGATATGGTTCAGGGGTGACCAGTGCATGGGACTAATTTTTGACTTCTTAAGCAGTTGTGTCTAGGCAATGGTTGTGAACTTGTACTTTTTATAATAGCATTATGTCTCATCTTTTTGTTAGTTTTTATTTTAGCTTTGGTTGTTCTATACCGTTAGAAGTGCTTATAACGTAAGGGAGGGAGATCTTTGCTTGGTATTGGTGCCACAGGAATGGGTGTACGTTGGTAGGTGTTGGTGAGAAACTATTAACACATTAGGGATTACTTGCCTTTTTATTGGGATTTTTTTTGTCCCCTTCTTTTTGGTGGGTTATGGGTTGTAGAATATGTAGTGGGACGAATAGGGTTTCTTTTCTGCTACAATCTTGTTTGTCTCATAGGCAATGTTCTTTTCAACCCAAAATGTTGGGGGTATATTGATGAGGCTCTGGTCCTGGTATTTTCTTCTTCCCCTTGTCAAGGATTTTTAAGGTTTTTGTAATATTTTGGTTTTGCCGAACCATATGAACAAATGACGTCAATTTTTGTTCAATATCATGAGAAACAAATCTGATAATTGTTATGGAAATTATTGTTGTGTGAGATTGACTGCTTTTTATATTATGCCTTTTCATGTATTTGATTCACCATCTTGATTCCCATGGTATGACTAGTTTGAGAGCAGTATACACTGTCCCCATTGCCTGGACAGAAAGAAAAAGAAGAAGCAAAAGGACGAGTTTTCTTGTTTTAGAAGTAGTTATGGAAGTTTTGTGAGTGCCAGTGGAAATTTCCTTACTTTGTGCATTATAGAATTGGGACATATTTGGTGATGTCTTCTTCTTCAATCTTGGATTAATGATTGGGGTAGGTGCTGCCAAAATTAGGATTCTAGGTAACCAAAAGACAGGACGGGGCTGTGGCAAGGCATGGGAACAGAATACTCACTTTCTTATGAACTCTTATGTTGCCTTATCTGTAACATTCTTTTATTTGACAATTCAAGTTTCTGACCATCACATTAAAGGACATTGTTCTACAAATTGGGGCAGTGTTTCCCCTCCTTTTTTCTTTCTAGGACTCTTGTCCAGGATAAATGACCACCCCAATTTGTTATTTGTATACCGTACTACTTTCCCGTTGGACAACACGATTTCGACTTGGTATTAAAGAAAGAAAGAGAAATGATATTTGTAGTCATAGAGTGTGTTAGTGTTGCGTGATTATCTTATAAAAAGTGGGTAAATTTGAAATTTACATGAAAAAATTAATTTTTTAATAATGAACCAACTCTTTTTTAAAAGAAGTGTGCGATGTTTGTACAATCCAGGATCGTATCTACCCAAGTGTAGATCTCGACTTCATCCAAGATTCCAAGATATAGCCTGCTATTACTACATTTCTATGGATGCTTATGCTCAATGCTTTCACATTAAATATTGCTTCCAAATCATGATACCCCGACTATTTCTGTTGTTATTAGGAAAAGCATTACCTCGCTACAAAATCATGGTAGCATAGACTAAATTATATACACTGCCGGGACTTTTGGGGGTTGACTTCTACACACACACACACACAACATACTCTCCTACGCATCTTCTAATGAGACAAACTTGTAGACCAACTAAACTATTCAAGAGAAAGGACAAAAAAGAAAACCAGGTGCAAAATGGGACGAAACTAATTTAGAGTGAGTTGTTAGGGAAACGAGAAAAAAAGGGGGGGGGGGGGGAATGGGAATACATATAAATCTTTAGGACAGAGGAAAGTAGAGTTATAATAATATATGTATTGAAGGAGGGTGTTTGTCACTTGACATAATATTTTCATTTATTTATTCTTTCTATTTTTGGCTAATTAATTTCTTTGACATATGCAGGTGTGCCAAAAGAGCAAGTAAATTCACTTATTATTTTGGTATTTTGATGACATCATTACGATCTTGGCACTCTAAAATAATTAAGAATTAGAATCATAATCTACTCCCACATAATTAAATCAAGTTGGTGCATCTTTATATGATCTTGATCAGGTCAATATAAAGTTGGCCCGGATGGTTTTCAAACTTATTATTGTTTTGACAATTGTCATTGTAATTATCATTAATTATTGATAATTAATCTTTCAAGTTGATGAGATATGCACGACTACTTTTAATCAAAATACATCAATTCGTGTGAGTTTAGGTCAATCATGATATAATTTCCCAATTAATTAATTAATAGCTCTTCTCATCCATGTATGAGGTGTAACGGTCGGTTTAGGACTTTGTTGGCCAGTACTACTTTGACATGTCAATATATAAATATATATATATTTGTATATATGTGCATGTTGGTATTAATTAAATGTGCTAGAAACTCATGGAACACGAGAACAATATTTAACAAGTCGTTAAGATGATTAATTCATGGAATTTGACATTAAAATAGAGAGGGAGCTTCGTGTACATTGACATGAAAGACTTATGAGGCATTGATCATCAAAAAACTTCCTTCATCAGTTCTTTTGTTACTCATTTTTCTTTAGAGCTGATATCTTTCTCTATCACAGGAGCATTATATTTTAAACTAGCCATAAATCCACAAAATAAGCTAGAAGAATTAGAGTTATTTTGTACAAAAATATATACATAATCTAGAAAGAGAAATTCTACATAAAAAACTTATATTACACACCTTCACCTAATCAACATGTAATTTGTTATTCCATCTTAATGCTTAAATATGTGTGTTTATATTTAGAATGATAAAAATGCTTAGAATGACAAATCACATGTTGGTTAGATGAAGGTGTGTGCTGTAAAACTTCCTCGTAGCATTCATCTTTCAGAATATATATGGATAGAGGAACAATGTAGCTATCCAAATGAGAGGAAACTAATAGAAAAATCTCAAAAAAACTTTGAAAATTTTAAGCCCACCATTTTTTTTATAAAAAAAAAAAATCTAGTTGACATCGACATCTTGAATTAATATTGTTGTGTCATTTGGACGTGTGTTGTGAAGATACTTGTTCATCCAATTTTAGCTAATCTCTCGTGTTTCTACTTTCTACTTCTCAGATTGAAGACGTGGAAGTAGATATTTTCTATCGAACACGCCATGATAATTGATTATAGAACACTGGTTATGATCTTTAGCTATAGTTATTTCAATAATATCCCTTTGCTAGATATTCGGACTTAGAACTAGAGTAGTATCCCACCTCTTTCACTTTCTCTTGTATCTTTAAATTTAGATTTTTTTTTTTAATTTTAATACAAAACTGCTTAAGAGGGGAAAGGGGGGAAAAAAAAAAAAGAAAGGCAAAATCCGATTCCAAATGGATCTCATCCAACCGAAAAGTTAGAACCCC
>QEOT01004470.1:77260-135928 GCA_003123785.1 Pterocarya stenoptera
TTAATATTTAACAAGAAATTCAACATAACAATAAATTTTTAGGTCCCAGTGAGTTGACATAGTTTATAATAATAGTGAGATTGTTGAATTGAGATAATGATTTTTAAAAATTTTATGTGTTTAGATTTGAAATTGAGATGAGATAATTTTAATTTTTTAAAAATTTGATAGATATGGATCATATCAATTTAAAAACTTTGATTATAAATACATTTATAAATAAACCCAAAATTTAATTTTAATAATATATTTAGTAATAATATTATAAGATGAAAATATTTTTATAAATTTAAATTATTTTTAAGAAATATCTTATAAAATAATTTTTATTTAAAATTTAATTAATTAAAAATATTATTAAAAAAAAATTGTGCTTAAAAGAGGTGGGTCCCTCCTTTTGCCCCACGGGGAAGAAGGGGTTGAATTTCGGTTGGTAATTTGTGGTGTCAGTTGAAATTGAAATAAAAATAACCCTCCTGATCGTTTGGATTGGATAATACCATCTCTTCGAACGAAACGAGTTCAACTCTCAAACCAAACCGCACCAAAACAAATAGTTGCTTGGAAGAAAAGATTGCGTAACATCATTGCTTAAGCAAAGCCATCTCTATGGTCTCCAACAACTGGAGCCGAACAATCAGAACGACTATGTGAATGGACCATTACAAATAAGACGTGGTCAAAATAATTTGTTGTACGGCAGTCACTAATTGTTATTTTTTTAAAAAATATTATATCATATCACGAAAATTTAATATTTATATCAATTATTTTAATTTTAATAATATGAAATTTTGTAATTAAAGAATGCCTAATTAATAGTTTTTCAAATTATTTTCCTCCATGTGCACATTGGACTACTCTACAATTGAGCTGTACATTTTTGGCAATATCCCCTTTTTTTTTTTTTTTTTCACTTTCTTACAAATTAGTACTCAAGCAAATGAGATATTGATGGAAATCTACAGCGGCGGAATCAAGAATCCGTTGTAAGGGAGCCGGACAAAACTAAAATTAAAATAAAATATTTTTTATTTTATTTTTAGGTATAAAATAATCTATAAATTAAAATAATTTTATAGAAAAATAAAGATAATTTTTTAAAAAAGAAAACGTTAATATAATCTTATTAAATCATAAAAAATAATATATATAAATTTTTTTTCAAAGTTTGGGGGCACCCCTGCCCCTTAGTAGTCCGCCGATGGAAATCCAGGCACCTTTTTTTGTTTGTTTTCCTTCTTTTAATTATGTTTGGGGGGAGGGATGAGATTTCTCATCTCTATCTCATCTCATCTCATCATTACATATTTTTCAAATTTTCATATAAAATATAATAAATAATTCAACTTTTTCAAATTTTAATTTAACTTTTTCAAATCCCAAAACAATCATAATATTAAAAAATAATATTTTAAACTTTCATCTTAACACTATTCATAAAATTTTTAAAAATTCTCATCTTATCTCAACATCCAAACATAATCTTAGTGCAAAAAGGGAATATTCACGAGTAAAGAGCTGTACAGGCAGATTACACAGACTGTAAAAAACAAAAAATGAGAGGGGAAATGCACGTGTTATTTTAATTCACCAGCCTGCCTGGAGAAAAAAGACATCTGCTTAAATCGGGGCTCCAAATGGGTATATGGACGCCCTTTGAATGGAGTCCTAAGGCTAATGATTCTGGCGGATAACAAGCACAACTTGCTGTTGAAGTGGGCACCATGCTGGAATTTGCGAAGCTTCCAGGAATGAGGCTTTATTATTATTATTTATATTTTTATTTATTTGTGGGGGGTGGGTTATTACAGTGTGATGGGAGCAGTTGGGGCGAGGGAAGTGATGATTCAGCAATGAAAAATGATTTCATGTCTTTGTCTCGCTTGTCTAACTATTAGAATGTAACTAAAAGCGTTTCTTTTGTATTCTTCTTGTATACTTGAACTTCACCTATTACATTGCGTTTGAATAAAATTTTTAACTTATCTTTTAACAATAATGTTTTAAAAAGAAGGTTATTTTTGTAAATTAACTTGTAGAAGTAACATCATTTTATCAAAATGCTCTTATTTTACAAGATGTGTTATGAAATATGTTTTGTATATAGTGACATTGGTTCGCGCAACCTATACAAAATGTACTTCCATCAAGAAGGGCTTCTACACAAGAAATCAGACCCTTTTTCACATCCCTTTGGATGTTGAGTTGGGAAATTCCAAATTTTCGGATACAAATGAAAAGAAACTTTTGTCCAGAACGGTATTTCCTACCCTGCTCAGAATTATCCAACAGCAAGCACAAACACAGTCACACTGACACAGAACGTTAAAAATGTACACAACAAATTCAAATGAATGAAAATGATGAGCTGAGAGGAACCTTGCTGGCACAGTTGATAAAATTTTATAAGCTATTTCGTTCATCCACTACATACAGATACAGTAACAGTACAAGTTCAAGTAGAGGAAATAGGATGCATTTTTAACAAGTGCATATCTCGTCCAGTATATACACGACATGTCTACTTTAGACATGTCTACACAACAGTAACTATTTGTATCATCTGGCACTACAAGGTTGATAATTGCACAACACCTTTCTGTGCCACTCTATCATTGGACAGGCATACTCTTTGATGCCTATTCGGTAATTAGCATCTCAATTTCATTCACTGGAGTGGGGAGCTGCAAGAAGCAAAAAAGATTAGGCAACATGGAAATTCGGCATCTTGAAGTACATCATTATGAAATTTTTAACAAAGTTATTCTAAACTGAATAAGGCAACATTAAGAATGGGCAAGGATAATAGGGTCCAAATAAAAGCTCATTGAAAAATCCATCACTCAGCAGATGTTATTGGTCTCATAATTTGGCATATATTCACCAATTTATAGGATCATTTTTAGTTTATAATTGACTCAGAATACTTAAGACGTCAACTTGAACTAGATGATGTACAAAACCCAATAGAAGTTTCTACTTTGAAGAAACTCAAGAAACGATGTGAAGCTCAAAACTTTTTGTTTTGGAGACCATGCAATCGCAACATGTCTTTTACCGTGTAAAGCTTCCTCAAAACATGAATAAGATAAATAATCGGCTTTTCACCGATTGTATGTGGCCCCTAGAAATTGTTTGGGAGCATACCACCAAGACTAATGCCCTTATCACTTGAGCCAACTCCTAGGGGTTAAGAGAACAATGTAATCCTTAATATTGCAACGCCAACTATGACATGATCAGTGCATATAATCAGTTCCATTCAGAAGAAAATACCAACAATAACATATAATTGTCCAGGAAAATCACAGTTCTTCATTTGCAAGAAACAAAGTTACCAATACACCCTTGCACAACTTCATAGTTAATCTATATGATTTAAAGAATATACAGGCTACATACTTCCCAGGAACAATATAGGTATTGCTAACCATGAAATCAAATTGGTGCCTTCCGAAGACACAAGTGGAGAGCCAAAACTTTCACATAAAGAGGATTTTGACTGCACATTCAGGCTTTGGAAAGACAAGAAAACAGTCGGTTTAAACCTAATTTCTATATGCCCAGCAACTCAGTTCTTGGTTGGAACAAACATTAACACTGATCTTAAGCAGACAAGACCAAAGAGTATATCATGTCTGAAAGCAGAAGTATTCCAGTCTCCTAGTCTTCCTTGTTCCAAAAATGATCAATACTGCATATCATAAACACAACAATTTCACGCCCTCCCATCATGAATGCTCCCAGATAAGATTTCTTAAGAGTTTCACAATTTTCAGGACCTAAGAATGAATATTGTACACACCTTACATATGCATTTATAGCAGCTTCTACTCTAGAGAAACCTACAGGCCAGACAGGTCCAACACGTAACTGAGACACAAGGTCAAAGAGGTCTTAGAACAGAAATACCCTTATCAAAATTAGAAAAAAGAAAGGATCACACTAACTGTTATAGGCATGAAAACATTGCAAGTATAAAGGTATAATGATAAAATCTATCGAAATGTATCCAAGTATTCGGGGTAATTAATTGCTAATAGCCTTAGCTTCGGCTCAACCCTGAATTATAGCTAGTTTACCGTCACTAACAGCCACAGAAAGAGCATCATGCTCTCGAAAACATCTAGCATTCAACCACACTTTGGTCGCACAGTACCTAAAAATCCAATAGTTTTGCTATGATTTACAAATGAAGATTAAAATCAACCCACCATAACAATTAACTAACACGTAACCCTAAAAAAACCTCGCACGCTAATCGAGACCGGTACGAGTCAAAGGAACGGCAGCAGTTCAAATCAGGGGTTCAAAGACCGTAAAGACGCCGCAGCAGAAACCAATACCTCAAAAATCCGTTTGGTGCAAGACCCCGACACCTCGTTGCGGCAGGAATGGACAGTCTTGAATTGACCCAAGTCGAGCTTTTTGTTGATGAACCCCACCTGAAAGTATATACTATCGGATGGGGGCAAATCGACCCGGATCTCGTCCACATCGAGCCACAAGAAGAACCTCTGCACCTGAATGCCGTTGAGTCGGGTGATGGACCCGTAGCTGAGCTTCCCCGTGATGGTCTTGTCGTAGTAGACCAAGTAATCGAACTGCACGTAGCATGGGTTCGACAAAACAACGACGAATCGGCCATCGTCGGAGGAAAGGGTGTAGTTGACGACAGAGTCGGGTAAGAGCCCACCCGGAAGCCCAAATTGCGGGAGAATTTCGTAGACTGTGGGGGAGTCAGAGAGGGAAAGCGAAGGGGTTGCGAGGGTAAATAGGAAGAAGAGGAGTGTATGGATCAGAACTAGACGGAATTTCAGGTCTAGAGCCATGTTTTTGGGCGACTTCTTTTCCAGAGAGGAAGTGTAGGCAAAGTGTCTGTTTGTTTGTCCGAATGAGTTTTGAAAAGACACCGGCAAAACGGAGAGTATTCTTCGGATGGTGGGTGGTGGGGCTATATATGAGGGGCTGGGGCGTCGGAACCTAGGATAGGGAGGGGATGGTATTTTGTGCATTTACTGGAGAATCCCATAATCTGTTTTTTTCCCAATAAATTTCCCATCCTTATCTTTTCTTCCAAGATGACCAAGACAGATTTTTCCTCGAAACTGCTTGGTGAAAGGTTTCAATGGATCACGCGGGTGCAGGCCTAAGATACTTCTATTTTTTTTCCTATTTCTTTCATTAAAATAAGAGAAGAACTACCGCAACAATTTTTTAATATTTTTTTTTTTTATAAAAACTAAATTTATAAATTAATCTGATTATATATATACGTTAATCTATTTTATAATAAAAATAATTTTAAAATTTAACATATCATATTAAATTATGATAATTTATAAACTTTCTTTTCTAAAATCTCTTTATAATTAAAATATCTCTATTGCATCTAGGACTATACATCCGGATCCAGATATTCGGAAACATTCGGATCTGGATCCAGCTTTTTAAAACCGGGTAGATACTCGTCTGGATAAATCCGGCCAAAATCCAGACGGATATTGAATTTGGGCCCGAATATCCGGATTGTAACTGGATATCCGGTTTAATACTGTTATTATCTTTTTTTTTTGCTTTTTTCTTTTGAATTATTTTTTTAACACTTTGAAAACGGTTTTTTTATTACTTTCTAAAAACAAATTTTTTTTAGCACTTTTTGGAAGGCTTTTTTTTTTTCCTTAAAAAAAAAATATCTATTAAACACTTTAAGAGACTTTTAAAAAAATATATATATATTTTAACACTTTTTAAAGGGTTTTTTTTAATAGGCCATTATGTTTATTATTTTTTATAGGCATTTTAAATTTTTTATTAACCATTCAAATTTTTATAAAACTAATTAATAATAAACATCAACACACACAATACACTGCATATTATATTGTTATTTACATCACAATGCAAAACATCAATTTACAAACAAAATAAATAATATTAAATTACAACAATATCAAGAGATAACACTAAATACTATGACTATCTGCCTATAATATAAACAAAGATAGAAATATTTCTATCTCTTCTTAATATTTCCAAAGTGCTACCCTATTGCTGCTGCTCATCTGATTTAGAAACAAATGTTTGACCCAGTTGTAGAGATAGAGAATTGGGGAAACAGTGACAACACAATAAGTTTGGCTATTCTGTCCTTTTTAATCTATCAAAGATAAATCACTTTAACACATATTCAAACATATTAGTTGATGTAAAAAGAATACATTAATACTCAATTTATGATAAGCAATTTGACAAATAATTACCAGCATGCAGATAGTCATAACAACTTGCATTGGTAGACTACGGAACTCGTTATCTGATCTAGCAAGCAATAACATGACTACTTTTATCTAAAACGTGCCTCCATTGGATTAGCCATAGAATAGTCAAGATGCATTATATTTACACTACCAATATATATATTATTTATATATATATATGTAAACTATTAAGAATATAATATAAATAAATAATTTTTTTTATCAGTTTAAACTTTTGAAATAAGTGATGATTTTGTATAATATTAAAATAGAGATTTGGAGTTTAAACTCCAACTCTAAAATTTACTCTATTTAATTAAATATCTCACATATTAGTTATTGAGAAAAGTATAGCCCACACGTGAGAGAGAATATTAAGAATATAAGACAAATAAATAAATCTACATCTTTCTATAAGTTTAAATTTTTGAAATAAGTAGTGATTTCATATAAAAATAATTATACTTGAAGGCTTTTACACCACATACGATTTACATGACATAATTTAATTCGAAAGATAAATTTTAATATTTGAATCTTACAAATCAAATTATGTTTCGTGAATAGTATATTTTGTATAAAATCTTCAAATAACACTTCTCTTGGTATAAACATCCTTATGGCTCACAAAAGTTATATTTAAATACAAATACTTTTTTACTTGTATATTTAGAAATTATGAAAATGAAAAATAAGGAAATGTTTTAAAAAATATGTATTAGAAAAGTAGATAAAATAAAATAAAAATAAAAATCATTTATTATTATAGAGGAGATGGCTAATCCAAAATTTCGGGTGGGTAAACAAAATGCAAAAAGAGGTATATTAGTTAAAACATGCCTAAAATTTTTCCAAAACTAATGCCAATGCGCTTAAGATCGGATTGGAGACAAGTAACAAGTTTTGAAGCACGACTGTGTACTATTTTGGGCCGTTGATTGAAAACCCATTTCCTCTCTGGTGAAGGGATGGATTAACATAAAATGATAAATAAATTCGGATGAACTCTTGTCAGTTGCCAAATACGCTCGAGTCTAACGTGAATTTCCATTTGGATTCGAAACTCACATTAATTTATTTTAATTCATTTTATCTTATCATTAATTTTTTTAAATTTTAAAATATTAAAAAATAATATTTTATTCAACTTATTTAAAATTATCTCAACTCATCTCTGAATCCAAACGGCAAACGGGATCGTGCACGTAAGTAGGTTTAGTAAATTCAAAGAGAAAAATAAAATAGAAATAACTAAAACATAAATTTCATAAACTGTTCTCGCGCATGATCTTTTGCTAGAAATTAAGTTTTGAGCTGAAAACATAGCATCCATTTGCAGTTTTTCTACGACTTTTGCATATTATCCAACGATGGAACGGAATAGAATGTTTGTGAATATTTGTGTTCTCTTCTTTCATTATTCATTTTTTATGATTCAAACGGGTTAGGACCCAACATGATCCAAATATATAAATAGCTCGTGTCGGGTCAATCTGTGAAACATGCATGTCGGGTTGGGTCAAGATGATTGACCTGCTTAATTATTTGTATTGGATCTCGGCCAAACCTAGGATTTGTTCTCTCTAGCCGCAAGGTGACAAAGTTGCCCACATTAATGGATGATCATGCCAACCACTTGTTTTAAAAGTTTAAACTGATAGGAAGAGGTAAATTTTATTATTTATTTTATATTTTAATATTCTTTCTCACGTGTGAGTCAGACTCTCATTCAATGGATGATTCAACATATAGAATATTTAATTAAATAAAATAAAGTATAGAGTTTGAGTTTGAATTTAAAATCTCTACTCTGACACTAAGAAGAAAGTAAAAATTGGTCTTGATTTTTATTATAAGAAATCTCACACATTATAGAGTCTTCGTCATAGTCCATATATATATATACAGAGCAAAGGACATACTATTACAAGCACTAATTTAGTTGTACAATAAAGGAAAGATGAGAGGCCATACAGTATACTTGGGAAGTATTCGTTAGAGATGATTTTTAGGAGATATGTTCAATGAACAGCTTTTGTATAGAATCCATTTGTACAATGTCCAAGAGGACTCGTGCCGTAATGCATGATAAGATATAAAATAAATAATAAAATTTATTTTTTTCTATCAAATTAACCGTTTGGAACAAATGATGATTTCACATGGTATCAGAGTAAATGTTTTGAATTTGAATATTGATTTTACATTCTATCCCATTAAATTAAATATTCCAAGTGTTGGGCAACCCATTGAGGGAGAGTCTAGCCCACACATGAAGAAGAATGTTAAGATATAAAATAAATAATAAAATTTACCTCTCTCATCAGCTTAAACTTTTGAGACAAGTGGTGATTTCACAATATGTGAGATCTTGGTTAGAAAAGAAAGTGTCGTTTGAAGACTGAGCTTGACCAAGACTTTTTAAGTCTGAATTGTTTTCAGAAAAATTCTATTCATCATTTCCACACATCACATATCACATATTTTTTTTTTCTCTTAGCAAATGTATAATATATGGATGATAAATAGAAGAATTCAATTAGTTTAAAAATAATAAAATAAAAAAAATATAGGTGTGATGTGTGGGGATAATGGATAGCAAAATTTTTGTTTTCAATATAGATCAAATACACAAGATGGTATACAAAAGATAACACTTATTTAGGAAGAGAAAATGAAAACAAGAAATCCATGAAAATTGAGACCACCAAAATCTACAGCTGTGGCCCACAGAAAAAGAGTGCTGACAAAAAATAATCTAAATTCTTCCTTATATTCATACGGCTATTCATTTCGCTCATTCCAGTGCAGAATCTCTTTGGAATTTAAATAGCTGAAAATAACGACAAACTGTGACACTGATCATAGTACTGAAATTACTCCATGTGGGTCTCTTACATATCAAATGTAGTGGGAAATTCATGGCAAATAAATTCTAGAAACAAAAAGAGGGATCCAGCAAAATATACCCGTGACAATAAAAAGATACAGCAATGACCAATATAGGGGGCCTACCAAACATAAAACGGTGGGTAGGGTGTGAAAAACCATAGCAGAATTCCACAAACTATCTCTGCTCCCAACCACATCTTTCCCACCCCACCATCGCTTTTTTCTTCAGCACTACTTGATCCGTTGCCGGTGGAGTTCCCCTTAACTTCAAAGATCAAAAGGAGACAGATTTATAAAAAGAAGAAGAGTAAAATGCATGGCAAACATACAAGAGTATATATATAATTCATGGGTAAAAATAAAAAAGATCAAACTATAGACAAGAATAAAAATAGTGACTACCACTGGCAACCGTTGTAGTACTGCTCCCTTTGGTGCTGCTTGAGTGTCCCTCGAATATTTTAGCCTCCGTTGAATTAGGCGACAAATGCAGAAGAGCTGAATTGAATTCATCACCAATATTGTAAGCAATCAATTCGGTTGCAAAGAAAATAGTAAAAAATGCGTATGTGTGTGTGTGGATAATACTCACAAACACACTCGGATGTGTTAGAGGGTGCATGACAGGCGCTAGGGAGTGCTAGTGCGAGAGTTGCGTTTATCTTGAGGCCAAGTTTGGGATCATCTCTGTCCTTGATTAGGACGCACAGGCATTTCTTGCTCTTCTCAAGGACTTGCTTGATTCCAGTGCAACAGTCTAGGGTGGGAGTTTTGGCATCGCCACTGACGTAAGGAAGACATGTGGCGAGACCGACTAGTTTATCTGCACATTCTGCTCTATCTTGCTCCAAGTTTGAGCTTGCAAAGCCAAGAAGCAGCAGCAACAGCAGCAGCAAGGTGTAAGAGAATGCCAAAGGAGCGTTATTGGAGCCCATGTTGATGAGTAGAAAGAGGTAGACAAGAAGAGAGATAGATGCTCTATGTCTTTTCTGCTTTGGTTGTGGCTTTATTGAATATGGGTAGCATGAAAAAAGGAGTTTGAATGGAAAGTGGTGGGTGGTGTTAATTATACTAAAGTCTCACTGGACACTTCACATGTGAAAGGAGATGATTTGTCTTCGAATGGGCAAACTCCGCACTGGCTGTACACAAAACTTACCTACAATTAATATCTGTGTAGTTAAACAGCTAGGCATGTATATTGTATATATTCCCTTGATATCTGAGAGCAGCTCTCTGTTGGATGTACTTGCTTTTATTTTGGTATGCCTTGCTCGAGTTCGAATCTTTTTATGATTAGTGCCAGAATTTCTTGACACCTTGGTTTCTGGATTTTAGTATACTTGTAACAGTCAAGTTGTCCTGATTACTGAGATCTACTCCATTCCTCCTAACAAGTGAGGGATTACTGAGATCCAATACCCAATCTCCTAACAAAAAGTATCCATTTTGATCATCTAGATCCAAAAGTACACTGGATAGTTAGTAACTTAGTACTTTTTTTTTTTTCAAAGTTGAGTTGAGTGATTGGATAACAAAAGAGCGTCCTCAATTGTCCTGTGTGTGGCTTTCTTAAGATAACAGCATAGAGACAAAGAAGCATCTCTCTATTATATTCAACCAAAGAAGAAACAGCTACTTTGTTCTGGAAACCCGTGATCAAATTTGAATGAATCCGTGATAATTTGGATCAATCCGTGATTGCCAACAGATTAATAATGGTGTCTGGGTCCAAGTTTGTCTCCCACTGTTATTTAACAAGTACAGAACAAAAACATTCTTCATTTCCCTTACAATTGGCTGCGTTTGGATATTGAGGTGATCTCAAATAATTTGAGTTGTTATGTAAATAGTAATATTTGTGGGTCACATGGAGATGTGTTCGAATGTATGAAATATGTTGAGATATGTTTAACTTTTTATAACAAGTTGAAAAAAGTAGTAGATCCGATCGGCCACCAATAATTGGTTTGAAATAGGTTGCCATGAGTTTGACACCCAAACATACATGTTCCATTGTGATTCGAGGTTGAAGGAATCTTTTAAGGGCATTGGACTTTGCAGTGATTTTTGAAATCTGGAAACAATGCTCCATCAATGTTCCCACGAAATTTACTGTATTTCTCTGGTAAAGTTTTCTTAAGAAAATGCTTTTTCCTGCAAATGATCCCATCTCTTGCATCTAATATGCAGAACACATGATCATACAACGATAACAAATTTAAGACTGTTAGAGCTGTACCTTTCAACCACAGAGTTTATTCACTGGGCGGTGGGGGGCGCAACTTGAAATGGACAATGCATGTAACTAAAGCACACACCTCTGCAAATTATCAATGCACTTAATGCTAAATGGTCCAGACTCTTCGAAGAAACGTGGTCATAGGATTTGTAGCTGTCAAGTATGGAGATGGGAAATTAGAAGAAACTACTGCCAAGAGAGAGAACAAAAATGGAACCCAGAAATTCTGGATTTGTATTACCCTGATTATGTGCATCAAACGAGCTATGTTCATACAAATGTCAAAGTTGTTAATAAATTAATTTAAGAAATTCTACAAATCACAAAAATAACCCTGCTAATTCTTCTTATAGTTTAGTTAAATTGGAACTAAAGAAAACATCTCATCGAATGGAAGCAATAATATTAAATTCAGACCTCTCAACACTTTAGGAGGCAATTTAATTTCAGACCTCTCATCTTAAAGAGCACATGTCCATATTTATCATAAACACAAAAGTTGGAGGGGGATTGTACGCCACACTGTAATCGGGAGCGGATGGGGGTTATAATTATAACGCATCTCCACACCTACTTTTTTTTTTTTAGTTAACATATATAAAACACTTACAAGATACAAGAGATAATAGGGTGGGAGGTCCCGACATTCATCCCAAATTAGCTAGTACAACACATGAAAAAGAAAAAAAAAAAAGGAGATCTGAGATCAGAGACTTGACTCCCATTCATTTACCACAATGGGAAGTTGCCTGAAGCGATTTTGATATAGTTCGATAAACAGACTATAATACTATGACGGGAAGCCGCAGTGCATGGATTTGTACTACATGTCGTTGGTTTAGATTGATTGAATGAGACTTTTACTACATTTTTCCCACGATCTTTGGTTAGGATGAGCGATAATATAGGAATATAGCAAGTGAGAGAGAAGCGTCAGATCACTGGTAGGCGACTGTCAGGAAATGTGGTGGCGTGTGAGGACCAAGTACCGCACTAGGAGAGTGGAGGTTGTTTCGATTTAAGAGATTCGAGACCTTTAACCCCAAAAATGCCATGTGTGGTGCCATTAGACTCGCGTGCCACTATTTTTGACGGTTTTCTTCTACCATCCGAAAGATCAACAGTTGGTGAGTCTTGCTGTGTGGTGCGTGGCAATCATGGGTGGCCAGAAAGTAGTAGATCGGCACTTCTCTATGCCACAGTAGGAAAACTAAGGAAAAACTGGAAAAAATATAGTAGAACAGTAACTAGACTTTACAGATGGAAGGAGGTACATTCCCCTTTATTACTGTCCACACATCTTGACGGAGAATGTAAGATTTTTGGACCTTTGGAGAGATTTTTCTCTAAGAGAGAAAACGAAGGCTTTGCTTGTCCCCTTTAATACTCTTCACACCTGCTGCTGCTGCTACTACTACTACTAATAATAATTAATTTTATAAAAGAAAATTTTCATTTACAAGTCGGCATAGAGGACAGACTCTCCTCACTGTTGACTTGATATGATATGATTCGTAAGAGAAGTTTAAGAATGAAATTTCTTGTAAATCAAATCATGTAGTTAATTCTTGAAATGGTAAGTTAGAGACTCTGAGTACTTCGCACAAATTGCATGTTTTTTAATTGAATTTTCTTTTGTCATAAACTAACATTTTTTTTTTCATTTACAACCCAAATTATCTAAATTTTAAGTAAATTACTTATATATATTAATTTGCACATTCGATTCAAAATTTGACCTTTAAGATTGTGTGGTTTGATCGGTTTTTCATTTATATGGATCGTTTGATCCTACGGATGATAGAAATTTAAAAATATAAATAATTTAAGGCGGAATAAATTGGAATTTCTGATAATTTTGAATTTCAAGTAATAAATAGATAATAGTTTCGGAGTCTAGTGACATTGGTATTTTGTTTTTTCCTCTCTTTCAAGAGGGACTAGTGGGAAACTGTTCATTGGTCTTCCATGGCTACCAATGTGGTGGCTTCTGATAAACCTAGAGGCCATTGTCATACTCCTAGTGCTCACTCGTAGTTCTAAACGTTCAGCAACGGCTCTCCGCCCCCACATGACGATCAGCCCCACATTCGGCTCTAAGCGCCACCAATCACTGGTCCTTAGATCGTCGATCCTCTCCAGGCTTCTCCTTTTAGCTCTCACCATCCTCTGGCGCACACTCCTCACCCCCTACGACACCTCCGCCCCACTCAACCCTTCCTGCCTCGCCCACCACCATGATCCCCCACCGATTATCTTTCCCTCTGTGGCCTCCGCCGTCGAACGCGGCGTCGTGTGGGACTCCGTCTACTTCCTCCGCATCGCCCACTGCGGCTACGAGTACGAGCAGTCCTACGCCTTCCTCCCTGTCCTCCCCCTCACAATTTCCTTCCTCTCTCGCACGGGTTTGTGATGTTCATTTCCTTCATTTTACTTCGACTTCTTTTCCCCTTCGATTCCGAAGATAATGATCTTGTGTTATCATCATTTTAATAAAATAATCTTTTTTTTTTCTTTCAGTATTTGCGCCGTTGGTTCCTTTAATCGGATATAGAGCGGTGCTGGGGCTGTCCGGCTATGTGATCAATAACGTCGCGTTTGTCTTCGCGGCGATATACTTTTACAAGTGAGTTTAATTTGCATACATTTTTTTCTTTGAAAGCGTTTCTTCTTTTTCTTTTTTTTCCTCGTATAAGAATTTCATTTTTTTGTCATATACACGCGCGCACACACACATGTAAGTACTCTGCCCGTGAAAGTTTACTACATGCATGGTTTCTTCACATTTATTTATTTTGTTTTTGATCAGTAATCATAGAAATTTTATTAATAGAAATAGGCAAAGCCCAGCTACACAGGTAGTATACATGAGAAACACCTAGTTAGGGTTTACGATCGAAAGAAGCAAGTCATGAACATTTAGACCCTTACAAACAATGGTTCCTGCCCATAAAAGCAATGACTTAAAGAAGAAAAGTTTTAGTTCCTCCGTTGTTCTCTCACAGTCTTCAAAGCTTCTTTCATTTCTTTAGTTGTCTTGCATATATATCTGTTTTTTTCCCTCCTCTGATTGCTTGTTGTTCTTCTCGTTCTCTTTTCACGCTTACAGGCTTTCAGTTATTATTTTGAAGGATTCTGACTCTGCATTGCGGGCTTCCATCTTGTTTTGCTTCAATCCAGCATCGGTATTTTATTCGGTGATGTAATGTTCTGGCCCATTCTATTGAAGTCGATGTTTGAAATAAATGATGAATCTAAGTGTAGTTGTTATTCTTGCCCCTGTTATGACAGATATTCAGAGAGTCTGTATGCTCTGTTTTCTATTGGAGGGATATACCACCTGGTAACAGGTGGAAATAGTATTGCCGTTCTTCTGCTTGCTCTCTCTAGTTGTGCCAGGTCTAACGGAGTGCTTAATGCGGGCTATTTTTGTTTTCAGACGCTACATCGAGCTTATGATGCTGTATTTGTCAAAAAACATGCTTATGTGAGATACTGTGTTGTTTCTCTGACATATATTTTCTGTTTATAGTTGAGACTATGCTTTCTTTTCGTGGAATAAGATACCGGCTCAAGCAACCAAATTTTTTGAATCCGTCTCGTACAAAACAAGTTTGCATGTTTGACTGTTCTAGTCTTGACATATGCATATAATCATTTTACATTCACCCACTAAGGTCTAAAGAAAACTCATGAAACTATGTGTTCATGCATCTCAATAGACTCTTTTGGCTCTGTCACAAATGGAAACAGTAGTTCTTGTCCCAACCAAAAGCATCCACCATGTTAGACCAAGAAATCAATTGATCAAAGGTTATTTTGTTTTTTCTTTTATGTTTATCAATAAAGTAGTAAAGTCTGAGATCGTTGATTTGAAATTACTCCCTTTTTTGTGCAAGGCTATGTTCAGTTTTTCATTGATGCATAGGGCAAGATGGTGATTTTGGTAATTCTTATTTCTATTCCAGTTGGCGGTACAGGTCCTTATTTCTGGTGCTTTGCGCTGCATATGTATTTTCACTCCATTTATTGCGTTTCAAGCATATGGATACTACAATTTATGTATTGGACATTCCTTAGATGAAATGAGGCCCTGGTGCAAAGCAAGACTACCTCTTCTGTACAACTATATTCAAAGTCATTATTGGTATGCTTGTCTTTTTTTCTAGTGTTGATGGGTTTTCGCCTTGCTAATCGCCTCATCGCTTTTTATGCAGCTGTAATGCTTGAAACTCTTTATATCATGCAGATAGATCGGTGATAGATTTAAAATTTTCCTTTTGTTTGTTGAGACTTGCTTTACAGAAATATCTCGAAATGAATGCTTGTTTCACTGGGAGCATCATCAATTCTTCAGATCTGTTCTGAGCCTCATAAATTTTTTTGCCTTATCTAGCTTTCAGAAAAAAAATTTGTTATTTTTTTAAGTCCATGTAACTTGCAGCAGTGAACTACCTCTCTATGCATATTTAAATTCCCTTTCTGTTAGTTCTTGTAATATTATTATTTTTTAAATAATAAAACACAAATGAGACATTTATATATATAAATATTATACACACTGATGGTTTCTTTTGATGCCAGGGGGGTAGGTTTCTTGAGATATTTTCGGCTGAATCAGTTGCCAAACTTCTTACTCGCATCTCCTATATTGTCTTTGGCACTTTGTTCGATTGTCTATTATGCAAAGTCAAGGCCTGAAATTTTTTTCTCACTGGGCTTTCTAGCTTCTGTTGAGGAAAAGAATTCTTCAGCTGTGCTTTTCTCTCTGGAGACAGTTCAAAGATCAAGTATTGCCGGCTTTCCAGATAAATCTTCTTATAAGATTCAAGGTATTACTTAAAAAAAATTGTGTTTCTTGACACTGATTGACTTACGCTTTCATTGTAGGGAATATATCATACATCAAATCATGAATAGTTAAAGTCACTGTCTAGATAACCAGTTGGACGTATGTTTAGACATTTATTTTTGTCTATTTCTATAGAGTGCCCAGAAGCATACTCGTATTTTTTCATTTTTAGTGGTCGACTCATCCTAATGTTTTCTTTAGAGGTGTGATCCTTTATTTTTCGTATGATGAACAACATTTACAGCCAATTATTGCTTGCAACAGGGCATCACAATCTTAGACAGAGAAAGCATATGATTAGAGGGGATCCTGTTGCTCTCCCACTGGAAAATAATTCATTAGCAAAGCTGGGATACTTGACTGTCTCTTGTCTCCCATTTATTCTGCAATTGGCATTTATGGCAGCCACAGCATTTTTTGTCATGCATGTGCAGGTTAGACTCGCTCATCTGTTAACTTTGATTATTTTCTTTGATCTGTTGAAGATTATACAGTGTTTAAATCGGCCTTACTAATTTATTTTGCACTGGTTGCTTTCTTGTGTTGGTTCAACTTAGTTTTGAGCATGTAAAGGGTGTGCTTGCTGATAATCATATGGAGGTCCGTGGGGGTTATGCCTACAGGTTCATAGGTTTGGAAGTAGGACTAGATAAACCCGTGCTGAGTTTCATCTCTTTGCTCACCAGAAAGTTGACCTGCTATATGTGGTTACCTATTGGGTGCCCGAGAGGGGTGTACAGCCACTTGATCGATTTATGCTCCCCTATTAGAATAACAAAAGAGAATGAACAAAAACACCTGAGTTCTACAAAATTGAGCACTATTTTGCAAAGATATAGCCCACATATAACTCAAGAAAACATTGACAAATAAATGTTTATGTTTATTTCTTTATTTCTGTGAAGCACTAGATGCTTTCAAATAAACCTGCATTTATTTGTTTATAGTTTGTGAAGCATGGAGTATTCCCAAATAAACTTCTAACTTACCTATCCAAAAAAAAAACTGAAACTCTGCAACTGTATTCCAAGTGCTTCGTAATGCAGGCCTTAGAACTACAATCTCTTAATTGGTGTCTATTTATATAAAAAAACTAAAAAATCTTTTAATTGGTATCTTCTGAAAGAAGCTTAACAGATGTTGCCTTATAATCTTTTGTGAATAACAATCCCATTGTATGGATCCTTTGAAAATGTTGCTTGCTTGCTTATTTTCAATTAATAAAAACTTACTTATAACAATCTGCTTTTGGACATGCACTTGAGGTGCTGCACTCTGGTTCGTCATTAGAAGTATAAAGTAGTTCTTTGTTTTGCTTCTAGCTGTTTTCAAGTATATTTTAAATTTGCTGGATTGCCATTATTCGAAGATAGGGTATTCCTGAAGATTGGTTTTTGGCAGGTGGCTACACGCTTTTTGTCTGCCAGCCCTGCCCTTTATTGGTTTGCCTCAAATCTAATGGTACAACGAAGGCGATGGGCATATCTGATTTGGGCATACTCTACAGCCTACATACTTCTTGGCAGTTTGCTATTTTCAAACTTTTACCCTTTCACATGATAAGGGCGGTAGTGGCCCTCTTACCTGCGGGCAAAGAGCTGGTCTAAATGCAAGTGGGTTTGCATCATTCTCCTTGGCTTGGATTGATTTCATATGCAGAACGATAAGAGCTAAAATCAACTTCTTGTCTTAGCGGTAAAGCAGGATCGCCTTTGATTCTGTATTAAAATTAGCATTGTGCCAAAAACTCTAAAAAAAAAAAATTAGCATCATGTGAAGCTACATTTTTTACATGATATGTAAGCTGTTCGTGCCTTTAGGTTTGAGACGAAGCTTTTGTTGCAACATTAGACTGAGAAAATGTATTTCTATACCGTAATTCTGGGTGAGCAGGCATTCTACAGCAGCCAGCAGCAGCAGCAGGAGGCATAGACCCAAAAAGCAGTTGGTACATGGGAATTCTCGACTATTTCTAGCCCTCGTCTAACACCACAGTTCCATTTCGGGTCCAGTTATTGCTTGATCCTGGTTTGGCTCTGTTCATGCAAATTCGTTGCTGCTTCTCTCTCTCTCTCTATCTGTCTCTCAACTTTCCACTAATTTTTGTAAAGGCTGCTGCATGCTTGTGGGATAATATACATACATACGTGTAAACAACTAATCATTGGTTGCTGGAAATTTTGTTTAGATGTTCCCGTGTAGACTCTCTCTCTTAGATTAATGCAGTCGACAATAATTATAACACAGCCAATATTCGAATTACTCCATTTTGGGTGGGTCTGACATTAAATATCGAATATAGTTGGAAATTTTGTTGAAGGTTGAGCGCAGCCTCTAGCATGAAAAGTGTGTACAGATCCTATTAAATCAAACAATACAGCCATAACAGCAGCACACCATGCAAGCCACTTCATCACAGCAAGCTGCCACGAGTCATCAAAATAATCAGCCAATCACACGATGATTCTAGAAGTAAAGAATGCCGAGCATTCTGTTAGCATTTTCTGTAAATTAGTTAGAAAGATTCTTTTATTCTTTTTCTGCTTTATTCTTTTTTTTGTCCTACTGTACTTACTATATATGGAGCTAGTGACCACACTGCACGCTGCAAGTTTTTCTCATCAATACAGAAGCACATTTTCCATTTCTCTGCTTTTCTCTTTTACCAAACCAATAACCAATATGGTACCAGAGCCATAATGGCTTCAGACAACAATAATCCTCCCCCTCCTCCCCCTCCCCCTCCTCCAACCAACAAAAACCTCAAAGATCCCTCCAACCCATACTTTCTTAACCCAAACAATGGACTTCAAACTCTGCTCACTACTCATCTCCTTATAGTTGAGAATTATCATTCATGGGCACCCACAGTTCGTCGCTCATTATGCATCAAAAAGAAGTTGGGGTTTATTGATGGCACCTTACGGGAACCTAAATCTCCTAATTATCCATTGTTAGAACCATGGCTTGAATGTAATGATACGGTGATAACTTGACTTCAAAATGCAATGTCATAACAGTGTCGTGTATGTTGATACCGCTCATGACCTATGACTTGAGTTGGAACAACGATTTGCACAAAATAATGGTCCACGAATTTATGAGCTCAAGCAGTCCATCACTTCTCTTGTTCAAGGTGATGATTTTGTAAGTCAGTATTTCTCCAAATTGAAAGGACTTCTTGATGAACTCCTCAACTTTGAATACCTTCCATCATGCACCTGTGGTGCTATGAAAAATATCCTTGAGAACCTTGAATGTGACTGGACTATGAAGTTTCTCATGGGGCTTCATGATTCATTTACCAATATCAAAGCTCAAATTATTTTGATTAAGCCCATTCCAAGCCTAAGTGAAGTTTATGCCCTGGTTCAACAAGAAGAAAAACGAAAGCAAATTTTCAACCCTCCCAATTTACATGATACCCTTGCCTTAGCGGCTAAATCCACTTTTTTCTCTAAACGAGATAACCCTAAACCATATGGATCTCCATGACGAGAAAAATCATTTTGTAGTCATTGTAAAATTCCTGGCCATTCATTTGAGAAATGCTTTAAGCCAACCCAACTCTTGAGAAACCAATATGCACTCACTGCAATTTAGTTGGTCACACTGCTACACGTTGTTTTAAATTGCATCCGCCTGAGGCAAACTATCCGCCTGAGGCAAAGCACCAGACTCATTTGCTAACCAAGTCAGCTCATCCAACCAAGAACAGATCAATGAGGGATCCCAAGCAGTTCTCACCAAAGCACAATATCAACATCTTTTGACTTTGCTGCAATCACAAGCTCCACATCCATTTGTTAATCAGGTTTAACTTGATTCCACACCCTCCTGCCCCTCAACTTCCACCATGACTAGTATGAATTTCTGTTTCTCAGCTTTTCAATCTCCTTCTCCACCATCTATACCTTGGATAATCGACACAGGAGCAACAGATCACATGATTTGTTGCTCCTCCCTTTTCACCAGCCCACCCACTCACGTGTCTCTCAATGTAAAATTTTCAAATGGTCATCTTGCACAAGTCACCCACAAAGGCACTGTCCATCTCAATAACAAACTCATTCTTCATGATGTTCTATGCATCCCCACATTCACCTTTAATTTAATTTCAACCTGAAAATTAACAAAAGATGCCTCATGCTGTCTCATTTTTTTCACTAATGAGTGTTTTTTATAGGACCTTTTCTCTTGGAGCACGATTGGGAAGGGTGAGCTTCACAATGATCTATTCCACCTCAAGTTGGCAACAGTTTCACCCACTGCCCTCTCTGTTTTTTTTTTCTACTTTACCATGTACTCAGCTTTCATTTTCTAACTCTGTTACTTCCCATCCTAATGACCAACAACTTTGGCATTTTCGGATGGGTCATCTATCTAATTCACAGCTTTAATTATTACAAAAAGAATTACCTAATCTTACTGTTATCAATGACAACACACCTTGTACTATCTGTCATTTTTCTAAGCATCATCGCCTACCATTTCAATCAAGTGAACATCGATCATCCAAACCTTTTGATCTCATACATTGTGACATTTGGGGGCCCTGCTCTCAAATAGCATATGATGGCTCTAGATTTTTTCTAACTATTGTCGATGACTACACAAGATGCATGTGGTTATATTTAATGAAAACTAAATCTCAAACAAGACCTCTTCTTCAGTCCTTTTGTTCTCTCATTGAGACCCAATTTCAATCCAAAATCAAAATCATTCGCTCAGATAATGGAGCTGAATTTGCCATGATAGATTTTTATTCTAAACAAGGAATAATTCAGAAAAAAAGTTGTGTTGAGAGTCCCCAACAAAATGGTGTTGTTGAATGCAAACACCAACACATTCTTAATGTTGCTCGAGCATTGCAATTTCAATCTGGAATTTCACTTTCCTTTTGGAATGATCTTGTCTTAACTGCCACGTATCTTATCAATCGTACTCTCTCCCCCAATCTGCAAAACAACAGTCCATATCAATTGCTTTTTCAACTAACACCCAAATATACTCACTTGAAGACCTTTGGTTGCCTATGTTATGCATCAACCATCAAACAAAATCGCCACAAATTTGAGTCCCGAGCTAAACAATGCATTTTACTTGGATACCCTTTTGGAATCAAGGGTTACAAGCTACTGGAATTAGCCACCAATTCCATCTTTCATTCCTATGATGTCATCTTCTATAAGCACATTTTTCCTTACACTTCATCCTCTATTTTCAATACTCACAGCAGCCAATCACATTCCACACTATGTTTTCCCCTTCTTGGCCCTCCCGTATCCTTACCTGCACACATACCTCCTCCCCCTCACACTTTCATTTTTACCTACTAGCTCCATTTCTCCAACACTGAATCCACACCACAATCCCCCACCCCTCCAATTAATCCTTCTCATTTTTCCTCTGCCCTTTGAAGATCCACTCGACCAAAGAAGCCTCCTTCTTACTTACAAGATTATTCTTGTCAACAGGCCATTGTGACTTCCTTTTCACAGTTAAGCTGCAAGGTAAAAGGTACTGGTTCTCTCTATCCTTTGTCCTCTTACTTAACTGACAAAAACTTCTCTAAAAAACATGCTGCCTTTACTGCTGCTATTCTTCAAAATTCGGAACTCTCCACCTATTATTAAGCTGTGAAATCTTTGGAATGGCGCAAAGCCATAGATGTTGAAATTGATGCTTTACAATTGAACCATACTTGGGATGTTGTTGATTTGCCTATTGGGAAGAAAGCAATTGGTTCAAAATGGGTTTACCGCCTCAAATACAACTCTGATGGTTCTATAGAAAGACATAAGGCACGCTCGGTTGCTAAAGGGTATACCCAAGAGGAAGGGCTTGATTACAATGAAACCTTTTCACTGGTTGCCAAACTTGTCATAGTCAAAACTTTATTGGCAATTGTTGTTATTAAAGGCTAGAGTTTGCATCAATTTGATGTAAACAATGCCTTCTTACATGGAGAATTACACGAAGAAGTCTACATGAAGATGCCTTTTGGTTACTCACTTCCCAACCAAGATAAAGTTTGCAAGTTAAAGAAAAGTTTGTATGGCCTTGAGTAGGCTTCTTGGCAATCGTATGCAAAATTTTCGTCATCTTTACTTCAATTTGGTTTCAATCAATCTCGGGCTGATTACACTCTTTTTACCAAAGGCAATGGCCCTTCATTTATTGCATTACTTGTCTACGTCGATGATATTATTGTGGCTTCTAATGATCCCAAGGCAGTTTCTGACTTAAAATTTTTTTTAGCTACCAAGTTCAAGATCAAGGATCTTGGTTATCTGAAATATTTTTTGGGCTTAGCGGTTGCCCGAAATTCTACTGGTATACAGATTTGTCAACGGAAATATACATTGGATATATTGAATGATGCTGGTTTGCTTGGCTGTAAACCAAGTTTAATTCCCATGGATCCAAATATTAAATTATGCAAGGATGAAGGTCAATTGCTGGATGATCCTAGTGAATACAGACGCATGGTTGGCAGACTTCTCTACCTAACATTTACAAGACCTGACCTCTCCTACTCAGTTAATATCTTGAGTCAATACATCTCATCACCGCGAGTTCCTCATCTTAATGCTGCCTACAAAGTGCTGCGGTATCTAAAGAAATCACCAGGACAAGGCTTGTTCTTCCCATCTTCATCCTCATATCAGTTGACTGTCTACTGCGACTCTGATTGGGCATCATGTCCCAACACTAGGCGTTCCACAACAGGCGATTGTGTCTTCCTTGGCCAATCTCTTGTATCCTGAAAATGCAAGAAACATAATACCATATCAAGAAGCTCTGCTGAAGCAGAATATCGATCCATGGCATCTGCTTCATGTGAAATCATGTGGATCAAGTATCTTCTTGCTGACCTTCAGCTTTCCCATTCTCAGCTAGCTACACTCTATTGTGATAACAAATCAGCTTTGTACATTGCCTCCAATCCCGTCTTCCACAAAAGAACCAAACACATTGAATTAGACTGTCATCTAATTCGGGATAAAATTCATGAAGGAGTTCTTTCAACGGCATACACACTATAACAGTCTCAACTTGCAGACCTATTAACTAAGGCTCTACATTCTCCTATGTTCTACTCATTGTTGCTCAAGATGGGAGTTACTGACCTCCACTCTCTATCTTGCGGGGGGATATTAAATCAAGCAATACAGCCATCACAGCAGCACACCATGCAAGCCACTTCATCACAACAAGCTGCCACGAGTCATCAAAATAATCACCCAATCACACAATCACAAGATGATTCTAGAAGTAAAGAATACTGAGCATTCTGTTAGCATTTTCTGTAAATTAGTTAGAAAGATTCTTTTATTCTTTTTCTGCTTTATTCCTTTTTTTGTCCTACTGTACTTACTATATATAGAGCTAGTGACCACACTGTACGTTGCAAGTTTTTCTCATCAATACAGAAGCACATTTTCCATTTCTCTGCTTTTCTCTTTTACCAAACCAAAAATAACAGATCTAGCTGCCACTAGTCTTTCGGTTTAATCACGTGGAAATTACATTTCTGCTACCTACAGGTAGAAATTGTGCCTGTATGCGCACCCTTCTGACGTGGCAACATGCCACGAAGTCAGGTTAGCACTTATTTCATTAAAAAAAAAAGAAAAGAAAAAAAGGAAGGAGGAAGAAGAAAGGAAAACATAGACTTTTCGTTCTCACTGGTTCATCTCACTCGATTTTGAAAAAGTTGAGTTTTGGACAAGACTTTATTTTTCATCCATTTTCTTTCCCAAAAAGTCTATTTGTAGGCGTGAAGGGGGAAGGCCCTGTGCACGCCAGCTACGGTGGCAAAATGTGACGACGTCATTTTCTGAAATAAGAAGAAACGGTGCATTTTTGAGTGTTGGGTCCTCTATTAGATTTCTTCCTCCATTCCTCCTTTACTCGATGAAACGTTTCTTTGGTCCCGTTTTATAAATACTTGAATTATTTTTTTATTTTCAAAACGATTCATCTGCTTTGTGAAAAGACTTGCTATCTATTTTGTTCTTGTTTTAGATTTCATTTTTTCCCTGTTGGTCTAGGTGTTCATTGATGAGAATTTTGATACCATGTATATTTTGCATCAAAATCCAGCTCACTTTTTTTTTTTTTGAGTTTCTCAAAGCCATAAATCTTAGAGTGTACCTATTGGAATTTGGAACTAATTTTTGTTTTTTTCTTGAGTTTTCTCGAGAGCCAAACATAGTATCAACCAAAAATTTCTACTATGAACATTGTGCCACTTAGGATATAATTTATTTTGGCTAGTTCTTGAAGGTTTTTTCAGACAAAAGATAAAAAAGAAAAGGCTTAAACTTTCTAAATTAGTTTGGATTTCATATATTGCAGTGGCAGGAAGTCTTTGCTCCTTGCATTTCTTCTAGAGGGGAAGCCTACCCTTAGTATTTAACTAGTCCTTTATCTGAACGAACAAATTTGTGTAGCCCATTGCCAAATCCATTTGTAAATTAAGTATAAAAATGAATTATCTATTTTTTTTGCTGCCTACAAAACACAAACCCACCAGTTGGGATATAATAATGAAAATAGCTACGGAAGTTGTCCAAGGTTTGCAATATCTGCACGAAAACAACGTCATCCAAAGAGATATGAAACCAAACAACATCCGGAAACATGGATATATAGCAATAAGGAAATCATAAGGAGAATGGTATATATTCAAGCTGAAGAAAGAAGCTCTCAAGAAGCAAAACCCAAAAAATAAATCCAGAAGTATTAATAGCATGAAAACTGGGTAAAAGCAGCAAGAGAAGAAGAATAAAACTCGAAAAGAATAAATAGAACAAAAAATTCAGAGCAGATCGTATGTAAATATACGTCTTGCTTCTGAAGTTGTTTTGGGGGATATGGTTTGGAAAGAAAATAGTTCTGCTACATATAGGCAGAAATTATGCCTGTATGCACACCCCTCTGACGTGGCAACACGCCATGATGTCAGGTTAGCACTTATTTCATTAAAATGAAGAAGAAGAAGAAGAAGCAAAACGGAGGAAGAAGAAAGGGAAACATAGACGTTTCGTTCTCTTTAGTTTCATCTCACCCGATTTTAAAAAAACTGAGTTTTGGACAAGACTTCATTTTTCACCCATTTTCTTTCCAAACCGTATCCCCCAAAACAACTTCAGAAGCAAGAGGCCTATTTGCATATGATTTGCTCTGAATTTTTTTTTCTACTTTTTCTTTTCGAGTTTTCTTCTTCTTCTCTTGCTGCTTTTACCCAGTTTTCATGCTATTAATACTTCTGGATTTATTTTTCGAGTTTTGCTTCTTGGGAGCTTCTTTCTTCAGCTTGAATATATACCATTGTCTGTGTGATTTCCTAATTGCTATATGTCCATGTTTCCCAGATGTTGTTTGNAAAAAAAAAAAAAAAAAAAAAAAAAAAAGGAAAGAAAAAGATAATTCATTTTTGTGCTTAATTTACAAATGGATTTGGCAATGGGCTACACAAATTTGTTCCGCAGGTTCAAATAAGGGACTGGTTAAATACTAAGGGTAGGTTTTTCCTTTTAGAAGAAATGCAAGGAGCAAAGACTTTCTGCCACTGCAATATATGAAATCCAACCTAATTTAGAAAGCTTAAGCCTCTTCTTTTTTTATCTTTTGTCAGAGAAAACCTTCAAGAACTAGCCAAAATAAATTATATCCTAAGTGGTGCAATGTTCATAGTAGAAATTTTTGGTTGATACTATGTTTGGCTCTCGAGAAAACTCAAGAAAAAAACGAAAATTAGTTCCAAGTTCCAACAGGTACACTCTAAGATTTATGGCTTTGAGAAATTCAGAAAAAAAGTGAGCTGGATTTTGATGCAAAATATACATGGTATCAAAATTCTCATCGATGAACACCTAAACCAACAGGGAAAAAATGAAATCTAAAACAAGAACAAAACAGACAACAAGTCTTTTCACGAAGCACATGAATCATTTTGAAAATAAAAAAGGATTCGAATATTTAGAAAAAGGGGCCAAAGAAACATTTCATCGAGTAAAGGAGGAAGGTGAATGCTAATCTTGTGGGAAGGAGGAAGAAATCTGATAGAGGACCCAATATTCGAAAATGCATCGTTTCGTCTTATTTTAGAAAACGACGTCGTCGCATTTTGCCACCGTAGTTGGCGTGCACGGGGCCTTCCCCCTTCACTCCTGCAAATAGACTCTTTTTGGAAATTATGTGTATGTCCAACATGTATTCGAGAAGTAATTTCTTTTTCTTTTTTTTTTTTAATCCATTCCCTCAACTTGAATCTCATTCTTTATCAACTTTGGGAAATGCCAGCATATATAAATGCCATAACTTTTGTATTATTTCTTTTATTTTTTTGAAATTAAAAAAAATTAAATTGTTTATTATATTTTATATAAAGATTTAAAAAAATTATAATAATGATATGAAACTATCTCTATATCTAAATAAGATCCTAATAAGAACCAAATATTAATGATTTGGTCCCCCAACTGTAACTAGAAAAAAGTTTTAAAACATGCTCTGGAAAACTTTTATCAACTTATTATTTAAAACATTCTTATATAAAGGATAATAAAAATAATTATGTATTTATCATTTTCCTTCATGTCTCAAATACCTATACGTTACTTCATGCAATCCGATGATCAAGGGCTAGGCTTATTCCACTTAGAGAAAAACTACTCATCCGCCGGTTCAAATTTCATACACCACACACGTGACGTGGCCAATCTGGTCCGAACACCACATCACGGTTCTCTCTCACTTACAAGTCCCTCTTTCTCTCTCACTTACAGTGTCAGATTACAAATCAAATCAGTATTTTTATTACTTCTCTCTTGTGCTCTCCTTCCTCTCTTTCACTTCCTCCTATTCACCTCGTTACTTCTCTCTCCCTCTATTCGGCCTTTTTCTCCCGATGTTTGTCTCTTCTCTTTCAATAAACCGAAATCATGGCCTTCAAAAAATAAAGCCGAAAAATAAAAGTTGTGGATCGAGACAGGGGAGAAAGAATAAGCAAATGATGATGATGATGAAAGAAGAAGCAAACAAAAAAAATTCCTCTATGGTGCGCAACTTTGTATCCCCATAGAAACATGACCGCACGCAAAGGAGGGAGATGAAGCTTTTTGTTTGGACCTCAAAGTCAGACCTGGACGACCAAAGACTGGCCGTATCTGAGGTCGTCGTGGCTGAGAAACACAATCATTTGGTCACCACGCAGGCCACATTCTCTTTGAGATAAAGTGGGTAGGTAGAGTCTCTGACATGTAATAAATGTAAGGGGCAGCTTTTTTCAAAGAGTAATTCTACGTAGAAGCTACTGTAGCGGTGTACTCGTTGCACTCATTACGTGGCTGCCGTTAGATTTTTTATTTTTTTTTATCTTTTTTATGTGTAGTCTAAATGATGCCACATCATGTGTGTAAAATGACTTCTTCAAACAGTAGCTTCTATCTATATTTATTTTTTTTCAAAAAGTGAAAAAATTAATCCTCAAGTATCAAGATCAGCACAGCCTAACTTGTAGACAATATAATAGATTTCGACTGGATTGGCCACGTCACGTGTGTGGTGTATAAAATTTGAACCAACGGATGAGTAGCTTTTCTCTTCTACTTATGGCTTTCTCTTCAGGAGCAATGCTATGCATCATCCTACACACCACACACTAATGTGTTTTTTATTTTTTTTAAATTTTTTTTTTAATTTTACTCTTCTTTAAACATTTATATTTTTTTATTCATCATCCATATAATACACATTTAATAAGAGAAAAAAAAAATTCTGGTTTCTAATGTGTAGGATGATGCAAAGATTAATTCTTCTCTTAGTCAAAAAGTATATCTCGGAACCAGCTGTTGCCGAATGTTTAGAACGACGAGATATGAAAATAGTGGGGTTGAGATGGTGGGTGGGGCCTTTGGGGGCCAATTAGATATGACGAGGATCAAATCAAGGTTCCCAGAGTTTACTCCTCAGGCCTTCTCCGTCAAAGATTACTGTTATTCTGATTGTGGTCGCAGGCCTTCGTAGCCACTAGCTGGTGAGGTGGCATTTGAAAAATTGCACCCGCAAATGCTAAAAAGTAAAAACAAATCACAGTGAGAGCGAGAGAATGGACGTGGCAGTTTTTTCATGTTCAGAACTTGGAAAGCCATAAAAGGCAACAAATAAATCTGACTAGTCTTAGAAACTGACGGGTTGATCGTCTCATGCGGTAACGAATTAAGTCAAGATTATACTTTGGGAGGGTTACTGGTTAGGTAGGAAAAGTTGGCTCCATTGATGTCTACCAACAATGTCATTAAAGCACGACTTGAAAGAAAAATGTTACTCATTATTCTTATAAACTATACAGTATACATTATTTTTTATTTTTTATTTTTTATTTTTTTTCTCTCATCAAATATATGATATATAGATAATATGTAAAAAAATTTAATTAATTTTTTTAAAAAAATATGGCATTTAACGTGTGAAGTGACGACTAAAAAAGTTCTTTCTGCCGCCTATCTCTCATTCACGCACTTTTCCTCAGTGTTTGATGTTGAATAATAAAGTATCATAATACCTGAAATTTCGTGGCATTACTGTTAAAAAAAAAAAAAAAAAAATTCCTGAACCTTTGAGTGTCGCTATATTTTATGATTAGCATTTTTTTCTTATTTAGATGAGAGGGGTATACAGTAGAATGGTTGTTTTGTGTATTGTCTTTCTTTTTTGATATTTTCATAAATATAATCTCCCTCTCTTTTTTTTAATTAATTTATATTTTGGTTTAGTTTATAAATTTGAATTAATTTAAAATAGATCATAATTATATAACATTGTATATGGAGATATATTGTAAATATCAAAAGATATGAAGATATATCATTGATAGTTAGATAAAATATTTGAAATAAATAAAAAATATGAAAAATCATAATATGAAAATGATATAAAGAAAAATAGATAAGTTGATGTATGATATATTATAAAAATCAGTATGTAAAATAAAAAAAAATAAATTTTGATAATATATTTTAAAGAATAGGATGGAAAAGCCATTGAGAACGTTCCAAAATGATAATAACAATAATAATAACAATAATAATAATAATATTAAAAAGTAATTAAAGAGTAAAAAATAAAAAACTTAAAGAAAATAGACATTTCGCAAAAATCATAACACCAAAAAAATTTATATAATGTTTTATTAAAACATTTATACATAAAAATTAAAATTAATGATTTAAAACCTTCACAAAATCTTTAGAGGATAATAATGATGATTACAAATAAAAATACTTTTTTTTTAATCTTTTTCTGTGTTTTAAATGTGTTTAAAAGTAAATATTATATTTCTAATAAATTTGCCTATGAATTGAAGTCTTCTCAATAAAACTATTACATGAAATAAAACTAAATGGGAAATAATATACTCAAAATATTAAATTTTAGTTTGCTTGCAATAAAATAGAATGCAAACAATAAAAGTGTAGTTAGCATAAAGTTTTAGGAGGCCAAAAAAGCAAATTTGATGATGATAAAAAGAAAAAAAAAATACAATCGGGAAAATTGTGGACAAAATGCATTAGGTGAGGTTATCCTTATATATGTCTTTATATAAACACTTTAGTTACAAAAAAAATTATATAAATTGATATTATTTGATATATTATAAAATTATTTTTATTATAAAATAAATCAAACAAATTATATAAAATTAGGCTACGTAATATTTACGTATTTTTTAGTGCAGCAATTCGGAGACTACAACTAGGAGTGAGAACCATCGTCATGGTTCATGTGTCTTTTCTTTTCCGTGCTGTCAACACATTTCAAACTTTCGCCGGTAGATTGGACAAAGCGTCTACATCCAAATCTGATAAATTAAACTATAAATAGAACTATTCGGAATTAACGTGTGTATATTAATAGAAATATATGCAGGTGCAGCGGACAGACACTATCGGAAAGAAAGAGCGTAACAAACAGAACAGCTACCTCCGCTCATTTCAGTAGCGAGACATAAACAAACCATAGTTAGTGATTCAAATCATTTCCGTACTAAACAGTCATGACTTTTTCACCGACCTTTTCAAGAACTAGCCCCACAGAAGAGAAAGGGAGAGAATCTCGAAGTAGGTAGTGTTGTTTGGATGTTCAGGAGGTCCGTAGTGTTGAGAATAAATGAGATACTTTGAGTACCCAAACACGGCTGGCTGGTTGGTTGGTTGGTTGAAAGCGATCCCAGAACACAGCGAAAATGGCTAGAATAGCATAGCTGTTCACATCGTCACTTTCATGCACGAATTACGGCAGATCCCAGAACACAGCAATAATGGCTTCCTGCAAAGCTGTTCACATCATCACTTTCATGCACGAATTACGGCATTCGGCAACGAGTTAAGTCAAGATTATAATTTGGGAGGCTTACTGGGTAGGTTGGAAAACTTGGTTCCATTGATGTCATAGACAATGCCACTAACAAAATGATGATGATGATGATAATAAAAATAATAAGTGATTAAAGAGTAAAAAATAAAATATAAACTCAAAACTTAAAGAAAATTCTTTTATATAATGTTTTATTAAAAAATTATACATAAAAATTTAAATTAATGATTTAAAACCTTCACAAAATCTTTAGAGGATAATAATGTTGACTACAAATAAAAATACTTTTTTTAAAAAAAAAATCTTTTCCTGTGTTTTAAAGTAAATATTATATTTCTAATAAATTGCCTATGAACTGAAATCTTCTCAATAAAACTATTATATCAAATAATATTAAATTTTAGTTTGCTTGCAATAAAATAGAATGCAAAGTGTAATTACCATAAAGTGTAATCATGAGAGACAAAATGGTGAGTTTGGATGTTGAAGTGAGTTGAGTTGAGATAATAAAATATTATTAAAATATTATTTTTTAATATTAAAGTTGTTTTGGGATTTGAAAATTTTGAATTGTTTATTATATTTTGTATTAAAATTTAAAAAAGGTGTAATGATGAGTTGAAATGAGTTGAGATGAGTTGGGATGAGTTTAGCATTCAAACGCAGCCTAATGTCTAATAATTGCATGAAGAATTTCGGGCAGATAGGACAAAGCAATAGGCAACTACATTCCAATCCCTATATGTCCAGCACTAGGTATAATTTTCAACCATAAATAGGGAGCTATTCAGGATACACATGTCTAATAGACTAGTATTTCCCATATATATGTATATATATATATATATATTTTTTTTGATAAAAAGAGAAGTGTATATAAATACTAAAAGCAAGGCACTGCAGCTCATGCAGGATTGGAAATTGGAAACTGGACAGAGCCCAAGTGCCAGAAGGGAGCGTAACAACAGTAGAGCTAGCGAGAATATATGTAAACAGCTTCGACAATCTTCCTCACCAGGGGTTAGTACTTTGTAGTCAATTTTACCAAATAAATCATAACTATTTTCCCAAAACTTTTCCCCTTTTTCACCAACGGTTTTTTTAATTAATTAATTTTTTTTTAATCAACTTGTGGATCATCACGATTTTTTTTTCTGTGAATTCCAATATTAATTATAATATGGTCCCCATGTTGTATTTATTTCTTTTTAAATTATAAAAAATATTTAGATGAACAAAAAAATGAGGAGGCTCTCATTTTTAAACTTACCCTACATATAACCCACTTTATTTATTTATGCTTCAATAAATATAATTTTGAAGAGGGAATTTTTGGCCCGTGCAGTATGACTTTTTGTGTTATCATTTATATGAGACGAGATAAAATGAATTGAGATAAAAGTTAAATTATTTAAAAATTAAAAAAATTATAATAATTAAATAAAATGATTGTAAAAACAAACGATTCATCACTTTATGTTTTGATACATTTTTTTTTTTAAATTTAGTAATGATCTCATGTGACGTCCTTTAGTGGAGGATATTTTAAACTTTCCCTTGGTGCTTGATTTGAAAAAAAACAAAACAAAATCCATCTTTTACATCCAAAATAAAGATCACAAATTAAATTAAAATTTGGAAAAAAAAAAGAAAAAAAAAGACTGACTATTTCTTCCATACGTCAACATGATTGGAAATATTAATGCCCTTCGAACCATTTTTTTCTAATTTTTTTTCCCTGACAGGTGGATTGTAAATGTTAATTCTACAAGGATTGTATAATTTATTAAATTATATATCCACATCTTATGCTTAGAAAGCTGATGTAAGTATTAAATCATCAAAATTTTCAAAAGTTTAAAGTGATAAGATTAGATTGATTTAATTATTTAAATTATATTATAATACTCTCTTTCATATATTTAATGAGAATGTCTAATACATCGAATATTTAATTTGATCGAAAAATAAAGTATGAATTTAATAAAGGACTTTAATTAAGTCTTTGCTTGGATACTGCATTAAATCAATTAGTCTATTTAGATTGAAAAGTGATCTCAACTCAACTCATGATTTTATTATTATAGTTTTTTTAAATTCTCATACAAAATATAATAAACAATTTAACTTTTTTAAATCTCAAAACAATATTAATAATATTAAAATATAATATTCTAACATTATTTTTTTTCATAGCTTTCCTGTCAAATGAGGGATTACATCTAAGAATAATTCTCTTTGACGGCTTTTACATTACACATTTTTCAAGTGGCATAATTTTATTTGAAATATGGATATTAAAATTTGAATCTTACAAATTATTTTTTCCGTTTAAGGGTAACTAATGGCTGGATTTAGACATTAAGGGCTTGTTTGATAAGTGATATATTCTCATCTTATGTCATCTTATAATTTTTTATAATTTTTTCCTAAATATCACTCAAATATAAATATTTTTTAATTTCAAATCTTCAATTTTTTCATCTGATCATTACTTAATTATTATAACTTTCCCGAACTTCCAAATAAAATATAAAAAATAATACAATTTTCTCAAATTTCAAAACAAAAAATACTATTAAAAATACTATTATAACAATATTTTAACTTTGTAAAACTTTTTATTCAAATTTTTTTCTCTCATTTTCCAAGACCCTATAAAACATCTAATTAACTCAAGTCATTTTATTACTATTCACAAACCATTTCACTACTAATAACATATTTTTCATTTCATTATCCAAACATCTCCTTAATCATCATAAAGTTATATTTATTAGTCAATGTGAAGGCCATACCATCGACAGTATCATTGATTTGATACAATTTAATTACTCGTAAGAAATTTATATTCAACTTTCTCTTATTAATCAAATTATATATATATCATGTCAACGTACGATATAAATTTATATATAGAATGAATTTTATATCTAACTGGAGAACGTAAAACGTTATCTCAACCTTTACTGAAATGTAATGTAAATTATTGTAATATACATATTTTATACTGGGCCATACACCTTTGATCTCTAGTGTTCAAATTTTGCTTATGAAAGATTTTTCATCGACGTTATAATTAAAAACCAGTAAAAAATAGTTTACATTATAATTAGTCATGCATGTCTTTATTTTTTGAAGTAAATTTGCCCTGGCAAGTCCAAGATTCAGTTGCAAATATATGGATTAATGCAAAAAGGTTGTAGATATATTATTATCCTATACAATAATTGTAATGCTCGCTGTTATTATTAATGCAATTACTTATTTTATGGTCATTGACTCGAAGCACATTATAATATTTCAACATGAGTAACAAAGAAATCGAAATTAATGCATAAAAAAGAAAGTTGAAGGTGATCAGGGTGGAAACTACTAATTAAGGACGATACTACATTCATCTTGTTTTTGTTTGCAGTGATCAAGATCAGCGAGGTGGAGGGTTCCAGCTTGCAGGTCTATCCATCCGATTCCTAGCCACCATCCGTGTTCTCATTCAAGTGTTGGTGAACCTTCTTCAAGTTCGATATCAAAACTCAGGTTCCTCTCCATTTGAGACACACCAAACAATCATGTCTTTTTTCATTGGAGTTATATGTGTTCACTTCCTAGCATTGATGGAATTATTCCTACCCATTCCAAATGCTAGCTACCGCCATGTCGCCAGGCTTATTTGCTACATCTCGGGTGTTCTAGCATGCACTTGTCTAGTATTGATCATCTCCCCTGCCTTTGGATGGGCTATTTTATTTCTATTTTCCATAAGGATATTACTCGACCTATATAATCCACAGAGTATTGAATTACTTGATACGATATCCTTCAGATTATTCAATATATATTATTCAATCCAGCAGTATTTCAATATTCCAAACAATCTTCAAGCAGAATCAAGCTCTCCAACAGTTGACAGCAACGTCGTCTCAATGGAGCAAGAGGAAGGTGGCGGTGAGCAAGTGCTGGAGGTTTGATGCCGTATTCTATATATAGTGATGCCAAAGGCTTCTTCTTTTTCTTGATCTTCTTCCTTGTTGATCTTCTTCCTTGTTTGTGCGTCTTTTTGTAACTACATTAGTACTGCTTTATTCTATGTAAGGTGAGACATATTTTTATAATAATTTGCTTTTAATATACTGATGTTACTTGCTTTAGATATATTTATGGAGAAAAGAAATTTACAACTGTGAATTGTATAACCATCGCCTAATCGCTTTAAAAAAAAATTGAATAAAACATGAGATTCATATGAAAAAAATTAATTTTTTAATAATGGATCCCACTTTTTTTCAAAACGATTATGTGGCTTTTATGCACTTTACGATTATATGTAGATTTACTTATATCAATTTTGCTACAGATACACGGGGTTGGGTACCTTTGGGGGAATCGGCTGACGTGGTGAGATATTAAAAAAAAAAAAAAAATACAGAATGAGAGGGAAACGAAACGAAATGAGAGGGAAACTATGAAACCACTGGTGCCGTCTACAAGCTCGACGACGAGCACTCTCCCACGCCGTCTCATTCTCCCTGCCCAGCAACCATAACCGCATGGTCCTCCCTCATTTGCCAACCCAACGACGAAGCCACTGCACCACCCTAGAGCCGAAACACCATCTTTCTGAAATAGCCAAATCGTGAGCCCAAAGCCCTGATGAAGATTGAATATGGACAAAATATTTGTTACTCACAAAGCAATTGTATATTCACACACTAACTGAAACACGGATAAGTATACAGGTTCTATTCTAAGTAAGAAGACTAAAATTGTGGCTGAAATTTGTGTTGGTTACAGAGTCAAACAGTCATAAATCCTTTGTGATGTTCTAACTGTTATAGCCGTGCTTCGCCTGATGCTCAGCTTGCTCCACAGCTTTTCACCACCACCCACGGCCTCCTCCACACTCAGCCACGCCCAGCCCTTCACTTCGTCCATTGCCCAGCCCCCCCACGGCCTAGGTCCTCCGTGTCCTCAAATGAAAAGCAGCCGCATGCACACGTCAACCTCGTTGGAGGAGAACGGGACAAGACCACCCAGTACTACCCAAGCTCCTCCTTGTCGTTACCACCCTGCACCAAGAACCACCAACCACTGCCTAGGGCCTCCACCTCACGCCGTAACTCCATGCCGCAGTCGACTGAAACTACTCTGTTTTTCTACTCCGAAACAGAGCATTTTGCCAACCACCATGGAAGCCCAGTCCTCCACCACTCTCTCGGCTGCTCCATGTTGTGTTGTGCCGCCGCATATCCTCCATCCCACAGTCTATCCCGACGACTTCTGCTCTAACCACTGTCTCTTTGCCCCTCTCGATAAGACCCCCAAACTGTCACCTCTGCTCCTTTTCTCTCCATCGTTGGTCAATATCACGGTCCTAACCTTTCCCCCCACCATATAGAGCTCATGCCTCCGTGAGCCACCATCACAAGATATCTCCACCCTTTTCGGCTGTTCTCTTGCTAAAAATCTTACTGTCTTTCTCTAAGTCTCGATCCCTCCTTTGAGTTAGCTTTCTCTCACCGTATTCTCTTTTTTGTGGGGTGTTTCATGTTTTGTCTATGGGGGTGTTTCAAGTTTCAACATTCTGTTTTATTGTACACGTGGAGGGATGGTACGCGGGGGGTACCCAACCCCGGTTGCAAATAGAGTTTTTGTTACTTATATTTATGTTTGTAACACAAACTTTCCTCAACTGATATAAAACCAATCATTGATGGGACTCACTACCTTTTTAATTTTTCATAAAAAAGTTAAGTTCATCTTAACATACTTCATATATTTAAACATATATATTAACTTATTTATATTTAAATACATCTCAATAAAATTTATAAAATATTACTATTTATAGATTAACTTGAATCATTTGAGATTATCATCCAAAAGCAACCAACCTTATTCTGGTAATGTACGAGGTGTGATCACACACATACATATTATTCAGCATTTTAGGCCAATCAGTCTTTCGAATGTGTGTTACAAAATTATTGTAAAAATCCTTGCAAATAGATTAAAAAAGTTCCTAAATCTTTTTATCTCCCCCTATCAATCCACTTTTACTCTTGGGAAAATTATCCAAGAAAATACAATAGTGGAGCAAGAAATTTTTCATTATATGAAAAAAACTAAGAAAAAAGCAGGGTTGATAGCTATAAAAATTGACATGGAAAAGGCTTTTGATTTTATGGAGTGAGAATTTATTTTAAACATTCTTGCCTGTTTGGGATTTCATCCTAAGTGGATTAGCTGGATTAGAACTTGTATCACTTCGGTTTCTTACTCGGTGCTCATAAATGGTGTGCCTTGCTGTCACATTCAACTGACTAGAGGACTTAGACAAGGAGACCCTCTCTCTCCGTTCCTTTTCATTCTTGATAGTGAAGTTCTCTCTAGGTTGATTAATAGGGAAGAAAACTTGGGTCATAGTAAGGGGATCAAAATGGGAAGAGAAGGTCCTTTCCTTTCTCATCTTATATTCGCCGACGATCTCATTCTATTCGGATCAGCTTCCTTTAGTAATGCTCAATCTTTTCATAGATGCCTTGAAAAATACTCTGCTTGGTCTGGACAACGGGTTAACAGAAACAAATCTTCCATTCATTTCAGTAAAGCAACCCCCCTCAATTCTGTCAGAAATATCAGAAGGGTCTTAGATTTTAAGCTTACTCCAAATAAGCTCAAATATCTTGGCCTTCATTTAAATATGAATGGGACCAACAAAAATTCTTTCGACGACATCAAGAAAAAAATTCAAGGTAAACTAGCTGGTTGGAAAGCAAAGCTTTTGTCTTAGGTTGGTAGAGCAACATTAATAAGATCAGTAGCTAGCTCCATTCTAGCATATTTGATGTCTAGTAGCCTCATTCCCAAGAATGTTGCCAGAAGCATTGACAAGTCTTTCATGAGATTTTGGTGGGGATTTGATCCCAAAAAGTCTCATAATTTCACTCCAAAATCTTGGAGCTCCATTTGTAAACCGAAATCTATGGGAGGCCTTGGTCTTAGACTCATCTCAAATTTTAATAAGGCTCTCTTAAGCAAGTTAGGTTGGTCTCTTCTCAGCAATGATACCTACCTCTGGAAAAATGTAATCTCTCAGAAGTATTTGAAAGCATCCTCCTGGCTGCAAGTTTCTATTAGCAAGTTTGGCTAAGCAAAGTGAGTTTCCTGCTGCCAGTATATGTCATCAAATTAATAATGGAACAAGCACTCATGTTTGGAATGACCCTTGGATTCCCACTCTTTCACTAGCTTTTCCAATCCATTCTTCAAATGATGTTTTCAAAGATCCGAATTTAAAAGTCTCTGATTTAATCTTAAAGGAACCAAGGAGGTGGAATACCAGGCTGCTTCAAGCTATTTTTTCGAATCAAATTGAAAGAGAAATCTCCAAAATTCCTCTTATTCAATACAATTATCAAAATATGAGAGATAAGATTAAATGGATCCACCACTTAAGTGGAATTTTCTCGGTCAAATCGGCTTATGCTGCTATTGTCTCTTCCTCTCAAAATTCTGAGATTGGTCACACTCCCCATTTTTGGAAAAAGCTTTGGTCTTTCTGAGTTCAAGACCGCCTTAAGCTCTTTACTTGGAAAGTTTTGAACAATGTTCTATCGACTAGGTCCCTTCTAAAGTAGTGTCTTCCGCTTGACAATGATCAGGCTCTTTGTCCTATATGTCAGTCCATGGAAGAAACTATCTCCCATTTATTTCTTGAATGCCCTTTTTCTAGAATTCTTTGGAGACAGTCTCCATGGCCTTTAAACATATGGATTGCTTGACAGGATATCAAAAATGGGATAAATGTCATTCTTGAACCTGCTATTCATCTTAATATTCACTCTCAGGACATTAATCGTTTCCAATTGTTTACAATAGAAGCCATGGACTGCTTGTGGTTTTATAAAAATCAAATCACTCATGGATCTCCACTTTCCACTATTGATCAGTTTGTTGTTAATACAATGAAAATATATCAAGATCATAGGAATGCTTGGGTCTCTAAGCTCACTCATGAAAACCTCAATTGGGAACTTCCAGATATAGGACAAATTTCTATTTCCTTTGATGGAGCGGTTAGGATTTCTGGCAGTGTTGCCGCAGTTGTAGCTAGGGATAATTTAGGAAGGATTGTGGGCTCTGTTTCATAATTTACTTCTATTTGTAACCCAAATGGTGGAGAAGCTTTGGCAGCTTTCATTGGAGTCAAAATGGCAGTAGAAAGAAAATGGAAAAACATCAAGATAGAAGGTGATTCACAGGTGATAACATCAGCTCTTTAAGGCACCCAACCCGTATCAGATTGGTCCATTGAAGGCAGAGCAAGAGATACTCATCTCCTTCTCAATAGCTTTGAAAAGTGGAAAGCTATTAACATACACCGGGCTCAGAACCGGTGCATGCATACACTAGCGCAATGGGTATTTTCAAATTGCTTATTTGGAGATACACCCCTTATCAAGCTTCCTGATTGCATGTTGGAATTTCACAGTAGAAAAGATCCACCATTGGTTGCATTGTAATTAATTGCTTTGAACAATACTGTGTTGTTTCATTTTCAGTTGTATTGTTGTTTAGTTTTCTTATCAATAAAAGTTGTCTTCTTTCAGAGGTAAAAAAAATGTACGAGGTGTGATCTCAATTTTGTAGCCATACGTACTTATTTGGCAGATGATTTTATAGCCTTAAATGCAGATTCCAAATGCTGAAGTAAGCTAACATGAAAAGAAGATGATGGAATACAAGCCAATTTCTGAGAGAGAGAGAGAGAAAAATATATAAGCCAATCATATGAATGCACATGGCCTGATTATTGCATTAAATGCAACACTAAAAACTATTTATCTTGTATTCCCATTGGGAGGGATATTTCCTGCCAGCTCATTCTATACTTTGGCCCAATAACTGAGCCCACTCCGCCCAAATCTCATTGTTCTAAAGGCCTTAGGGTCGTTAACAGGAACCGGTCCACGAGATTGCATCAGAGGGAGAAGGATATGAAACATGAGAAACCATATGCCAGGGACAGATGGGACCCACCTCCTCTGACAGTCCCCATCGCACCTCGCATAAAGGAATTACATCATTGTGCCAACATAAGATGCTTGCAACTCTCCATTCTCTGACAAAGGGTAACCTCGAAGGACATCGTCGTTCGCCCACCGTCAAAACTCGTCCAAGTGTCAGGCTGCCTTAATGCTGCAAACACTAGAGTTACGTCGCATTAATGACCATGTCTCATAAGATCACACCGCATTAAATGCCAGTACCATGGCAAGCATGGGTGGGATGACTTAAACTTAACAGGGTAAACCCGAAGGACAGTGCCATTTGCCACTGTTAGGACTTGCCCAGGGGGCCATGCCGCATTAATGACCCTGCCTTAGAAGACCACGTCGCATTAAATGCCCAGACTATGGGGAGTGTGGAGGAGACGGCTTGTGCTTGACAGAGTACCCCCTCCCTGGAAGGTCTAAGTATAAACATCCCATCCCAGGTACCAAAAAGTCTCCCTGGATTTTGGATACAAAGCCTTTGAAATACACCCAAGGATACTGACTTAGATATAATGTGTCCTTTGTATAGATCTTTTCTATAAATATAATGTGTCCTTTGTATGCAGGTAACAACCCATTCTCAGACAACTCAAGGACTAGAAACCTTATCAGCAAACATGGAAGGACGGTTAGCGAAAATGGAATAGTTAGTGAAGATGTTGACAACACAGGTGGAAACACTCCAGAAGGAGAACGAAGCTCTGCGAGCAGACAGTTCCAAGTTGCTCGAAGATATCAAGCCCAGACACAATAAACAGGCTGAATCACGGGCTGTCGGACGAATGGATGCCGATAACAAAGAGAAGAAGAAGATGCAACATGAGCTTCGTGACCTCATGGAAAAATACGAAATGATGGCCAAGAGGGTGGGAGCCTCATCCTCGATAGACTAAATGCTTACCAATACGAAGCTACCATACAGTGCGAAAGTGATGGCCATGCCGCTGCCACCAAAATTCAATCATTCAAATAGACTTATATAACGGGTCCAAGTACCCCTTGAGACATCTAGACACCTTCAAATCACATATGACATTACACGGATTCCGGGGGAGATTGCATGCAGAGCCTTCCCATTGACCCTAAAGGGTGCAGCGTTGGCCTTGTTCACCTTGACGGCACAAAATTGATCTACAATGTCGAGGACTTGGCTCTTCTCTTCATTATGCAATTTATGGCCAGTAGAAGGAGGAGACGCCCATTGACTTACTTTCTCACCATCGAGTAGTGAGAGGACAAGAGTTTGAAGGCTTATCTGTCTAGATTCAACAAAGAGTGCATGACCGTTGACGATTAGTATGAGAAGATTACACCCATCGCCCTCCCAGGAGGTGTATGGCCCCGAAACCCGTTTATGGCCAAGTTGGCCAAGAAGATCCCCACCACACTACGAGAATCATGGACCAAACCAGCGGGTTCATAAATGCTGAATACACACTTGGAGCATTGACAGCACCAAGAAAGATAGAGCTAGAGCAGGCCGACAAGAAAAACAAGATATCAGCACAATCCAAAACTATAGACAAAGCGAAGGGAGGACACCACAAAGGGTGGGATGATTCCCGTCAGTCGAAGGGGGCAAGCACCTAGCATGACCAGGCAACGCTAACAATAGAGGAGGAGAATAGACTAGCCCCTGCTCCCATTATTGCACAATCCAACCGTTCCATCACCCACAACACGACAAAGTGCAAGTCCTATGAGGAAGAAAGAAGAAGAGGGGATACATACCTCTCCGAAACCATGTCAACCCCCAAGAGGAAAGGGAGTGAAGCCGGGAAAGGCTTTCTAGGCCCAAGAGAAGTGAGAGTCCAAGGAGGCAAGCGGAGCGCAAGCCTTTGGCCACTGCCTTCGGATGCCGCCTCGAGATAATGCCCTACTGGGCTAGATTCAAACCAGTTGGCGGATTCACGAGAGGCAATTCCACCTCTTTCAGCAGGAAGGTTCACGGCAGGAGGGCACGATTTGAAGAACTATACTCAGCTGAACATCACCCAACGAAACAGATGATGTGGGAGCCAACACCCACAGTTGCCTTGGGGGAGGGCAATTACTGAGGTGCCCTCTACCCCCATGACGATGACCTGGTTGTGACAATGCATGTGGTCAATTTCACCACCAGAAGAATCCTTATTGATAATAGTAGTTCTACTGACATCCTCTTCTAGGATGTCTTCTATTGGATGGGGATCGACCCTGATCATTTGCGACCAGCGCCCATGCCGCTGAAAGGGTTCACAGGGGATATGGTTTAGTTGGTAGGATCCATCACTCTCTCAGTTCTGGTTGGGACCCCATACAGCCTCCACGATGACCAATTTCATAGTGGTAAAGTCCCATTCCTCATACAACACCATACTAGAGCAGTCCACGCTCAACAATCTGAAGGCGATCACCTCTACTTACCATATGAAGATGAAGTTCCCAACCCCCACGGGAGTGGCGAAGTTTGTGACTAGCAGATCTTAGCCCGGGAGTGCTACGTACAAGAATTGAAGCTTGTGAAGGGCAAGGTCAATATGATAGAGCCCCGAGGCAATGACTACATCCTGCCACCACTAGCTTCATCGGAGAAGAAGAGATTCGAGACGAGCAAGCTTTTCACCAAGTAAAGCCGAATGAGCTGCTGGAGTGAGCTCCCCTTGACCCGAATCATCTCGGGGCCATGGTCAGACTTGGCAACAAGATGACACCATGTGGCAGGCTATGATGCAACTCTTGGTAGAGCACCAGGATGTATTTGCTTGGAGCCACCAGGACATGCCGAGATTTGACACGGATATCATCCAACACCACCTCAGCGTGGACCTAGAGGTCAGGAAAGTTAGATAGAAGAGGCAGAGCTTTAGCGTGGAAAAATCCACCGCCATTACGGAGGAAGTCGATCACCTCCTAACATCAGGGTTCATCCGGGAGGCACGCTATCTAGAGTGGAGGATGTGTGTTGATTTCACAAACTTGAATAAGACTTTCTTGAAGGACAGTTTCCTTCTTCCTTGGATCGACTTGATCGTGAATTCTATTGCAGGATATCGCATGCTTAGTTTCATGGATGCATATTCAGGATACAACCAGATCTATAAGAACCTCGAAGATGAGGAGAACACATCGTTTATTATGAACATGGGTTTGTATTGCTAAACGACCGTGCCTTTTTTCCTGAAAAATGCAGGAGCCACCTACCAGTAGCTGGTCAACCGCATGTTCAAAGAGCACATAGGGCGGAGTATGGAGGTTTATGTGGACAACCTACTGGTGAAGAGAAAAACCTCTAAACATCACTTAATCAACTTGTGTGAGGCCTTTGCAGTACTAAGGCAATACCAAATGAAGCTCAACCCAGCAAAGTGTGCGCTTGGTGTAGAGTTCGAGAAATTTTCGAGATACATGGTCTCAGAACGAGGAATAGAGGCTAACTAGGAAAAGGTGGAGGCCATAATCAACATGACCACGCCCTAGAATATCAACAATGTACAAGGGCTCGTTGGCCGAGTAGCGGCTCTCAATCAACTCGTGTCCAGATCGACTGACAATTGCTTGTCGTTTTTCAAAGTGCTGCAGAAGGTGCAGACTTGTAATGATGAGTGTGACCAGGCAATTGAGAACCTCAAGCAGTACCTTTCCAATCCACTGCTGCTCAGCCAAGCCGACTCGGGAGAAACCCTGTGCCTCTATTTGTCTGTCTCCCCATGTGTAGTCTCCGCAACCCTGGTGTGAGACCTGAAAGGCTCCTAGAAACCAGTATACTACATCAGTTGTGCATTCTAAGGTGCCGAGGTGAGATATCCCTGTATGGACCAGCTCATATTTTCTCTTGTGGTGGCCGCCCGCCTACTCAGACCATACTTCCAGGAACACTCGGTACGAGTCCTGACTGAAGCCCCCTTGAAGAAGATTCTACAGCGACCAGATGTCTTTGGGCGGCTGATGAATTGGACAGTAGAGCTAAGTGAGTTTGACATTGAGTACATTCTTAGGAGTTCCATCAAGGGACAAGTGTTGGCTGACTTTATTGCAGAATTCACCGGCTTTTCAGAAGAAGTACAAGATGCACCCGCCGCGACGCCCTGACAAATCTTTATTGATGGCTCATCTTGCCGGGTTGGAAGGGGGTATGGTGGTGCATATCGTTACAGAGGCTAGGGAAGAGCATAATTACGTCATCAGACTACATTTAAAACTGCCAATAACGAAGCTGAATATGAAGCATTATTGGCCGGCTTGGAGGTTAATAAGTTTCTGGGTAAAAATGAGATAGAAGTGAAAGCCGACTCACAGGTAGTCGTAAACCAAGTCCGATGAGAGTTCGTCACAAAAAGTGAAAAATTAAAAAAAAAAAAAAAACTTGATACTGGTTGGAAACAGGCATGGTCACTTATATTTCCAGATTCAACATATACCAAGAGTTGAGAACTAGAAGGCAGAAAAATTGGCATTGGTCGCGTCCTGGCAAGAAGATGCCCGCGATAGGGGTTGAGATCTCAGAAATAAGGCCAGGGGCTCCGGAATGGGCTATAGACATAATGAAGTATCTTGATGTCAATGAGTTACCTGAAGATAGGTGGGAAGTGAAGAAGATAAAAAATAGGGCAGCTCACTTCATATTGATGAACGAGACTCTATATAAGCAAGGTTATTTCGTGCCCCTCCTGAGGTGTGTCTCTTTTGAACAAGCACAATACTATTAGACAGAGGTACATGAAGGAGTATGCAATAATCACTTGAGAGGGAAAACACTGGTGGGCAAAGTGATGAGGGCATGATACTACTGGCCTCGTGCACTCAGGGGTACTGAGGAGTTTGTCCAAAAACGTCAGAAGTGCTAGGAGTTTTGCCCAGTGCCCCATTGCCCACCAAAGGAACTAACGTCAATCACATCACCGTGGCCCTTCGTGCAATGGGGTGTCGACCTCATTGGCCCCCTTCCCCCAGGCAAAGGCTGGGTGAAATTCATAGTAGTGGTTGTAGACTATTCATTAAGTGGGTTGAAGGTGAGGCTCTGGTGATAATAATAGTAAGCAATATTACTTGATTCCTGTGGAAGATGATCATGTGCATATTCGGCATCCTTCGTTTTACCATTTCAGACAATAAGAGACAGTTTGACTGGGACAACTACCGTGACTAGTGCAGGGATCTAAACATCAAGTTTAGATACTCATCCCCAGGGAACACACAGTCCAATGGGCAGGTCGAGGCAACCAACAAGATTATACTTGGGATCCTTAAGAAGAAGTTTGATGACAAGAAGGGAACATGGGCAGAAGAACTCCCAGGAGTTCTGTGGGTTTACCGCACCATAGTCAGGACTCCAACAGGTGAGACTCCCTACGCCCTCGCCTATTAACGCAAAGTGGTGGTGCTAGTTGAAGTAGGGATGCCCACCTACAGAATCCAGCACTTCGCTCAAGACTCTAGTGGCGCAAGACTGGAGGAACAATTGGACTTGTTAGAGGAAATGAGATTAGAAGCAGAGGTAAGAATGTCTATAAACAAGAGAAGCCAAGCTTTGCTTCAACCAATGAGTCCGGCTGAGATCTTTTAAAGTCGGAGACCTAGTGCTAAAGCAGGTAGGGATAACCACCCGAGATGAAAGGAAGCTAAGACCAAGATGAGAAGGCCCATATGTAGTCACTGCTAACAACCAAACATCTATGGAAGTTCTTTTGCTAAAAAGTGTAAGTGGTAGTTACAGTAATAATGTATAAATGATAAATGAAATGATGTTTGTTATCCAGACGCATATTCTGTTTTACTTAAAGACTTGAAGATTTAAGGTGAGTCTAGCTTGAATGTGCTGCTTGGCCCCCCTAGTGAAAGTAAGGGCCAACGAGGCTAGTCCAGCTTGAATATGCTGCTCGACCTCCTCCAAAGACATAATGACTTACAGATTTAGGGCGAGTCCAGTCTGAATGTGCTACTTGGCCCTTTTTGCGAAAGCAAGGGCCAACAAGGTGAGTCCAGCTAGATGCACTGCTCGACCTCCTCTAAATATTTAGGACGAGTCCAGCCTGAATGTGATGCTTGGCCCCCTTACGAAAGCAAAGGCCAACGAGGTGAGTCTAGCCTGAATGCGCTGCTTGACCTCTTCTAAAGATTTAGGGCAAGTCTAGTCTAAATGTGTTGCTCGGCCCTCCTTGTGAAAGTAAGGGCCAACGAGGCGAGTCTAGCTTGAATGAGTTGCTCGACCTACTCCAAAGACTTAAAGATTTAGGGCGAGCCCAGCCTAAATGTGCTGCTTTGCCCCCTTTGCGAAAGCAAGGGCTAATGAGGAGAGTCCAGCCTAAATACGTTGCTCGACCTCCTTTAAACATTTATAATGAGTCTAGCATGAATGTGCTGCTCTGCCCCCTTGTGAAAGCAAGGGCCAATGAGGCAAGTCCAGCTTGAATATGTTGCTCGACCTCCTCTAAAGACTTAAAGACTTAAAGATTTGGGCGAGTCCAACCTGAATGTACTGCTCGTCCTCCCTTGCGAAAGCAAGGGCCAACGAGTTGAGTCCAGCCTGAACTCGCTGCTCAACCTCCTCTAAAGATTTAGGGCAAGTCCATCCTAAATGAAACAGGTATGCAACAGGAGGGCCAAGCATCTCCTTATGTTGGTCTCGGTCAGCAAGGCCTCGAAGTAAACATCATTTTGGTGAGCCTTGGCCAAGGCACCCACAGTTTCCAGTCAGGCCACCTCTGCAGGAGTCGCCTTTGGCTTTATCTCTTTGTCTGTCGACATGACCCCCCAGTTAGCCCTCATAGGGTACTCCCTTCGTGCGGTCTGCCAGGCAAGGAACTTTCATCCCTTGTCAGACACGAAAAAAAATTACTGGTTCCAATCCTTGACCTAGTTGTATTGAGCTTCTAGGCGCACCACCGCTTGCCTAGGGTGGGAACGGAAGTTGCATGTGTTCCCTTTGTGTTTTAGGATGGTTTGGGCCAAAAGGAACTCCCGGGCAATGATATCTGGGTGCTTGGGATCAACCTTCCCCAGGGCCCTACTCCAAACTATACAGCAACACATCAAAATCTGACACGCATTAGGGAGGAGCTATGCAGGGGCCAAGCCAAGGAAGTCTACAAAATTGGAGCCTGAACCTGTTGGTAAACATACCAGGATATAGTGAAAATTTTGAGGTGAAACCCTCGGAATGCACAGCCCTTTCACTGGCTCCGGGAACCTCCAGGACTACAGAATTGGGAAAACCATAGGAGGCCTTCAACGATTTTTAGGGTCGCGGAGGACACCTCTGACCTCTAGTTGACACCCTCTAATAACTGGGATGCCTCACGTGCTAGCGACAGGTTGTCATCACTAGGGCGGGAAGTATTCTTGGCGGCCTTCGGAACAAGAAGGAGGTACTAATTAGACTTATGAGAGAAGAGGAGCAGAGAATGAGGGAGAAGGAAAGTAGGAGAGCAAGAAGAAGAGCGCTAGAGGAGATGCAGACAAACATACCAAAAAGGAGGAAAAATGGGGACTAAATAAGCCCTATTTGCGACGATTGGACTGGCTTGAATGGCGTGTAAGACACGCACTACTTCAAGAGATGCGGGCAGGGGCAAGATTGTTGCACGCGTTCCGCGAAGCAACATGGGAAAAAGATCGTTTCTTGGATTAACCGTTCGGTAGGAACCCAACGGGCATATTCAAGAACACGTCAAATCTACCAAAAACATGCAGCCCAAAAAAAGAAAAGAGAGGGGGGGGGGAGGAGAAGAAAGGAAGGAAGAAAAGAAGAAGAGGAAAAGGCACAACAATAGAATTCCCGCCGAACAAAGTTCAACAAGAATTGATAGGGTAACTAGGAGGGATATTTCCTGCCAAGCCCATTCTGAGTATACTTTGGCCCAATAACTGAGCCTACTGGGTCCCAAATCTCATTGTTCTAAAGGTCTTAGAGTCGTTAATAGGGCACGAGCGCAAGAAACCAAATGCCAGGGACAGATGAGACCTGCCTACTTTGACAGTCCCCATTGTGCCTCGCATAAAGGAATTACATTATTATGCCAATAGAAGATGGGCACGACCCTCCATTCTCTGACAAAGGGTACCCTCGAAGGACAACGCCGTTCTCCGACCATCAGAACTCATCCAAGGGACCACACCGCATTAATGGCGCAAACACTGGAGCCATGTCGCATTAATGACTCTACCTTTAAAAGACCACACTGCATTAAATGCCCGTACTATGGCAAGCATGGGTGGGATGACTTAAACTTGAAAGGGTACCCCCGAAAGGCAGCGTCATTTGCCCACCGTTAGGACTCGCCCAAATGGCCATGCCGCATAAATGAACCTGCCTCAGAAGACCATGTCTCATTAAATGCCCAAACTATGGCAAGTGTAGGCGAGACAGCTTGTGCCCCCCCCCCCCCAAGGGGGCCCCGAGGACTTAGTATACAAGTCTCATCCCAGGTACTAAAAAATCTCTCTAGATTCTAAATACAAAAGCCTTTGAGATACACCCAAGGATACTGACTTAGACATCAGAGGCTTCCCGGACCACCCCGAGCCATCTTCTTCTTTGTATTTGCAGGTGACGAACCTAAATCGAGTTGTTGGGGCCTTGTCCATGTGTACAAAACATGGTGTTAACACCTATAATATTATTTTGAAAAAATTAATAGAACCACAACAAACCTAATCAATCGTAAGGATATACATAGGTTTTGTTTTAATGATAAGTCAGATGCGAAATGAATAAAAGGAAAAAAAACACTCAGTAAGTCAATCATCATGAATAGATAGAATACACAGCATCTCTTGATTCCTCGGGGGCGTGAGTGAATCAAGAGATGATGGTGAGTATAAACACCAATACCTAGAAAATTGTTGAAGATCATGTGAGTTCAAGCCCCTCTATAGTAGAGAGAGAGAGAGAGGATGCCTCTCAGCATATGCTCTCTAACCTGGACACTTCTGCCACCATCGAATAGTGTCTTTCACAAAACAAGCATGTCTTGCAAATAAGGGAGCGGTTTCATTCCTTTGTCAACCAACATGGATCACATCATACATTTTGAACTAACGAAGAAGACATTGAATTTCTGCATTCATTGAACCCTTCTAGATAAATTTAGTTCTTTTGAACGACAGTTTCAATAATAGTCAAAGAATCCCCTTCAAAATCATATAAGAAAAACCCATTAAAATTAAGTTTAACCATAACTTGTGACTATAACATGTCAAAACACTTGAGAGTTTATGCTTGTGAGGTTAAAACTTGTTATATATATATATGTTAAGTTGGCCCCTCATTTTTTGTGGAATTAATAATTATCTAGTATACGTGTTTAAATTATAATATATACTGTAACATTTGATGATATTGTTGTTTTATTGAATTACTTGCCAGACTCAAACATTTTGAAGAGAAATGAGAAAAAGGTCAATACACTGACTCCCTGAGAGGCACTGCCGAGTGTAGTTTAGCAAAATTCACATATTCACCAACAAATTCAGCATAAATTCAATTAAGCATCCATCTCGCATACAAATTCACAAACTCACCAACAAATTTACATAATAGAAATTCACCATACTTGTAGGTGTGATAAATAGCAACTAGCAAGTCAGTGAAGACATGGAGCGATTTAAGAATTAAGAGGGAGGTAGACCTATCCCCAATTCCCAAATCTTCAAACCTTAAAAACAAAAAATTGTGAAAACGTAGGCAAATTTAAAATCAAGTGAATAAATAAAAATATGCCTTTAATAGGGTGATAGAGCTATACATAGAGAAGAGAAGGGCTTACGTCACATCTGAAAGCATTTGCCACGATGAGGCTAGGAGGGTGATGACATCACGATTCACAACATAGAGAGAACTTAGAGAAGCAGAAAGGAGAGAAGAGTTTTGGAAAAGTGAGGGCTGAGGAGGAGAAGAGGGGTCCCATGTTTTGGACCCCGTTCTAGACTACCCGGTTTGGATACAGAGATGAGGTGAGATGATCTCACCTCACTTTATACGGAAAATACAAACAGTGAATGTGAGATTTCAAAGATGGTTTCAATTTTTTTTTTTCATGTAACAACAAACTGTTATTACTTCACTCAAGCCAAACTTGAGCAAATAAACTGTGTGATTTTGCTCGAGCCATACTCAAGCGAACAATTTGTGTGATGTTCGCTCGAGCCATAATCGAGCAAACATCGAGTGGAGGTTGTCTAGGGGCACCATTCGATTTTTTGGGTTGGTACTTTATTAATTACTATTAGTTATAAATATATTTATAAATAAATCTTTAATGGGTCTCACGATAGATTTATTTTAATAAATGATTGGTTCATACGTGATTTTTGTAATAATAAAATTATAAAATAAAGTGATTTTATATGAGATTGACTATAAATTAGATATACAGACAAAACATTTTCTTTGCTCTATGCCAAGTTGTTGAGAACATAATAGGATAGAATTTTGCCAAAACAAATTTGAGTAATTTTCTATCATCAATGGCATACGGTGTTTGCATAAAGTAAGTTTAAAAGTTGGGCGAAATGACCATTAGTACTTGAAAATGGAAAATAATTTTAAGCACAATATTTTTATAAAAAATATTTTATCAATATCTTTTTAATTATTTAATTATTTTTTAAATAAAAAATATTTTTATTTGATATTTTATAAAATAATTTAATTTTATAAAAATATTGTTATCTTATAATATTATTATGAAGTATATTATAAAAAATGGTAGGTAATTTATAAATTACTATTAATTATTTATAAGTAAAACAAATTCAAATAAATACTATGTAATAATTGGTGGAGCCGACATCTATTAAATCTTCAAAAAGTTAAAACAATCTCATCTTATTTTCAAATCTAAACACACAAAATTTTTAAAAATTATCTCCTCAACTTAACAATCTCATTATTATTCACTAATAATTTTAACTCATCTTCACTCCCTATTCAAATGGGGTATTTATTGTTATGTTACTTTCTTATTAGATCTAAATGGGGCACCCCTTTAGCCCAGAATGAAAACAAAACAGAATAATCTCTGAAGAAGGGCCAGCCCATCCCAGCCCAGCCTCGTAGTGTCGGAAAAACAATGCTTCGAGTAATATCGTTTCGTTTGCTCAGAGAGGGAGGCATCGGAGTGACGGAATATCACACAAAACGCGCCGTTTTACTCTTCTCTTTCATACCCCCATTCTGACAGTGAGACTACACACCCTCTTCTGCTGGTACTCTCTCTCTCTCTCTGTATGCCACAGATATGGTTCTCTATATATTTGTTTATTTATTTTTGTATTTTACTTCCGTTTGGTTGCTGAGAAAGCCAATGAAAATACATGTGCAGAATTTGAAGTTTTTGAGCTGCAAATTGGTACTGGGCATAGTTAGAGGGGCAACTTGTTCATGGTATCTTCAATGATTGACTATATTTTAGATTTGAATATTGAGTTTTGTTTTTGTTTTTTCGTATTACATGCTGTTCTTATCAAACCAAAATATTTCTTAAAACAGTTTTAGGGATATGGAAAAAGAGATTTCAAATGCTAGTGTCTAACATAATGCTGTTATTTATATTGGGACTATATTTATATGTTCATTTAAGTTGGTCCTTTTTATACTGTTTCTATTTCCGTATCATTTCATCTATCAAAAACAGTTTGAAAAGTACGGCAATATGAAATATAAGTAAAGAAAGCAATGGCTAGGTTTTCTGGAGTTACAATAGTGAAAATTTGGAGTAATTGGCTTATCTGGGGGAGGAGTTTATTTGGATGATAATTTGGTGTCGACCCTCATATAAGATTTAAATGTAGTGGATGATTTACTCATTCAATTGCCCATAAAAGAAAATATTTACTCAATCAATTGATATCTACCAGTACCAAACTTTGTGAACAAATTACCTGTTGTAACCTAGTGGCCAAAGGGCTGGCTTGGGATTAACTGTAGACTCGAACATCCTGGGATTGATTTCATACTAAGAATTCTCTTAGATTAGTTGATACACGGTTATGGCAGGTGCAGTTGTGTATCCCAGGTTTACTGATTGGGGGTACGTTTGAAGGGCCTTGCCTTGGCGAAGTTCCACGTCCAAGCTTTGTCAATGAGTCGAGCATATGTATTTTGAAATGGTAAATCGAAAAAATAGATGCTCTCCCCAGCCATTTTGTGATAGTGCCTCTCTCTCTATAAGAATAGTACATTCCGAGGTGTGAAGTGGGAGAGAAGCGGTTTCATAATTCGTATAGAGCCATCGAACCGGCCCACGTACACGTCATGGGCATCCTGCTTTTCTATGTTGGGCTGGATCACCTTCTTTTTTAGGGAGAGCTAACAAGTAACTTAGGGGTATTATGTGATTAGTTGATATAAAAAATATATAATTCAAGGCGGGCCTCTGCTTTTCTTTTCATTAATGAAACCTGCCAGTTATTACCTAAGAATAACAAGAATGGAATCACGCGCATGTCACATTGAGTTACTGCAGAAGAAAAAACTGTTTGAAATACTTGAGTGATTGTGGGAACATGGCAAAATATATCTGCAGTCTATAAGCAATCAGCAAGTGCTTGGTTTGGGTGCTGTACAAACTAGTCTACCACTAAAAATGAATGCCTCTCATAATGTGAATTTAATTTCATAAGCTGAACCTTTTTTAATAAGTATTTCTGAAGCTGAACTTATAGAACTTATAGGAAACATCTTCTATTCGTAGTACTCCCCTGAATGCTTGCAATTTCCCAGTAATAATGTTATTAGGTATCAATATCCACTCACCAGTCCCATTTAACGGGGGAATGAGTGTGGGTTTCCACTACCATACCCTTTGTTTGTTTCATCTGGAAGAGCGGAAAAACAAATTAGCATAAGAATCTTAGAGATTTGAAAACATGGAACGTTAGATATAGGTTTCAAGGGCCTATTGCAGTGAATTTAAAGAAAAGGTGTGGATCTGTTGTGGCATGATTACTAATTAGTGAACTAAGCATGTTGCTTTGTAGTATTTCGAACCAATGTGATGGACAGCATTTATGCTGTGGAAGTAGCTGGAAAATTCATTGTTTCTTCTCCCAGCACTGACCTTAGTTATGGTTGGAATCATGCAGACTTCATCAGCTTCAGTAAAATTCTCTAGATCATGTGTATCCACATGGGCAGATTAGGCACTCTGGCTGTACTATTATTGCCTTTTATCTAGCTGGCTCCAGGTGGATGGGATATTCTTCTATTTTCCAAAAAAGTACCCTTTTCATACACCAGTTACTTTCACTTTGCGTGTTTATTATATTCTTTATATTTCTACGTTTTGAAGTTCCTTGCTGTTATGCAATGTTATGCTTTGAGAAAATTTGCTAAGCTCCAGACTTCAACAAACATGTTCACAGCATTAAAATCTTTCTTTGTGACAGACAGACTTGAAATGAAAAGTTTCAAAGGATCTAAATCTTTCTTTGTGACTGATGTTTTACATATATGTCATGTATGTGTGAAGTAACTGAACAAGATGAGTGCAAAGGTTGACACGACATCTGCTGTTGAGCCTCACAGCTCTAAGATGTCTGGAATGAGCACATTATCTGCACCACCAAACAGTAGCCAAAAGGTCTCTATGTTCACTGCAAAATCTGGATTTGTTATTCCAAGAAACAAATTGTCAGGCTCATTAATTCCTATCATTCGAGGAGGTAAAAAGCTGGGGGGAGGTGATTCGTCTAACGAGGAAAGTACCAAACTGACGCAGAGGAAAACAAAATGGGGCCCTGATCTGACACAGGATGCTGCTGTTAAAAGGGGAAGAGCCTTAGCTTATCAGGTACTTTGAAGATTCTGTTTGCGTCATGTTATGTCCTCTTTCCACTGATGTGATTTCTGTTTTCATTATCCAAAATTTATCAAAACTGTTCACCTTAACCCCTCTTCCCCTCTTCTTTTTCATTTTCTTTTGTGGACCTGTAACTTGCCAAAAAAGATTGTGGAAATGTAAGCCATCTTATAACTTCCAGTTTAGATGAGAAAATTTTAAATTTGGAATAGGCCAGAGGCATTTATAGCCCCAGTTTGTGGAGGAATATACTGCATGTGAATGGCTTGCATGGAAGCTTTCCTTCTAGGTTTCACTAAGTGATAATACTGCCTGTGTGGTACAATTTTGAGCAGACACGAGTGGATCAAATTATGCAACAGCTGAAATTGGGATCTTTGGAGGTTGGGGACACTGAAGGCTCACTGATTGCAGCTGAGCATCCAGATAACAGGTCTCCAAGTCCTCACAACAATGATAAGGTAGAGTCACGTTTGATTTTGGGTTCCTCAATTATTTCTTATTCATTTCTTGGGGATTTCATGTTTTATCTTGAGTAACAAGGTTTAAGCACTGAGATTAGCATTTGTTGATGTAGAAGTCAGAACTTTTGGAACTTGAAAAGCGGGAAGTAATAGGTATATTTAACTCTTTTACCAGATTGTTCTCTTTTCTTTTCCTTCAATTTCTTTTCTCTATTTATTATTTCTTCTGTCGCGTTAATTTTGTCTTTCTATGACTCAGGTGAAATACTAAAATTGAATCCAAGTTACAAGGCCCCACCCGATTATAAACCTTTGTTGAAGGAGTCAAGTGTTCCACTCCCTGTAAGTGTGGATTCTGACCTTCTGTTGCACTTGGCGTTCAATCTCCCATTTTTGTATGCTATAACCACAGTGATGAAAGATTATTCTCAAAATTTCTTACTGGGTTACTAGTAATATGGTTGAAAAATATACAGAATACAACATTGTGATGATAGACATCAAATAATTTAAAATCTGAAGAAGGTTAAAAAGGACTACAAGGTAGAGAAATACTTCAAAGATATGCATGTCTTTACTCCTTGTAATATGAACAGTATCACAAGAATGTATTCAAAATAATGTTTATTGGCTAAACTTGTTATGGGCAAGAATATTTGATGCCTTTGGAAGAGGTCAAAACCTTCGCAATTATTACAGAATAGATTGTCTCTAAAGTGTGGGCCAATCTTAAGCTTGGTCAATGGTGCAAGGGCAGCTTACACTAAAGTACCCATTTATCACAACTAAAGAGTTGAGTAACATGATGAAATGGTCATTTTCTTGGCTTGATTATATGAGGGAACCATCTTAGGCACCAAGCGCATTTCTGTGATCTGCATGGAACTTTGCCAGAAAATTGATTTGAAGGTGATCTTGGGGGATTTTTTAAACTTATTAAGCTGGCCAGGGCAATCCTTTGAGCAGCAAATGATTGTTTAATACTCAAACCCTTATCAGAAGGAGGTCTTTCTGGATGTTTGAACAAAAATAGTTTGAATTGATCTGAGATGCGTCTTAATTACATTGCAATATAAGCTCAAAGCTTACCCTGTGTGGGTGTGTGTGATAAAAGGTGTATTACTCACCGATGATGACATTTTTTTATAAGTCTAACCAATGATAAGCTTTAGTCTTGCTTATCCATAAATAGATAACATTTGGATAAGTTTGGGGAGTGAGACGAGATGAGAATTTTGTGAATAGTAGTAAGATAGTTTGTGAATAGTAGGGAGATAGTTTGAGTTAATGTTTTATGGGGTTTTGGGAAAGGAGAGAAAAAGTTGAATAAAAAATATTATAAAGTTAAAATATTATTAGAATATAGTTTTTTAATATTATTTTTGTTTGGGGATTTGAAAGAGTTGAATTGTTTTTTATTTTTTGTTTGAAAGTTTGGAAAAGTTGTAATAATTAGTTTGAAAAAATTGTAATGATTAGTTTGAAAGTATTTGTGTTTAAGTGATGTTTAGGAAGGAGATGGGATGGGATGAGATGAGATGAGATGAGAATTTTGGAATGGAAACTTTTTCCAAACAAGCCCGTCTCTAATGTCTTATCCTGTGGTTTATTGACTCTACAGGTCAAAGAACATCCTGGATTCAATTTTATTGGCCTCATATTTGGGCCTGGAGGTGATAATCAAAAGCGATTAGAAAAAGTAAGAAATTTCATTTAGTCACTTCCACAAAGATGGGCTATAACTATTGGTGAGTTTTTATGTACCTTATTCTTGTCTACTACATGCGATACAGGAAACTGGAGCTAAAATACAAGTTTATGGTACCAAAGCGGAGACAGGAGAGAAGGTAAGTCCTTCATAATGACAAAGAAGTGTGGCCATATGTAAACATGGGTCTTTCAGTCCTTTCTTGCTCGTATTAAATCTTTATGTACTCTGACAAGTTAAATATCCTTGCCCCAGGAAGATTTACCTTGAACAGTTTGCAGATTGTAACAAAATTAAGGCTTAGTGGTGATGACTTGTGTTTTATCCATTCCTTAAATTATTCACTTTCAGGGAGAAATCAGACTATCTGATGGAAATGAAATCCATGGTGCTTATGAAGATTTATGTGTTCAAATATCAGCCGAGACATTTGAGAAAGTTGATGCAGCTGTTTCCATCATTGAACTGCTGGTCACCTCAGTATCAGTGAGTTTAATTATTTTAATATTATAAAAAAATTATTTTAATAGACTAGTCGCATGCCTGAATGATGCTCTGGAATAGCTACATTATTTAAGTGAAAAGCCTATATTTAATTAAGTTAACATAGCTTGAACCATTATACAATAAATAAATTTCTTTTAAAAGAGCTTCAATGCTTCTTTGGGCTATAGTTATTGATTTTAATGGAGTTAGTTTTAATGAGTTTCTTGTATCTCCCTCACTCTCCTAATTAGGCATTCTCTTTTGTCTGCTGCCTATGTACTTGGGCTATGCTTCTTTATATGATTCAATAAAATTTGATTCTTACTTATAAAAAAAATTCCAAAATTTGATGAGCATTTTGATCTTCTGTGTCCTTACTGTCTTTGTTTCTATGTTAGTAATGGAAAACCTCACAAAGTTTTCTTGGGTCGAGAGAGCGACCAAGAGCTTTTTATTTGGTATGCCAAAATAAAACTTGATAAGAAAAGTAAGGGAAACTAAGGGACTATTAATTTTAAATGACAAGTCTACATTTAATAACTTCAATTTTAGTTACGTATATTTTTAATTTTCATTTAATGAAACATATAATGGCTGAGTGGATGGTGTGGCCAAATAGGAGTAAAGCTTCCTGCTTCAAAATTATTTATTATAAAAGATCGATTGTAATTAGGTTCCTCACCTTTGTTGTAGAGTCTTTTGTTGATGTCTTAGTATGTTCTGACTTTTATTTGAACATGATTCATAATGCTAACTATCATTACATTTACTTTAGGGGAATTTGACTGCTGTTTCCACAATCTCTACTTCCGTTTCTGGGGATAACATAGATATCTCCCGAAGCCAGGATGCAGCCACCTCCAATGTTGGTACTGCTGCAGTAGATCAGGGAGTACTACAACCAGTGGCCAGATCTACACAAACGCCCTTGCAGGGTCAATTTCAATTCCCCAGTCCATGGTTTCCATCAGGCCAATCTTCTGGTCTCATTCCCCCTCCAAATCCTTCATCTCCAATTTTCAGAAATCATGTCCATTTATCATCATCTCCCTTGAATCCTTCAAACATGCCTTCTTTGTTTGGGCCTCGACCAACTCCTGCTGCTGGGCCCAGTTCAATTCTCCAAAACCCCCCAGTTTTCCTCCGACCACATCCACAAACACAAGTACCGTGGCATCCTTACATGGCTCAAACAAGTCCTTTAGGACATATTGGCCCCTTGAGAAGTCCTTTACAGCAGCCTAATGTTTCAGCTCCACTTCCATTTACTGGTAGCCAACCCCTACCAACAAGGCCAGCCCCTATCACAGGGCCATTAATGGCTTCACTTTCTCAACCTATGTCTAGTGTTCTGCCCGGATCACTATTTGACCAACCCCAGATCCCTGCTGGGAGTTCTAGTGTATGGTCTGGAGCCCCTGGAGGTGGTAGTGTTTCAACATCTCTAGGTCTGAGCAACATGGGACAGATGGCTCCACAGATGGTTCAACCCAACAGGCCTCATCCTCAAAATCCACAACCAGGTGTTGCATCCATGGCTCCTTCAAACGTATCAACATCCAGTTTGGTTTCAACTATCACCTTTTCATCTAGGCCATCCATGCCACAGATTTCTGGTGCTGCTGTGAACCATCCTATTGCAGCTCCACATTTTTTGTCAAATCCACCATCTCAAGTAAGACATCCAGCTGCATTTTCCGCACCAGGACCTGCACCTAATTCATCTATAAATCCGGGATTGGGAGCACTGATTCCTTCACCTGGATCGTCCACACAACCACCTTTACCCATGCAATCAGGAATACCAAATTCTGTTGCTCATAGTACACCAAACTTCACTGTCATAAAACCACCGACAGTGACAACTCCAAGTTCCGGTAATTTCACTTTTCAACCGCATGGGCCGCAGAACCCAGTCTCTCAAACAGTTGCCACACTAAGTAGCCAACTTGCAACTCCGAGTACTTCACAGGTGCAGCCTCCAGCACCTCAGGTATCATCTTTCCAGTTGGCTGCGCCCAAACTAATTCCTCAACCGGTCAGTCAAGTCTTTCAGAGGCCATCATTCAACAATCTGGTAGGCCAGCCTCAAGCTCCTGTATCTCCTGTTCCTTATGCCAGAACACCAATGGGTCCACCCAGACATCCATCAATTCCAAATGCAAGTGTTTCACCTAGGACTCCACTCCCACAAATGGGCCTAAGGAACTTCAGTCCAGCTCCCCAAAGGCCTGGTTTCTCTGGTCCTATTGTTCCCAGGCCGGCAAATCCTGTTCAACTTCAACAAAATTATCCAGCTCGAATGACTAGGCCAGATATCCTCTTTTCTCCAAATCAGCAATTTAGCAACACTTTATCCTTTGCATCTAGTAAGCCAGTTTCTAATCCTGGAGGACAGCAAATTTATGATCCCTTCTCACCTACTTCTGTGTCTACCTCAAAGGCAGAGGGTTGACCCAGCAAAGGTGAGAAACCAGGAGAAATACACAGCACGAGAATTTGATGGGCTCGAAATGAAATATTGCATGAGGAT
>QEOT01004470.1:145453-164623 GCA_003123785.1 Pterocarya stenoptera
TTTTCCAGTATATTCATGATTTGCTCGTAATTGCAAAAAATCGTTTTTCTTTCTCAGAATTCTTTTTGACAGAATATCCTTATCAGAACGTAATCTTGTTTCCACAATCATGCAAGTCAGTTGTGACCTATAGCCACAATATTGACAGATGACGTTTGCAGACAGTTCATTAGCAAATCAGCCATGAAGTTTACTTAAAACAGAAAAAGACTATGAAGCAAAAAATAATACTAATTCAAAAAATACATTTGACTGAGCAGGACATACTTTAGAAGGTTAGATATGACAAAAATTCAGTCAAATTGAATCTTGGAAAATTAAATTGGGGTTGGTTAGACACAGCAGGGACTGAAATTCAAAGAATATGTGTAATTCGGGGAAAATACAAGATCAATACTCAGAAAGATATATAAAAGCAAAATATAACAATTTTGTTTTTAATATGTAAAAAAGCAAAATATAAAAATATTAACTCCACCAAGCAAAAGAAAATCCCATTTTCAAATGATTGAGAGAAATTCGTCCACCTGATACACAAGGAGTGATGAACCATGCAATCAACACCAGAATTGATAATATTACCAGTTCCTTGAGAGAATTGATCCCTGCCATCTGTTCAGCACATTTGTCTGCTAAGCTCTGCTTTTCATTGTTCTAAATCAAAAACAAAGGAATGGGTAAATTTCAAGAGTCTACTATAAGAGGAACAAACCACAACATATATATATATACATATATTTGATAAGTAATCACAACATAAATGTAGTATGAATAAAACGAAAATCTTCACTATAATTAGCAATTCCACAAATAAGGAGAATATGTCTAATAAGAGAAGGAACGACATAGTTAGATGAGACAAAACCTTCCTATTTAGCTGAGCTTTTAGAGATTGTGCTTCTTCACGTAAGGACAGTGCTTCATGAGCTGTCTCCCTCCATCGCTTCAATTGGGCTTTCATCATTCCCATTTCTTTAGACAAAGCCGAAGACATTACATGAAACTCTGATTTAATGTCCTTTCTCCCTGCAGCAGGCAACACCTTTACAAACCTGAAGAACCATTAAACTACCACCATAAGAAGAAAGTAAACGTGAGTACATAATTTGACCTGCATCCTGCAGAGCTTCTTCCATTTTTATCTCAAGATCATTTTTTTCAATAACACACTTCTGCAGCTGATGCTCTAGCTCTTCTATCCTAGATTCAGCATTATCAATGGCATTCCTCACAGCATTTGCAGATTCTAATTTTGCAATCACCTCCTTCTCCCTTCTCATGAAGAGAGGCCTGTCAGCCTGAAAGCATAAATTTAAACAAGATCCCATATAGAAAAGCATAAAAAGCATGCGCAACACATAACACAAGACAGCTCAACCTGCAGAGAGTCTGTCAATACTTTGTAGCGCTCCACTTCAGCATTCCAATGTTGGAGTTGATCATTTCTCAAAGAGTGTAATCGAGAGGAGCGTACATATTTTTCATCTTTCAGTTCATTCTGTAACAATTGGATAACAAATGAGATTCGTGTATTTAACAAAGCTGGTTAAACAGTGACTCGCTGAGAAAAATGAATATCAACCCAGAAATATAAAGAACTCGATTTCAGAAACCTGAAGATCTTGCAACTGTTTTGACAAGACTTGATTCTCTTCCTGTGCATCTTGAAGCTCAGAAAGACGATCTTCAGCCAGTACCTACATTTTGCATAGCATGTGACTAGAGAGAGAGAGAGAGAGAGAGAGAGATGGCAAAAGAGACTCCTTTACATTGTAATACCTTCGCTTCCTCAATGGAGTCCTTTAATTCTCGCAAACCCATTGTCTTATCTGCAGGCTTTTCGGGTGACAAGTTTCCATTGACTGTACCACGAGTTGGAGTAGGTATCCAAGATGCTCCATCCTTTTGCATTTGGAGGTTGACTAATTTTCTTCTACTCTCTTCAAGTTCTGTCATGCACTCATCCAGCTCACCTTTTGACATAAAAAGCAGATATGCAGTCAATATACAATCATGAGGTTCCATCTACCACAATCGGAGAATTTTGGGTCATTCTAACTATCTGCCATCATACTTCTTGAATCTGTATCTGTCAACTGATCTTGACAATTACACAATTACATGTACATAATGGTATATATTTTCGCCATTATAAAAATAGGTTCACAAAGATCTCAAGGACCTGCAAGACGCTTAATCTCAGTCTCATCTGCGGAATGGCTGCTTATGTAAGTTTGAATCCTCTCGATGTATTCTATATGCTTCAAGTGGAGAACACCGATCGCTTCACGCAGCTTAATAGCTTCCTCTTTCATCATATCGTCAATCTTAGACAATTGGATGATAGCATCTAAGAACCCAAACATATTATAATGACAGAGTCAGTACAAGTTTCATGGAAAAAAAAAACTGCTACTGCAAAGTTTCACAAAAGAAGAGGACCAAACAAACCATAAGAAAATGAAAGGAATAATAAATTTACAATTGGACCTCACAGCAACAAAAAAATTCAGACCTTCTGACGATAGCTTTCCATGCAAAGTCCGAGCAATGCTTTCTGTTTTCACCCTTTGATCATCAATGGTATCTTCCAGGAGTTTCAACAACTCACCAGTAGAGGAATGACGCTGAGCAAGGGCTTCTTCAACATATTTAATGATCTCTTCATTACCATTAACATCAATAGAATCTCTCTTTAGCAGTCTACAAAGAAATATTTCTTCTGCAGGACATGAGGGAACTGAACCTAAAGTTTACCGCAAAGCAATCAATCTCATATGATATGGAAGAACTTACAGTCCAATTAAGTGATCACATGAAAAAAAAAAAAAAAAAGAGAGAATATATTAAGGAGTATAAATATGAAAAAAAAAAACCTCGACAATGATCAGCATGGTCCAGAAATTCTAAAGCAATCTGGCCTGCCCCAGCTCGTACCCCAAGAAGGATCAAGTCATCGACTAACTGAACAACAAAATAATGAAAAATCTAATTGGGAAATGCAAAATTCATATAGAGTAGAGAAGGAGAGTGTGCAAAAAAACATGATAATCAAGAATCAACCTGATTCCAAAGTTGGTTCACCACAATTAACACATCATCATATGAACATTGGTTGTCTTTTAATTGCTTAATTTTCGCCTCAAGCTCATGCAACTCATGTTTCTGTACATCTATCTGCTGAAGCAGTTTCTGGTTCTGGTGCTGGAGAACTGTCGCATCAACCTGCACAAAATTAAATGATGTTCTAGTTATTTGCCCTGAAAATGTCACTATGATGATGACAAAACCATTCTCTGTAGGACCACATCAAACAGACAAGTGACAGAAAGCTGGAAATACAGAACAGAGAAATATCACATTTTTTGATAAGTAACAGAGAAATATCACATTCCAACTATCAAAAAGGAATAAGCTAAAACTCAGCAGTCTAAATGCTTCATTCTGTATCAAAAAGATTATTAATGGTGGATTGCTTGAGAAACTAATTAATACTTGATAGGATCGATTCACAAATATTTCACATATAGAGTGTGCAGATTCAGAAGGTTCTGTAATGACTCCGGGAAAGCACTTGCCATATATGTGGTATTACCTCAAAAAGACTAGTAATTTGAGTCTTCCCTAAAATCCCTTTTAAAGCCCTCTTTCACCTAGTAACTAGCCAATGTAGGAATAGCAGTCATAATTACTTTTATAACTTATCCCCTCTATATGAGATTCCTNTACCTCAAAAAGACTAGTAATTTGAGGCTTCCCTAAAATCCCTTTTAAAGCCCTCTTTCACCTAGTAACTAGCCAATGTAGGAATAGCAGTCATAATTACTTTTATAACTTATCCCCTCTATATGAGATTCCTTCTCCCAATCTGTGACTCACGTGTTATATACATTACTCGAGTAGCTCTGATATCATAATCTCTGACTCTATATGAGGGAAAGCGCTACTCACATATGCGCTATAACTCCAAAAAGACTAATCAATTTGAAGTTTCTTTAGAATCACTATAAAGACCAATTTCACCTAGAAAATAACATAAATGTTACGTGATAAAAAATTTCTGAGATTGACTTTTATGTTTTGATTTACTTTTTTTATTGGCTCCGGGTGTCCAAGAACAAAGTCCTGACGAATCCCGGGAGTGTAGAAGCCCTTGGCAAAGAGTTGCCCACAAGTACACCTTGAGTAAATCAAAGGGAAATTCTCCCATATCAATGGCCCCTAGAAATTGTTTGCACCCAAGAGGATTCGGACCTTAGACCTAGAGGGAGCATACCATCAAGACCAAGACCCTTACCACTTGAGCCAACCCAAGAGGATTCAAGCTTTACGTTTTGACTTACTACAATAAAAGGTCACCCCAGCTGATCCCAGAAGTCATCTCAAACAACAAAAGACCTTGTCTTTTCCAACTCTTTCCAGTAACCAAGTGAACGATAAATCAACTTCAGCTCAAATGCACCCAAAAGATATTTTGATCTCACTTTGGATAAGGATATATCTTCCCCAGAAAAATGGTGAAAAACCTCTTTCCTCAAGCCCCAACAAAATTTCAATTTATTCTCTTTTCTTACACTTCCCAGCAACCAAACAGAGATAAATTCTCTGCAATGAACTAGACCACAAGTTCACCTTAATTGCATCCAATAGCACCTACCAGGAAATTAAGAAAAATTGAATGAAAACAATTTTTCTCATGCCAGGAGATCTAATATCACCTAAAAGTTATAAAAGAAAATGCAACTTGTTTCTTTCCCTACACGTTCTGAGCTACCGAAAGAAGGCACTACTCTGTGTTTGCTTCAATTAGGAGCCGGCTGAGTTCAGATTGATTGCAACCAAATAGCTCCAATCAACCCATATAACCCAATCGAAGGCAATTTTGTTTTCAAAATTTTAATCCTTACTATATTTTCCTAAATCTTCACAAGAAACCAAAACAACCTAATTCTTTGCCAACTTGAACAAAAATCAATAGCGCAAATAATTAAGAACAACAGAGTTCTAAATAACCCTCTTGTTCACAACTGATATTACATATATATATATAAATATACACATAAATATATCTTTCATTCCTGGGTTTCGAGTATCAGGAAAAAAAAAAATCAAAACTAGAATAAAAGAAAAAAGGAGTTGCGTCATTTTCCCACCTATTTATCGGGGACCAGAAGGAGAATAACAGTAGAAACAAGAGAATTAAATGTAAAATGAGGGCTTACGCTTCTGTCGTTGGGTGGCGAAGTGGTGGAGTTCCGAGCCATGGCGGAAGACACTGAGTTAAGATGATGCCGCTTCCTCTCGGGCTCATCGGAGTCCTCGTTCTCCATTCACGCTCCGTAACGAACGACACCTTTAAGTCGGAAAAGTTGGAGCTCTGCAGAACCTAAAAAGAAACCAACGGAGAACTTGCTCCAAACGACATCGTAACAATGGCGGCTGCGTTTATCCCAAGCGGCACCGTTTTGTTTACCGATTAAAATCCTTTTAAATTTTTTGGTAATAATAAAAGAGTGGGGGATGAAGGCTCAATGTGTAATCAATTTTGGGTCGATTTATCGTGAAATAACCTGTTTAAAAAATAGAATACCAATTATATATATATATATTTGAAAGAGAATACCAATTATATTAGTGATTCATGTAGTGCTGCTCAATGATAATAAATAAGGTAATGAATTATAGCTTCAAGCTCATGTTCCTTTTTTGAGCTAATTAAGAGATGATCGTCAAATGTGATTCCTTTTAATCAAATAATTGGATTGTAGTTGTGACCTTAAACCATGCATGATTAATAGAAAGACATTACGGGTGTCGTGTCTATTTTATTGCATTTTGTAGGAAAACTTACCTCACTTTCACTTTCCCATGCATGTTCTTATTTAGGAAAAATAGGAACATCGTGTGATAGTTAGAGACGTAAAAAATTAAACCTCATTTGGTTATGTAATTCAAGTGAGATGAGATGTTTTATTGAAAGTTGAATAAAATATTATTATAATATAATTTTTTAATATAATTTTTATTTTGAGATTTGAAGAGGTTGAATTATTTATTATATTTTGTATAAGAATTTTAAAAAATTATAATGATGAAATGAGATGAGATAAGATGATTTTATATATCAATACCGATCATTTAAATCGTCTATAGCAGCACCCAACCGCCACAGTCCCAATGCGTGAGTTGATCAGCTTCTTGTGCCAAAGGGGAATTGAGTGGGATTAGATGCATTTTGAAGATCGAGGGCAAAGAACCATAAGTACTGTCGCATGTGTAGTCGCTAAAGTTATGGAATCGAAACGGCTCGTGAATTACACATGTTGATCAGACGACATGAACATTTCTTAATCCATCTCGTAGATCAACACCTATAAGGAATGCGATAGTGTGATGCATGTATGGATTTAGTGGCTAGAAAGCCATAAATTAGACATTTTTTGATTTTGATAGAGAAAAAAAAACTCTATAAACATTGAGAAGAGGTCGGGGGAGATGAAAACATAGAGAGTGGAGGAGTCCCCATTTCCCCTGCTTTATCCCCCATGCGCATGCACTTATTCCCTCAAGGCTCAGCCTTTTAATTTTTCTCCCCCAGGCCACAGTACACCATGCTGCAAGATCAATATTTTTGGCCTAATTAATTAATTAGATATGGAAAAAAGGAAAAAAAAAAAAACAAAAAAACAAAAAACCAAAAGACAAAAGACAAAAGATAGGGTGGGACCTGATCGCCCATACATGTTCCTAGCTAGTCCTTTTTTTTTTTTTTTTTTTTTTTGCATGCATGATCATGTTCATGATCTTCTGACTTAATTAGTTAATTTCCATGTCAGTTGGTGAAAAGGGTTTTTCCCATTTGTATGAGGCTGATCCTTGAATTGTCAAGTTCGCTTTTCTTTTGGGATTCAACATCATCTAAATCTTGATCTTCGTGCTCGTCTTCCCTTTTCAATGTAACATACTCTACTTTCTCACTGTAAGCTTTAACCAAAACCAAATAGTAGCACACTGCAAAAATGGTGAATGCAATCAATATCCAGCTAAATAGAATGTTTGTCAATGACTTGGCGCGATGATTGGCTTCCTCTCCGGGGCACTTGACCTCTTTGTGACCGTCCTCATCGTTAATGAAGCAACCTTTAGGAATCAACGCCGGTGTCCAAAGCATAATTCCCGTTACTATAAACCAAATGCCTTGGAGTAATATGCTGGCTGACCTTACAAAGCTGACCAAGAAACTCTTAGGGAGACCAATTCCCATAACAGTAGTGGCCAAAGAAAGAGCAGTAACAATTTGTAGAAGCAAGTGGTATTGGCCTTCCGGGCCACTGTGATCAGATGAGTGAAGGTGGAAAACAAGAAGCTCTTGTGCAAAGGCTATGGAACCGAGCAACATGGTTAGCCCGTACTGATGAGAAGCTTTGGTGCCAATACGATCGAGAACTATAGCAAACACCGCATAGACTAAGAGAGTCATTGAGATGGAAGCGTGCTCGAAGTTACGTAGATGGTTGGAGGGGATGGTTCCATCAGGGTCAAACGGTTGGTGTCGGTCCGGGCCGATGAAGAGCTCCGCGGATATTGAGGCACAAGAGCCTCCAATGATAAAGAAGAGTTCCAAGTACTTGAATCTTGAGGTGGGAAACCAAGGACTAGAGGTATAAGAAATTGGGCACCGAGCATGGAGCTTAATGTTGTTAAAGAGGTGCCATAATCCAATGACAAAAAACCCAATGCCTGGCAAAACATGTCCCACCATGCTACCCATCTTCTTCTGACAAGATTTCCTTCTTGCTTCTTGTCCTCGGAGGGAGAGCAGAAAAAGGGTGGTTTTCAGTCGCTGTTGAGAGAGAAAGGCCGGGGTAAGCACAGAATAAATGAGAGAGAGAGAGATCAGGTGTGAAGAAGGATTGGGGGGGGAAGAGGGGGGGGTTTTATGAGTGTTTGAAAATTGAAATTCCAAGGACTAATTCGTACTTTGAGAAGGGTAATTAATTAGTTTGACACATATATTTATGTACAACATTGTCGCTTACGATCGAGTCGGTATATAAATTAATAGACCATCCGCGCACTAGTACTTAAATATTTACCAATTATTACAAAATGCTAGCTAGTTGCACAATGATTTCTACAAATGTACCTTTAATAATGCATGCATGCATGGAGCTTGTCACGACTCACAATCCACATGTATGTATGTATGTATGTATTTCTATATGCAGCCACAAAGTACGACGTTCCTAGAGATGGAAGATATATAATATAATCTATAAGCCGAAAGCTGTTGATATTATTCAATATCGATCATGTGTTCACGTGTTTTATGAATAATATTCATGACTTACTATATATATATATATGTATATATATATACACACACATGTTATTTAAGTTTGATGAAGTTAGCTACTGCATGGGTTTGTGTTCCAATTAGTAAAACTAATAATTCTGTCAGTCCAAAAAAAACTCCAATAGTACTACGTACTTACTTAATATAATCTGGTCTTTCCGGATTTAATGCATGTGACTTTGCTATATATATAAATATATATGTATGTATGTATGTATGTCTGTGCGCGCGCAGCTGGCACTTTTCGAGAACTTATCAAGCTAGGAAATAATATATTTGAACCACAGGATGATGAAGAATCATGAAATTATAGGAAAAGGCCAGCTTCACTTCATGTAATGAATGTGCCCTTAATTTACAAGTAATGCGTGATGCGCATGTCTACAAAAAGAAAAAGAAAACCATTAATTAATTAGATGGATGATTAATATTGAAGATCAAACAAGATTTGTAAGATCAGATAAGCTGTCATGATTAATATTTCTAATTCCATCTACTGACATTCAACTATTGTTTGCTCTTACTTCAATTTTGTAGCTTGAACCCTATATGTTTGACTATGGGGGCTCGGTTTGTTGATACTGAATGTGAACAAATTTTAAAAATTATTGAAGCTAAATCAATCATTCTTACTATACGGTTAAAAGTCACTTCTTACAATGGTATTATTAAAAAATAGCAATTTTATATTTTGGTTTTATATAATATGCCTATATCATATGATCTAACACATCTTTTTAATATAGGACTTTCTTTGTCATCCCAACCAACAAATGTGTTTACAATCAATCTTATGATTCTTGGCACATCATCATTGCAAAAGTGGTAATACATGTGTTCTTTTTTTCTTTAATTTTAAGACAAACATTTATTAATTCATTACTTTATTTTCAAAATTTTTGTCTTTGTTTTTAATATTTCTTTAAAAAATATTTTCAGGGCAACACTCGATGGTTCCTTACTTGAAGACCTGATTATAAAATGCTTGGATCCAACACACGCTTCTGCCTCCACTCATAGCGTCCGTTCATTAACCAATATTTCTGATGTTGCAGAACTTTTGAAAACCTTTAGAACCCATGACGGTAAAATTATATTTTTAACAATAGTTTGCTAACTATGGAATATTACAACCACATAATTTTAATATTTGTTATAAATAACATGTAGAAACCAAAATTTTGGGTAAAAGAGAAGATAAATGTGATCGACCTCCAACAAATTTTCTTTTATATGTCTTACATTGGATGTAACAAAGGAACAAACTATGAATACAATGAAGCATTTTTGTGTTACCATTGTAAACATACAAGTATTGTACAACCACGGTATGTACCTTCTCCCTAAACATTTAGTTTACATCACTCATTTAAAAAATTTAACCTATCATTTTCTATGCATCCTAACACATAACTATATTTTTGTTGCTAATAGTTGTTTATGTTGAAGTCGATGATGACACAGGACAATTAGTTGCAGTGATATTTGGTGCAATTGCAGAAGAAGCATTGGGATGTTCAGCAATTGATTTTATAAATCATACTGGTGAGGTAACATAATATTATATTTTTTATTTTTAACTCTTTCAATTCAAATGATAGAATCATAAATCAAATCATGATTTATCGACTCATATCATCCAGGACCATCTGTCATTCTTGAAAAATATAGCCAAAGAAACCTCACAAAAAGAGTGGATAATCCAACTTGGCACAGAAATAGACCAATTGAAAGAACAGCGCCACAAAAAATTTAATATCCTTTCAATTGATTTTGCAAAAAAATATGAAACATGCTGATCAACCCATAATATGCTATGATTTTGTAAAATTAACTTCATTTGTCGAAACTTATATCAAATAACATTTTGTAAACTTGCATTAAATTTCTTTAGGATGTATATTAATATGGTTGATGTTATTTTATTTTCAGATTGTTGATATATTAGTATGTATATTACTAAATTGGATGGATATAATAATATGGTATGATTGGTCTGTATATTAATTTATTTTTATCTATATATAGTTCATATATATATAAAATTACCATATATATATTCTCACCACTAGGCGAACGTCCCTTGGACGTCGCACCACTACTAGTGTATACACACACGTTATTGAAGTTTGATGAAGTTAGCTACTGCATGGGTTTGTGTTCCAATTAGTAAAAGTAATAATTCAGTCAGTCCAAAAACCACCACCTTTTGGGATTAAATGCATGTGAATGTGCCATACATACATATATGTATGTATGTATGTGTGTGTAGCTGGCACTTTTCTAGAACTTATCAAGCTAGGATATAATATATTTGGACCACAGCTGAATAATGAAATTATAGGAAAAGGCCCGCTTCACTTCATGTACTTAATCGCCTGCCCTTAATTTACAAGTATTGCGTGTCTACAAAATGAAAAAGAATATCATTAATGAATTAGATGGATGATTAATATTGAAGATCAAACAAGACTTGTAAGATCAGATCATAAGCTGTCATGTGATATATATGATCACTACAACAAATTTTGGCTTTTGTAACAAAAAAATCGTCACAAAGAATAAGCAAATCTTCACAAATATTTTTTTGTGACGGTTGAGGCCATCACATAAAGTTTTTTGTGATGGTTGGAAGTTTTCTGTGAGATGTAACGTTCGAACGTGATTTTTTTTTTGTGATAGGTAAAATCTGTCATAGAAAGTAACGTTCGCACATAAAAACCGACGTTCAAATATTAACCCGACCGATTAACATTCGAATGTAAAAATTAGACGTTCATTGTTTTTGTTTTGCATGAATCAATTTTACGTTCGAACATTTGCTCCGAGACGTTTGAATGTAGTATTTGGATGTTAATGGAGAAGCGTTCGAACATACAATTTTTAACTTTCAGATGTTGGTTTGTCATTCACACGTATCTATTCTAATCATTCGAACGTTTAGATCGTTTGTGCATTGAAATTGTCTTACATTTGAACGTTTTGTTAGAATTCGATGGTATTTTGTTTGAACGTTAGTTCAAACGTGAAGCCATGTATGAACGTTTGTTCTTTACATGCGAACGTTCTAATAAAAAATAGTAATTTCATAAAATTAAAAAGCATACAAATTGTTTCATATTACACCATAAATATAACAATTAATAATGTCTTATAGAGTTGCAAAAATAGACCTTAAAATTTTCTAATAATAATAATGATATATTAATCATTTCTTCTTCTTTCCTCGCCCACCGCAATCCTGCTGAAGTGGCATAACACGTTTCATCTGAACCATCATCTCCCTCTGTATTTGCTCTTGGACTTCAATGCGTATTCTCTCCTCCTGGTCTTTGTCTCTCTTGCCAACGCATCTCTAAATCAGACTGTCGCAATTAAAGAGACTCCAACTCCTGCTATTTCGACTTTATCTGCTTAATTTCTTGGCGTGCTGCATCTAAATCTTTAATAAGATTGTTAACTTTTGAAGTCGAGGTTGTGGAGGATGAACCGACATGCTTGAAAGAACATCCCAGGAGGAGACATTTGGACCCCTAGGCTTCGAGCCCATCTCTAAAACTAAACCCATCACTATGACTAAGAAGGCTAGCCTGATGCTTAGGGTTAGGAGCCCCACGGACGAGGGGCTCGTAACCACAACATGTGACAGATAACTCCAAAGAGCTAGAGATAAGGCCCATAGTTGGATAGAATTATCTTAAGCAAGATAACTCCTACAAAAATGAGGTATCTTCTCGAATTAATAAGAGATCATGAAAGATAAGCATACAAGACTGGTGATCAGAGTTAGTCGTCATCACGCCACATCCTTCTATAAATAACTTGCTAGAGGTAACAAACATTTTCATCTTTATTTTCATATACATTATCCTTATATTGTTACTGATTTAAGCATCGGAGTCTACCCAGGGCGATCAGCGCCGTCTCTTCACTGCTGCAGGTTATTCGTACGTTTGGTGGTGTAAAACACATCCTTTACAGTAATGCCATTTGTGGGATCTTCACATACCTCAATGTGATTTTTATATGCCTACCGTCATGCAATCACAAGTTGATCGGGATCCAGGAATGAGCATGACGGATATGGAAGTAAGGCTAGCAGAAACGGAGGAAAGACTGAAACAAGTAATTGTAGTCGTTGAACAACTGCAAAAGGAGAACGAAGAATTAAAGCAACAGAGGGATAATCCCCCAGCCCAAAATGGGAAGCCTGAAGGAAATGCACACAGTGTGAAAGGGGTTAATAGTGAAGAAATATAAAAGAAAAAGATGCATGATGAGCTATGCAGTTTGATGGATAAATATGATGAGATGGCAAAGAGGATGGGTGGTTCCTCTTCCGTGGAGCAGCTCTTCACATGCATGGACCTCCCTTACAACAATGAAGTCATGGCGGTTCCTCTACCATCTAAATTTAAGATGCCGCAGATCGATCTATACGATGGATCTATAGCTCCTATTGATCACCTTGAGAATTTGAAAGCACACATGACTTTCCACGGCTTTTCCGGGGAGGTGGGTTGCCACTCCTTCCCATTGACACTGAAAGGAATAGCACGGGAGTGGTTCGAGACCTTTTGCCCCGGATCAATTAGCAGTTTTGAGGAGCTTGCTAAGTAGTTTCTCACGCAGTTTATGATGAGCAGAAGGTGCTGCAAGCCGACAGCTTATCCGCTAACCATAAAATAGAAGGAATGGGAGAACCTAAAGACTTACCTAACGCGCTTCAATAAAGAGAGGCTCACTGCAGACGATCAAAATGAAAAGATCACCTTGGCTGCACTTCTGGGAGGAATCTGGCCCCGAAGTGTGTTCATGGCTGAGCTGGCCAGACGAACTCCATCTATGTTAAGGGAATTCATGAAATGAGTAGATAATTTCATTAATGCAGAGGACACCTTGCATGCTCTGCTAAAACCGCGAAAGCAGGAAGTAAAATTGAAGAACAAAAACTAGAGCAATTATAAAGACAAAGACAGAAAAGCAAACGGACGAAGGCACCAAGATGACAAACGAGACCGATAAACTAGCCACCAAGACCATGGACGTCGACAGGTCCACAACAACCACAATGTACAGGAAAATAGTAAGACCTCAAGGAAGGAAGAATTCTCGCTAGGCAAAGGCCAACGCCACTGCACCTACCACCAAAGCTATTCCTATGGAACCAAGGATTGCATCACCTTGAATAAGCAGGTCAAAGAACTGTCTGGAAATGGGAAACTGGAAAGGATGTTGGCTGATTACATCAAGCCATAGAGGGAGGAGAATCGCAAGAGAGAGCACATACGAGGTATAAGCCCCAAGAGCCAGAAACATGATGAGTAGAGAAGAAATCATTTTTCATGACCCAGGAGAGACCAAGAGCAGGCTCCCCTAGGTGAAATCTGCACGATAGATGGTAGATTCGCTAGGGTCGATGCCACAGCATCAGGCAGGAAAGCCCACGCTCGCAAGGCAAGGTAACACGAGGTATACATGGCAAACAAGCCATATAAATACCCTAGGACAGAAGCAAACCTCAACCATCTCATTCAGGACGAGGATTGCAAGGGGGTTATGTACCCCTATGACGACACCTTGGTTGTTACACTAATGATAATCAAGTACATGACCAGACGTGTTTTAGTTGACAATGGGAGCTTTATCGACATTCTTTTCTGGAACGCGTTCACTAGAATGGGGATTATTACCGACAAGCTATGACAATCACCTTCTCCACTCAAGGGATTCTCAGGAGAAGCCGTTCAACCTACTAGCGCCATCGCGCTCCCACTAACAACAGGGCAAGGCATCCACACAGTCACTGGCATGACGAATTTCTTAGTGGTCAAGGCCCCGTCGTCCTACAATGCTATAATAAGGCTCCCAACCCTTAATGACCTAAAGACTATTACCTCCACATACTACCTTAAAGTGAAATTCCCAACAGAAGCAGGAGTTGGCAATATTCCAAGTGAGCAAATATTGGCTAGAGAGTATTATGTCCAAGAATTGAAGACAAGGGTGCCAATAGTATGTGTGGTAGGTAGCTCGAAGGGGTGCCTGCTGCTACCACCCTCGCCGCCACCATTTCTCGTAAACGAGGAATCGGGCATGGAAGCAAGAGACGAAAGGAATTTGCTGCAAGCCAAAGCTAACGGACCTTTAAAGATAGTGCAGCTGCACCCAGACCCATAGTCGCCACAAGAAGGGTTGGTACGAACCTCCTACGAGAGTACCGAGAGGCCTTAAAGCAGTTGTTGATTGAACATAGAGATGTATTTGCTTGGAGCCATGAAGACATACCCGAGATCAATAATTCAATTATAGAGCACAGTCTCTGCGTTGATCCAAAGGCTAAGAAAGTATGACAAAAGTGGAGGTCGTTCAGCACAGAGAAATTGATAGACTTTTAGCAGCAGGCTTCATATGGGAGGCACACTACCCTTAATGGCTCTCCAAGGTGGTACTAGTCAAAAAAGCCAATGATAAATGAAGGATGTGTGTGGATTTCACCGACCTCAATAAAGCTTGTCTCAAGGACAGTTTTCCACTCCCCCGAATTGACGCATCATGGACGCCACAGCCAAACATCAATTTTTGAGATTCATGGATGCCTACTCAGGGTATAATCAAATCAGGATGAACAAGGCAGATGAGGAGAAGACAACGTTCATAACTTTCAGAAGACTCTACTATTATCGGGTAATGCCTTTCTGGCTAAATAATGCTAGGGCAACATACCAAAGGTTGGTTAATCGGATGTTCAAGCACCAAATTGGGAAGACTATGGAGGTGTATGTAAACGATCTGCTGGTGAAAAGTAAAGAAGCCGCCCAGCACTTAACAGATCTCAAGGAGTCCTTCGTAGTGTTGCGGAAATACAAGATGAAGTTAAACCAGCCAAATGCGCGTTTGGAGTGAACTCGGGCAAATTCCTAAGATTCATAGTCTCACAAAGAGGAATATAATCCAACACTGAGAAGATAGAAGCAATTTTGAAGATGGCGCCACCCTGAACCATCAATGACACTCAGCACCTAGCAGGAAAAATAGCCGCCTTGAACAAGTTCGTGTCACGGTCCACAGATAAATGACTCCTTTTTTTTTCGAGTTTTAAGGCAGGTACACCCTTGGAATGAAGATTGCAACCAAGCTTTTGAAAAGCTGAAGAAGTATTGGCCAACCTACCCCTGTTGAAGCAGCCCAATCAATGGGATATTTTGTACGTATACTTGCTAGTATCCATCTAAGCCGTATCCGCCGTCTTAGTAAAAGAAGAAGAAGGAACTCAAGCGCTTGTATACTACACAAGTCGTGCACTACGAGGCGCCAAAGTTAGATACCCGCAAATGGAGATGTTAGCATTCGCACTATTAGTCGCCGCCAGAAGACCACGATTGTACTTCCAAGCCCACCTCATAAAGGTACTAACAGAGAATCCTCTCGAGAGGGTACTATAAAAATTGGACTCCTCCGGGCATTTAGTTGCATGGTCGATAGAACTCAGAGAGTTTGAAATTAGCTACGTGCCCAGAAACATAGTTAAGGGCCAGGCCCTCACAGATTTTGTGGCTAAGTTCAACGGGTTCCTAGTAGAGATCACGGTGCCCTCTCCAGGCCGACCTTAGACAGTCTTCGCCAATGGGTCAGTATGCCGAGCAGGGGCAACATAGGGGTACATATTGTCATAGAAGAAAGTCAGGAGCATTATTATATGGCAATGCTTACCTTTAGGACCACCAATAATGAGGCAGAGTATGAGGCCTTAATAGCAGGATTGTTCGTCGCCAAGGCACTAGGCGCCATACAGGTAGAAGTAAAAGTAGATTCCCAAAAAGTGGTGAACTAGGTAACAGGGGCCTACACCACTAAAGAGGAAAAGTTTAAGAAGTACCTCGAGCAGGTGCTAGCACTACTTGACCAGTTCGAATACTTCTCTATAACGCAAATTTCAAGGACAGACAACTCAATGGCAGATAGGTTAGCAAGGGTGGCGTCGGCCAGGGATGATGCAGAATTGCCGTGGGAGGTACAAAGGAGGCTGATCGAAGTACCCGCCAATGGGATCTCGGTAGCACAGGTGGGACCTGGGATGCCGGAATGGTCCAACAAAATAGAAGACTATCTGAAGACAGGGAGGAAGCGCAGTATGTCCTTGCAAAGATACACGAGGGCATCTGCGGTAACTATTTAGGAGGGAAAGCGTTTGCAGGGATAGCCCTAAAGACAAGATACTATTGGCCCAACACCCTTAGGGATGCCAAACAGTTCGCCAAGAGATGCACTCATGCCAGACATACACTCCAGGTCCACACTGCCCACTAGAAAAGTTGTCCTCCCAAGAAATGTAATATTCTATGAAAGCAATTTTCCTTTTAAAGCTCTCTTATCTAATTCTGAAGCTAATTCCTTTATATTTCCACCATATACTTCTGCTTCATAATCTTCTTTTCATTTTTTTGAAAATCTCTCAAATCCATCTTCCAGTGAATCAAACCCACAGGCTGAACAAATGGACAACATTACAGCACAGATTGAACCAGATGTTGAAAATGCTATGCAAGAATCAAACTCTTCTTCCACTGATTCAATTTTAAACAATGAATCATTTGATGATCAACATCCTCAAAATATTCATCATTCTCAGCAGCTCAAAAGATCATCAAGAATTAAACAAACACCTATATACTTGCAGGATTATTTTTGTGGTTCGGTCCAAAATATTCCAAAGCAATCTCTTCATCTCCTCCTGCTGGTTGTCCTCATAACAAAGGTATTCTCTATCCCATCTCTGATTTTATATCTGCAAATAAATTGTCTTCATCTCATAGGGCTTTTTTAGCATCAATTTTAGCCTCTCAAGAACCCAAAACCTTTAAACAAGTTGTCCAAATACCTGAATGACAAGTTGCTATGCAAAATGAAATAAAGTCCTTAAAGTTAAATAAAACTTGAGAACTTGTTAATCTCCCCAAACAAAAACAGACCATAGGCTGCAAGTGGGTCTTTCAGATTAAATATAGAGCAGATAGAACTATAGAGAGATATAAGGCTAGGTTGGTAGCAAAAGGTTACACCCAACAAGAGGGATTGGATTTCTTTGACACTTTTTCTCCCGTAGCAAAAGGTACTTCCATACAATTGATCTTAGCCATAGCTGTCATTAGAAATTGACATATTCATCAACTAGATGTAAATAATGCTTTTTTACATGGTAATTTATATGAGAAAGTTTATATGGAATTACCTCCTGGTATGGCTAAAAAGAGAGACAATAGAGTTTGCAAACTTCTTAAGAGTCTTTATGGCTTAAAACAAGCAAGTCGACAATGGTTTGAAAAACTGTCAAAGGCCTTGCTTCAATATGGTTTTGACCAAGGCAATTCAGATTCTTCTTTGTTCACCAAGAGATCTGAATCATCTTTCATAGCTATACTGGTTTATGTAGATGATGTTCTATTAGCTAGTGACAGTTTGATAGAAATCCAGTTGCTCAAGGATTTCTTACATGACAAGTTCACAATTAAAGACTTGGGAGAACTTTAATATTTCCTAAGATTGGAAGTGACAAGGTCCAAGAATGGAATCTCAATATGTCAAAGGAAATATGCTCTTGATATCCTTCAAGATACTGGGGTACTTGCTGCCAAACCTGCTGCATTTCCAATGGAATCAAACCTCAAGCTCACAGGAACAGATTCTACCTTGTATGATGATCCATCAGCTTACAAGGCAAAATGATTGGAAGGTTGCTATACCTATCCATCACTAGACTTGACCTGGCCTATTCAGTTCAGGTTTTAAGTCAATATCTTGCCAAGCCAGCAGTTAGTTATTATCAAGCAGCAACTCGTGTTCTTAGATATCTGAAGGCAACACCAGGACAATGATTGTTTTTTCCCTCATCATTAGAATTGCAATTGAAGGCCTTTTCAAATAGTGGCTAGGCATGGTGCATTGATACTCGAAAAAGTATAACAGGGTTTGCTATTTTCCTAGGCAACTCACTGATTTCATGGAAAAATAAGAAGTAGGCCACAATAAGTAAATCATCTGCAAAAACAGAGTACAAGGCTATTGCATCACTAGCATGTGAAATCTAATGGCTTCTCTATGCCTTGCAAAACTTAGGCATTAATCACCAGAAACCAACTATGCTTTATACAGACAGCAAAGTAGCCTTATCAATAGCAACAAATCCTGTTCAGTATGAGAGGACAAAACACATAGAAATAGATTGTCATCTCATCAGAGAAATGGAAAACACATCATTAATATACATGTTCATCTTGAGGGGGGTGTTGGAGCATATCATCCAAGATTGAACAAATGGAATTGAATTCTAAAGCAACACGTGTTAAGATGAAAGAAGAAGAGAGTTAGTTAGTCAGTCACTTAGTTTATTTTCTTCTTTTACTTGTATATAAATACAGATCACTCCTTTGTAATTAATTCATTCAGTCAATATATGACAAAAGCCTTTTCTCGATTTCCAAATTTTCTCTCTCAGCTCCATCTCGAGTTCCATTTTCAATCTTGATTCTTGCATTCATTCAAAACTCAACACATGTAACAATAAATACTCCTTTCTAATTTTTTTTCTATGCACCCAAACACGATTGATATGCTTACATGATCAGCTAGCTAGCTAGGCCAAAGATCACCCCAAGCACACAAACCAAATAATTTCAAACCATGCACATGCACTTTTTCCCTCAAGCTCAGCCTTTTAACTTTTCTCCCCCAGTACACCATGCAGCAAGATCAATATTTTTGGCCTAATTAATTAGATATGGAAAAAAGGAAAAAAAAAAAAAAAAAAAAAAAAA
>QEOT01004470.1:170756-182192 GCA_003123785.1 Pterocarya stenoptera
ATAAGGTAGGTTAATTTGGAAGTTTGAATGCTAAGTTCTGACTTGGGGAACAAGATTTATCACAATTGACCAAAGAGTTTCCGGGTAAGAATCTTAAAAGTTAGCAGCCTGTTTTCTAGAACCCGCCTGTTTTCTAGAACCCAAAATAAATAGAATTACAAGCTGGCCAGACAACTGCATTATTCATTAGTCTCTGTAAATAACCAGATCATGAGAAAGAATTGAGGGAATTATATGTCATGAAGGTCAGCTAATAAATCACCCTCGAAAAGAAAAGTCGCCATCTTTCTTTTTAATTACTTTTATAATCTTTTTTTTTTTTTTTTTGCATGCATGCATGCGCCTCCGACGTTAGTAGTGACTAATTTCCCTTTCTGATCATCTTTTCAAAACAATATAATGTTGGGTAATTAATTGCCGTGCACGTAATTATCTAATATCTATATCTATATCTATATCTATGTATGTATGTGTATATATTATGTGTATTAAAATACACATTTCTAACTTCACTCAATGTACCTAATTAGCTACTTAATCACCATTACTCATACTAATTACTTCACGTACGTACAACGTACATGAGAATAAGATATGACTTTCAATTTCTTTTCTTATCCATGGCTATTTTAGTCTTTTCATATGATAATGACTTTATATATGTGTGTGTATGTTTATCCGCATGAGAGAAATTGAATATTCTTGTAATTAATGTTCTTCTCCCATTGCGACGGCGACGGCGTCTTTAGTCGAATACCTTTAAATTCTGGCTTTGGACTTTACATATATAAACACAGAATATTTCGGCACCAAATTAGATCATGACCTTTCTTATTATCATGTTTTCCTCTTCTTCTTCCTTTTTTTTTTTTTTAATCTAATATATATTTTAATGGAATGATTATGCAATATAATTAAAAAAAAATCGTAAGGATACTAATTTTTCCCCAAGTTGGATAATAATTTCTTTCCAACGGTCAATTCCATTGGTTTTCTCAGAACTTCTTATATATCTGATCCTTGCACGACATTTCCTCCACAAATTGTCAACCTATACATTTCTAATGCTATGGAAATATATATTTGATATATATTATATTTTATTTTCGTTTACTTTTTATTTATTAAATATATTTGTACCAATCCTTTTATTAACTAACAGATAATTAAACTTAAGAAAGTGGTGGAATCGTTATGGCCAATTTTAATATTAAGGCGAGATCCTTTGGGTCGAATGTGTTTAAATATATATATATAAATATATATATATATTTATATATATATAAAAGCCCATCATGACGAAACTACAACTAAGCACTTAAGTCAGCTATGACGTACTCTGCCAATTAACTTTGAGATGATCAGAACATCCAATGCAAATCACATTTTCTTAATATATATATATATATAGCTTTTAATTAATAATAAATATTACGTGTCATATGATATATATAGATTATTATATTGTCTAAACGTCATCATGTACGTAAGAAATGGGATTTAATTAATTAGTTGGTTAAGCAAATTAATAAGTTGAGAGAAAATTTTGCAAGATTCCTCATAATGATCGAGGACAGGATTATTCTCATCAAAATACGGATTAAACAAAGAGATTAGAGCTAGCGCGCTGGCTTCTTGAAAAGTCATCAAAAGTGTACGTACGTACGTACCCACGCACGTAGTATCGACTATTTTCTGCTTCCTGCTTTGGAAAGCTGATCTAGCTAGCCTCCCATCTAGATAGCTGCCTCTAGCATCCGTTTGATTGCAACTAATTAACGCATATAAATTTGGTTGAAAATATGTAATTAATCAATTTTTTATTNGATAGCTGCCTCTAGCATCCGTTTGATTGCAACTAATTAACGCATATAAATTTGGTTGAAAATATGTAATTAATCAATTTTTTATTATGAGAATAAGCCAGCTCTATAATTAATCAATTTTTAAAATTTGATTAATATGTAATTTTTTTTATTTTTAGTTAATCATCACTCAAAATTTGAAATTTATATTGGATTAGCCATCACACTCTATAATAATAAAATATTATTATTTTTTATTACTTATATTTCTTTAATTTTTTATTTTCTATTATTTTGTATTTTCATAATCTTCAATAACCTCCAACAATTATATTCATTTTCATCAATTAAATCCAACAATCTATAAAACTAGCATCTGTAGTTGACAGTTTTTGTAGATGTTAACAACAAAAAAAATATTTATATCAATGCTCTTTATAACCTCCTTGCTTGAAAATATATCACTTGCTTGAAAATATATGTCAATGCTCTTGATGGCAATATATTTTTAAATGGCTGCACTTAAAAGTCTGGAAATGAAAAGAAGCACTAGCATCTATTTTATGCAACCAAGAAGCACTAATTTCAGGAACACTAATTTGAGCATCTATTTTATTAATTAAGAAAACTATAGTTGCTATTATAAGCTATAATTACGGCTATAAGCTTGTTCAGCATATACTCTTAATGCAATGAGTTGAATCCATTAAATCAATAACAGACATGGAAATCAATATCTGCAGGAAGGTTTTCGAGTTGTTGCTGATCTGTCCAAAGGACTTGAAGCTTGACCTTAGAAACATGTCCGTTCGTGAATTGATCTGATCACCTAAAACATAAAGCTAGAGTTGCTATATTATTTATGGTATGTCTCATTATGTAGCATCGTGTTTAAGGTATATGACATCATCGGCCTATAACATCCACAATACTTGGAGCATTTATTCTGGTTCTAGTAACAAATTCTTATTGAACTAAATCAAAGAATAGGACACATGAGTAAAGGGCTTCATAAATAAGCAATAATCAGTACATCCATCATAGGACTTTATTATCTGATCATTTATGTTTTTGTCAAGCATGAAACACAAAAGTTTGACCCAAAAAAACCAAGTATATAGTCACTTAGAAACTGTAACAAATTCCTCCTTGGAGAAATTTAATACACATGTTCGTCTTTCAACATTGTTAAGTACTCATCATATATAATAAAAAAGCGAGGTGTCTGCATGATATTGAACCAACTCCTACTTCATTTTTAATCTAGTTTTTATAGCCTAAATGTCCAAACAACATCTACACATATTTAACAACACATGATATAACAAGTTAACAACAGCTCAATCGATTATAAGCAAACAAACAAAAGATAAAGTTTCATCACTTAAACCAAAAATATATAACACCGAAGTTTGGTCTCTTCCTTTTCATGCTCACTTGGACCGACAACTTCACCAGTTTCAAAGGAGATTACAGGCACAAGAACTGGACAACATTTTACATTCTCTCCAACTATTTCTTTTTCAGTACCTCGTCAACATGCTCAGTACAACATTCACATATAGTTTTTGTCCACAGTCACATACACCCATATTTAAATTCTAAAATAACAAAAAGTCACAAAATAGCATAGGCAATAGTTGCTGCCTAACCACATGTATTTCAACCACATGTGGCTGGCCAGGTACTAAAACCAATTCTAAAGTGTTTAATTATAGTATTAAGTGGATAAGAACAATCCCAAAACATTGCACCAACAAAAAGGTTACACATCTTCGAAAGGTTGAGATGAAGATGGAGATGAAAATCGCTTCTTTGAATCCTCGAAAATCTCTTTTTGAAGATTCAAGAAATACTCTTACTGCATTCCTTTCATGCCAACAAGATCTAACTTCATAATCTTCATATCGATTATATCATTCTTCCTCTTTTTTCTCGTCTAGCAATGCAGTCCTATTAGAATTCAAATTGTTGACCGCTTGTCTTCTTTCAAAAGTGCATATGGCTCTATCATTTCTCATGCGAGTTAAGGTCTCAACAAATTCAGCATCAGAAGCTTCTCTAGCATTCCTCTTTCTCTCCCTTTCTTTTTCAACCTTCTTGCCTAAAGGTCTCTCAGAAATGACCTCTACGTTGTCATCTATCGTGTCATCTCCTAGTGAAGTTGACTCTGCCACAGCTGGGCATTTCCCATGTGGTTTCCCTCTCGTTGACAACATGAACATATGTTGCTGCTATTTTGGTTGGTGTCTCAATAGACACCAGCAATGTTCTATGTTGTAAGTGGCCTTCTCAATCTCTTTATACATGATTGGCTCTTTCGATCTAAATATGCCAAGTAGCGAGAATGTGAGAAGAGAATTTCAACAACAAATTTTAGAATTAATGCAGTTAGAAATTCATATATTGTCCTGCTCCGTCGCACCACTTGGATGCAATGATTCTAGCTACTTGGACCACAACAGCACAAAACTTATTTATACATTTTTGGATCACCGACCATCGATTGGTCAATGACCCCCAGAACGATTTGTCATGATAGGTTTTTTATATTCATTGTAATAATCGCTAAATCTCTCCCACATTTGTGAAGATTTTTTGTCTGTCCCCCATATAACATCCATGCTAATGTTGAGTCAAGCCGACATAAGGAGATTATCCTCCTCTACGGTGAAAGGCACACCTTGTTATGTTTTCTGACTAGGTGACCTTTTTTCACCTTCCAATTGTGTTGCTTGGAGTACAACATTATCATGTTTGCTAGCTATTGGGGTGTTGGAGATACCTTGTTCATTAATTTGCAATAGAGTGGTAAAGAATGGATATTCATCAAATGTGGTACTGTCCATCCTTGATTCAAGTATAATTGTACAAAATCATATCTAGACTCATAATTCCACTGAGTTGTAAAAATAAATTCTATAACATCTATAAGTTGGATGCTCAGTAATGGAAACAAATATCAACTGTTATAAGCACTTGCTCAAACTGCAGCTCAAACAAAACATATACATAAAGTAATTGGAATGTTAGGGGGAAGGGGCTATTAGAAGCTGGTAGTTATTTATAACTAACTATCAATCAAATAGCCCTAACTATCAATCAAATACAGGAAAAAAAGAGAGTCTTATACATTTTCAAGTAAAATATAAAATAAGTACTGCAATTTTTTCTTAAGCATCTATTCTTTACCCCCCTCTCCCTTCATTGCACCTCTCTTTTTTCACTTTCACTCTTATTAATGAAGTTTACAGTAAAAATTTGTTAGTTCCTATAATTGATTATTTATTTCTCATAAATGCTTGGCTGTGATATACAAAAAATAATATACAAAGGATACCTGCCCACAAGTCTCTTATAGTCTTAAATTGTGATCACTTGCTAATAAAGCATTAAAAACTTGATTAAAACGTAGAAATTATTTTATATCATCAGTACTATCAGTTCTTGTTTACAGATTTGCATGCGTTTCCTTCTAAGGATACTTGATGAGTTGGATAAATGGTTATTGCAGAAGTTCACAAAACCATTATCGGTTTCATATGAAGTTCCAACAAAGTTTGACCCTCAATCACGATTAATAATATGAGAGCACCCAAGTAACTTTAATTGGACATTAGCCTTTTGTTAAGAAAAGATGTTACTGCTGAAAAAGTAATGTTGGTAGAGAAAAGAACGTAGTTATAGGTTATAGGAACGAACAAAGATTCCAACTGCTCCATTGCTTGTGCACATCTCTAACAAGGATATTATTAATTTCACTTAAAAATAGATGAATGCATTTAGTCTAAGACATTGAGTGTTTTGACATCATAATATTTCTAAGAAGGATTAGATTGGCACCCAAACAATAAAGATCAGATAAGAGAATGGCACTCACAAATCAGAGATCCACCATCTAAACAAAAATAACAATGAATAGAATCTTGGTATATTGAATGAAATGATTTCTCAAGTTAAGGAATGATTTATATTGAATAAAGCTTGGTATATCACACCTCAGTCCCTTAAAAATAAAATGAAATAGAAGATCATAAGAAACTCATCTCTAGGCCCCTGAGATTCTAAAAGCTAAATGAAAGTTTTTAAAAATGTGATAACATTCTACAGAAGAATGGTTGCTTTAAAACAAAAATCGTCACTACCTTTGGAGTCATTATGAATCCCATAAGCAATTCTCTATTCATTGTTTGCATAAGTAACAGAAATTTCGCTAAGAAGCTCAAAATATGTACTCCAAGTTCACAGGTTTTGTACAAGAAAAATACCTATCAGAGAGGAAAAGATAATAGAAAATGATGTAAAATTCAGCCCATTAAAGTCTGTAGAAGTAGTCAAAAAAATCTGTAATGAAAGAGAAAATCTTGAGTTCCTTCATAGTTGGTTCCAGGTCCTCAGAGATTCGAGCATTTTTTCCTTCCAAGTACACCATAGCAAGTAGGAATTATTTTCCACACTGCAGCAGTTTGTGAGCTCCACCCAAGACAAACCAACTCGATAGAAAAATCCAATCAACAAAACACCAGCTTTCTCGCAATAGAGTAAAAGACGACCCACAAACTCCCAAATCAGAATGGCACCCACAGATCAACAAAACCCAAATCAGGATGGCACCCACAGATCAAAAAAACGAAAATAACAATGAACCCAAACATTGGCACCCACACAAACCAAGCAAAATAAATGAGAAAAATCAAGGTTAGGGTTTTGAATCTTACCGTGTTGTTGGTATATCATCTGGAGAGAAGCTTTGAGCAGCTGCTGGAAAGGAGATTTTACGAGAAAGAAAATGAAAGAGTCGTGTGGGAGATAGGAAGAAGGAGATGTGCAAGAAAAGGAAAAGGAAAAGGAAAAGGAAAAGGAAAAGAAGGAGATGGTTGCGCGAATAAGGAGATGTGCAGGAGAGAAGAAGAAGGAGTCATGCAAAAGAAGGAGATGGTCGTATGAAAGAAAAGAAAAGAGATGTGAGTTAGACCAGCGGGAAGGAAAAAGGAAACGACCGTGCGATAGGAAATAATAAAATATTAGTATGAAGTTACTACAGTTTACTTCATATATGGAACGTGGGATCAATTTACTGCAGCTAATCTTTTACATGAATTATGTTTAGCTAATCCAACGTAAGTTCAATGGACAATCTCTAAAAATATATGACTTTCACCGGCATTTGACAAATGCTCTAAAGAGTTCGTACGTCCTACATGCATGTAGTTATGAATAGTCAAAGTGGAAGGAATTAATTAACAGACCCTAATTGAATATTCAAGATTTTATATATATATATATATATATATATAGCTGCTGCCAAATTAAAACTTCAATATATAATATTATTCCATAAATCTTGGTTCCTTTTCATTTTGGCTGCTTTGGAAAGCTAGGGTACTCGATCAATCCATGAATGGAATTAATTAATTAGGCGACTAAGAGAGAGATATATATATAATTATATGGGTCTATATAATTATATAGAAAAATACTTTAACTACAAAGAGATTACACAATAATAATTCTACAAATTGATGTGGTTTGTCAAATTTTAAAATTACTTTTATTATAAAGTATCTCTAACAGATCAAATGAAGCCACGACAATTTGTGAGATTATTTTGTATAACTCTTTTGTGGATTTAACAATACTAATCAATTATATATATCCACATGAAAGAAAAATGAAGAATACAAAAGCAAGATGAGGTTTGCTTGGATTTTCTTGCCTCATCATCATCAATCAGCTTTCTTTTTTGCCTAATATTAATGTTTTGACTTTTACTAATATTTTTCTTTTTAATTTTTCCAGTGCATGATCATGTGCATTTTTCCAAGCTTGACAAATATATATAGTACTGATCATTACTCCTTCTTGATCATGTTTAGATATGCACGAATGACCCATATATGATATATGATTATATATAGTAGATAATTGACTCCGTACGTACGTTGTTACACTAATTCCATTGAGATCAAACATTGAAAATACTAGGTCATGTAAATTTAATTATAAAAAATTCTTGTTATATATATTGTGACACTTCGATTTTTACGTATTTTTTATTGAATGAATTTTTAATTAAATATTTGATTTTGAACTTTTTAATTTAATTTAACGTGTTTACGCAATATTATTTTATGATTTTTAAATCGAGAATTATTTTAATGTGTTTTTATAATTTTAATTAGTATTTTGTAATTAAATTCCTTTTTATTTTAAAAGAATGTTATTATTGGAGTTTAATATTTTACTTTAACTAGTTTTAAGTTTATATTGATTTATTTAATTTACTATTTAAAAAATAGTTATTTTGAGGTTCAGTTGTGACCTAAAAGTTGTGAGGATTGAACCTCATTTCTTTTCCCTATCTTTTATTTTCCTCTTCTTTTTATTTTCTTTCTTTTTCTTCCTCCTTTTTCTCCTTCCCTCGCACGGCCTCTCTCTCTCGTCTCTCGTCTCTCTCTCTCCCGGTGCGATTTCAGCCCCTCCTTCCAGCCACCACCGCGCGCCACTGTGGTCCTCACCGCCCGGCCGAGGACACAACCCCTCCAATCTTAACCCCTACCTCGCCGACGTTTGTTATCTCCACGTACGGCTCAAAGCTGTGACACCTCTTGTGCTCGCCCACCGCCGTCGCACAGTCATTGGCCACTATTTTTTCATCACTTCTTCACCGGCCTCTTGCCATTCTAATGGACCCAATCCAACTCCGATCCATCACCCGTGAAGCCCAACCAACCACATCTCCGTTTTGAACTTTTTGGCCTTCCACCGCCATTTCGGTCGCCACCCACAGCCAACCGTTGCTTCCACTAACTTCACTACCTTCCATAGGCCCTATCCTACCGTTCCCTAGCTTTCGTTTAACCCTATTTGAATTTGATTTTCTATGTATTTCAGCCACAGTGTTTTTACACTATTATGTTGCATTCCAGCCGTCTTTTGCACCTTCATGATCCTCCTAAAATTATTATATAGTGCTGTAAGTATTTCTCCAAAAGACTTTTAAGAGTTAAGTATATTTTTGCACTAACATGTTTTATAAACTATGATTTGGTTATCTGGTTGTACTGATAATTGTTAGTTGTTGGTAATTGATCGATTTCAGGACATTGTGCACGGATGCGTGGGTGTGTGTTTTGAAAACTGTGTTTAATGTGAAAAAAGTTTTTCGGGTGCGTGTGTATCACCTCCAAGCCGAGATTGGATATTATTTTGGTAGAGCTCCTCTAAGCACTCGGGAGCGGAATATACTAAGTGTCGCCCCATGGTGCTGTTACCCGGGACTTGGACGGGATAGTAGCGCTCTCAATCCGATTCTGTAGCCCCTCATGCTAGCGGGGGTCAGAGGATGCTTGGCTATGTACGCGGTGGGCGCGAAACTGGGCATCACTCGTACAGTCAGTACCCATGGAGTGACGAAGGGAGCCAGAGTATGTGGATGGTCCCTAAGGGAGGCCATGGTGCATATGGTTAAAATTAGAATTAATGGATTTATTCCTGGATTTTAGTTTTGTGCCAAATGGTAATTTTTGGCGTGCATGAAAAAATTGTGATTTTTGAGAAATTGTGTTTTTCTCTGATTTTGCGCTTTGGTCATCATGTGCGTGCATTATGTTAGTTGTTTTAATATATTTATGTCTTAGAGCATTTTGGATTTTACTTACCTGGGATATCATTTTTTGATACTGTAGATTTTGGTGCAGGTTTTGAAGAAGTTGAGCCCGAGGATGCGGCTCCTCCTAAAGAGTAGGGACATTGGCTATTTTTGTATTTGAAGTTAATGGTTCGCTTATGCTTATTGTATTTTATTTGATGTTGATTTGTAAACAAAAATCGTATTATGTTGACATGTGGATTTTCAGTACTATTATATCGTATTAAATTCTGGTACTTAGTTATTTGACTTAACCATTCCGCTACGTATTATTTTTTGTACACGTGTTGCATTACACACACTCAGCACATGTCAATGGGGTGCGTGATCGTGTTGTTGTCATCCCGGCACCTCAATTTTCGTGCATGTTCGTACGTAGAAGTTGAGGGCGCCACAGGTAGTATCAGAGCATTTTGGNATGTGTTGTTTTATTTGTTTTAATTGTTTTATGTTACATTATTTATTTTAAAGTGTTTTATTATATTATTTTGTGTTCTAATTGGAACTAAAGTGAGGTTGAGGATTATGCTTTGACAGAAAAATGGTAATGCCAAGGAGACAAGTTAAGGAATCCATTGGGGAATCGTCTCACAGCGAGATTGATAATGCCATTGTCAAGGCTTTGACTAGGTTGGCAGATCTTTTTCATCAAAATATCAGACCGCCGCCAATTGATCAAAATTTAGTTGTGCAAGTGGAGTGCTCTTATGAGAGGTTCCTTAAGCATAGGACCCCCATGTTCTTTAGAGTAGAAGATCCACTCCAAGCTGAAGGTTGGATCAATGCAATTAAAAGGACGTTTGAAATTTGTGGATGCAAGGAGGCTCAGCAAGTTTTATATGCTAGTTATCTATTGCAAGGAGAAGCAGCAAATTGGTGGAGAGCGAAGCGGAATCTCCTGGAGAGAGAGTTTGGATCTTTAGCCGCTGTGTCTTGGCAGCGTTTTAAAAATGAGTTTGATGATAGATTTTTCCCTCCTACTGTAAGAGGGCAGAAAGCTCAGGAATTTAATAATTTGGTTCAGGAAAATATGACTGTGGACCAATACTCTCGTGCTTTCTTGGAGCTTGGGCATTTTGCGCCCCATCTTATTGCCACCGAGGAGTTACAGGTGGAGCAGTTTCAAAAGGGTCTACGTCCTGAGATACGCAAATTTGTGATTTGTCAGTGGATTTCCTCTCTCCATGAGTTAATTGACTTGGCAACTATAGTTGAGCAAGAAAATAATTTTACTGTAAGCTCCCCTCCAGGCCAAAAGAAGAGGAGTTTTGCTGGAGAATGTAGCAGCTGTGACGCCTCGACTCCCACGTACAAAAAGTCTTGGGAATCGTGACTTCAGGATGATGACAACACGAGTCACACATCCCAACGATACGTGCTCAAGTGTGTGCAACGTGCCACCAGAGCACCAAAGAGTCGCAGCGGATAATAATAATTAAGTCATTAAGTACCAGAATTTTTAGTTTAATACAGAAAATAACCAAAATACAAGTATACTGAAGGTTATACAGTCATCCAAGAAAATATAATAAAACCAAATACATATGCATAGGAAACAACTCTCATAACCAAAATAGCAGCAACCACATGCCACTTAACCACGGAGCCGAACTCTAAGGCTCGTCGTCCTCGTCCTCATCTGCACCAAAATCTACGGTACCATAAAATATTACCGCAGGTAAGTAATAATCCAAACGATCTCTAAGATTAAAATACATTTAATGCAACCAACATGCATGCATATGATGATATATGCACCAAACCCAAAAAATATCATTTTTTCCAAAAACGATTTACACAAAAAAATATTTTATTGGACACTGTAGGCGGGACTCTACCACCATCCCTGCTTACCATCATCCCTACCGTGTGTATCGTAGGCGAGACTCTACCACCGTCCCTGCTTACCACCATCCCTACAGTTCCTTTCCACACTACACAAAAACCCAATAGAGCACTGTAGGCGGGAATCGCAGGCGG
>QEOT01004471.1:34929-54949 GCA_003123785.1 Pterocarya stenoptera
AGAGGCAAGGGCAGGGGCTTACCGAGAGCTAGGCGTGAGGTTGGGTGCACTCGACTGTGGCACTCCGGTGGCTGGGTGTGTACAAAACTGAGAGAGAGAGAGAGAGATGAGAGAAAGAGAGAGAGAGATGAAGAGTGAGAGAGACAGAGAGTGAGAGAGACGAAATGAAGGAGAGTGAAGAAACACTGTGTGAGGGAGATGGAAAACCTACTGTGAAGCCGTGGGAGGCTTGTGACGGATTGGGGATGCTAGACAGCCCTTGACAGCAGTTTTTGTGGGCTCTCTATGTGGAGGAACTCTCGTGAGGGTGGAGTGCAGTGGCTCACGCTGGGAATTATGTGCTCTGTTTTGGAGAGCTAAAACATAGTGTTTTTGGTGTGGTTTCCGTGTAGGTGGCTGCTGGTTACTGGGAGGGAGGCTTCAGTGGTGCTGGGCAAAGGTGATGCCGATAAGTGGAGTTCACGGGTTGGAAGCAGGAGGACTCGGGTTGCACTGCTATGTGGTCTCTCGATTTACACTCCAGAAAACTGGTTTCGGTGGTGAGGTTTGTGTGTGTTTTACAGGAGGTTTCGGTTGGAAAATATAGGCAAGGGGGGAGTAGGAAGTTGGCTATACCCAGAAGACCTAATCCTAAGAGGATACAAACACTAAGTGGATCGGTATACAAACTGAGGGGGTGGGGCGTACGTGCGTCTGCAAGTGCATGTGAGTGTGAGTGGAGACGTGCGGAGTGGAGAAGCCGAAAGTGAACTGGATTAGTTTTACACTTACAAATAAAACACTGAGAGACGTACGACTCGGTGGCTTTTGTGTTTATAAACCTAGAGGTGTCAACGTGCATGCTGAAGAAACGGTTGCGATTAAGCCGAGCATGAAGACGTAGACGGGCAAGGAACGTGTATGTGCATGGGAGTGAGCCGTGGGACTAGCTAGTTTCGTGCGGGGCTGGGAGTTTTATTTTTATTTTCTATAATAGAACTTTATTTCTAGGTTCAAATAAATAACTTATTCATAATTCATTTTATGGGTTTTAACTCACTTATTTGGCCTAATAAAATTATATGTAATTGATTCCTAAAAGATATAGGATCGGGTCGTTACAGGCACTAACGCCAATGGTACCACACACATTTCAATTTCATGTTATAGGTACTCATGCTGGTGCAGATACCTTACGTGAGATACGAACATTACGTATGTCCACAACAGGTGCAAATACCTGTGAATTTACACATCTGTTGATGCACTCACAGTTGGTGCAGATAACTTTGTTGTGATGCAGTAATCGGTGGACACACATGGATCAAGGGGAAATCGTGTTGCACCCATATGTTCACATTTATTAAACAATATTCCAAGTTCATGTATCTTTACCTTCATGTTCATACTATGCTCAGTTCATGTATTTCACGTTCAGTCATGTTCAGCTCAAGTCCATGTATTTCACATTCAGTCATGTTTCAAACTGATGTTCAGTCCATGTTTTAGTTCCAAGTTCATTTTTCAAGTTTAGATCAAGTTCACGTCATGTCAAGTTTCAAGTTCAATTCAAGTATAGACTTTGATTATGCATTCATGTCTTTACTGTAATGCATACATGCAGAACGAAACCTACTAGACCTTGATCAACGGGATGATAGCCGATATTTCTCAAACTTCCACTACACTGTGAGAGAGAGATAGCGGGATAGAAAATAATGAAATGAGAACTACTCATTGTGAAATTACATGAAATGTGAAAGCCCAATTAGAATGGCTTCGTAAAGAAGCTCTCGTAGCTTTCTCTTTCTAGCTCTCAAGAATGAGAACTCTCTGTCTCCATAAATTACACCATCTCAAAAATGAAAAAACAAAATCATCATATGGATCCTTCTAGATCTATTTTGATGAAAAAATCACAGTTCTAAACCAAATCATCCGACTCCAAAAAATAAATAAATTAAGAAATATCAGAATCTCACCTTGGGGGGATTTATGTTTAATATATTGCTAAAATTCATCGTCAACTCGACCACGAACTGTAATGACGAACGGCGACGATGAACAACAATGATGAACGGATAGGTGGCTAGGGTGAGGAGAAGAGCTCAATTCAAAACATATTACTCGGTGATTGGTTTCGATCGATATTAGGATGGAATAAACCTATTATTCGACTTGATCTGATGAACTCAACTATTGTTGGGTGGACCTATGTCAAATCTTGCAGATAGATTGGCCCCAAGGCCTTTTATGCACAAGCCTATTACTTAGTTCGATGCTCCGCTCTCGAACCAGAGTGATCAATCGCCACCTAGCACAATTGATTTCAAATCTCACCTAGTTAGTTAGGTCGATGCTCCGTGCTCGAACCTTGAAGATCAATTGCCACCTAGCGTGGTTGATTTCAGATCCAACTCAACTACTCAATCGATGTCCCGTAAAGGTAGGTGCATGCGAAGGACACAGCAACACGAAAAAAATTCAATCGAGCCTTAAAGCGACAACCAATTAGGGAGATTCGAATTAGCAGTTGTAAGTGTAAAAAATTTTTGGAACTGTGTTTATTAAATAATTCGAGAATTATAGAGTACTAGGCCCCCCATATTGGGCAATAGAAAAAATAACACAAAAAAGAAGAAGAAGAACAAACATCTCTAAAAGACAGGAAGTGGGGTCAGGAAAGTCGGGCTTCAAATCGCACCCGAAAGAATTGAGAGAGTTGCAATCCTCCCAAGTGGGCATGAACTGGGCCAAATCTAGGGTCTTGGGATAGTTGTTGGGGTTCGCCACCAGATACCCCCTCACCTTCTACAGCCCTCGAGAGTGCCCACGGCTCTAGGCATGGTTGTAGAGTTGCTTGGACATCACAAGCTGGAATGTGGTCCGCTCCTCACAGGACCTCGACTCTTCCTTTAATTGAAGATGGGTGTGGACAACTCGATGTACAGGTCCTCAGCCTTCTCCTTATATCTTTGATGCATTGTGTTCTACACCACCAACACATCTTTCTCAGATTTGAGTTCTTAAAGGCACAACCCTCATCCAAGTCACGATGGATAGTAGCAGCTTCTACCAGCGTGGCTAGATAGCCCAGACAACGTTGCTAAGCCTCCATCGCCTCCTCCTCCTCTAGGCAGAACACCCGAGGCTGTTCCCGACCCCTCTCTTCTACAACTGCCTTGGCAATAGTCACAAGGAGGGATACTTCTTGCATCAGCACCTCCCTGCCCTCAAGGAGATTGAACCCTTCTTTGTGAAGGTCCTTAATGATCCGCCATGTAACACCGGTTAGGCATGACAAGAAATCAGGTGATGTTTGCCTTGGTCAGTAGATCAGCAGTCTTGACCTCCTCCTCATGCTCCCAGACCCATGAGTACACTAGCTGAATGCGGACCCACTCACACTCAAACATGTCAAACTCGATCTTTTTGTCATCAGGGATGACTCCTTAGTCGGATCAAATAGGGAACTCCTAGGTGGCGGCTTCCCTAAAGGGGAGCTCCCATCCCTTGCCCATCACAAAGAAGAATTTGTTTTGCCACCACCTAGCATTGGAATGACGAGCCTCAAGCTGAGCAAGTCGAAACTTGTGGCAGGAACGAATGTTGTAGATATTCACCTACAACGCATGGACTGTGTGAGTGAACAAAAACTCCTAAGCACTCAGGTCTGGGTACTCCTCTCCGATAGAGTCTAGGACCATACGCCACACCACGTAGGATGATGTTAGGATCCTCCAAGCATTGGGGCGCACTTAAGCCAGGGCAAGAAGTCCAAGAAGTCGTGTACCAAGCGGAAAAAGGGGAGCCTCACGCCCTATGAGAACATGCCAGAGTACAAGGCCACCTTCTCGACATTGCCCTCGACATCAATGGCCCCGCTACCCAGTGCTTGAATCTCCAAGGTCACTGATTATGGGATTTTGTACATGCTATCTAGCACATTGAGGGTCGCGAAGTAGATGACTATGGACCACCCGTGTTCGTCGTAGGAGAGAGATTCGCTATGGGAAATACTCAGGGAGCCCATCATAAATAGATTTGGGAAAGGTGGCTAAAGTGGGATTCCTAAAGGAGAAGAACAATGCAAGAACAAGAAAACGAGCGAAAACCACTACAAAGGCATAAATGGGGAATAAATAAAGGAGGAGCGACAATTTAGGAGCCCCAACAAGAAGAGTGATGGGATGTGGAAATGTGACGATTACGACAATTCTCAAGATGTGAAAACTTGTAGCCATACTGTGAATTCAAAAGGGAAAGTGGGAGCGTGCCGGAGAATAAAATTTCTACTACGCTCACGTGGCAAAAATTCGCGGGATAACTAGAAAGGGGATTTTGTACCCAACCGAGCAGGGCCCAAGCCTCTCATGCCGAGGCCTAAAGTCTATGGTAGGACAGACCAGGAAAGGGCAAGGAAGAAGGCCTAGGTTGGCCCAAGAAGGGGGAAATTGCTGACTGTCTCCCTAGTCACACTGCATTAATGAGAGATAGCCAGGCTAGGATCCTGTCTCCTACCAGATCAGCCGCATTGAATACAATTCAGAGTGGCCAACTCTAAGGTTGGATCCCTGTAGTTGATTGGAGCAGTTGCATCGAATGCGATGCCACGCCACCTAGGATATGATAGAAGGGTCTTGCGAGGAATCTGATATAAATAGATAAAGGCTAACAATGAAGTGGAGGTTACACTCTCGATCACTCTCTCTAGCTCTCTACCATCTCTTGCTCTATTTGCTTGAGAAATTCTGACTTTGGCATCAGAGGTGATGCGGATAGCTCTTTGCCGCCCCCTTTCTTCTACCTTCGTAGGTACAGGAGCGCCATCATTCCAGTGGCTACGAAACACGCCTCAACATACATAGTGCAACATACATTAGCAAGCTTAAATTAATCACGTTTTGAAGTGCAATCGCAAGCCCGCATATAGAGAGGAGAGAGAAATCATGCACAGAACCAAACATGAATATAATACAAATTAACAATTAACGCATAAATAACCCATAAATAATTAAGAGATGCATGTTTTGTAGCAGATGTCACTGCCTCTTCCTCTACCTCTATCGTTAGTGGAAAAAGGCCGATTGCATGGATCTACCTCAATTATGCATGGGATTAAATGGAGAGGTTGATTTGTTTTGTAGCAATGTCAATGCGTGAGCAATGGAGATGCAGACACTTGGGAGAGAGAGAGAGAGAGAGAGAGAGGATGCGCTATTGGGTAGTAGAAACAAATTAGGGTTTAGTCATCTATACGGTGTTTGCATATTAATTAATAATTATTGTACAGACTAATAATCTATACGGTGTTTTTATAGTAAAAGAGTAAGATGGTTTCATGAATAGTGTAAGAGTGTCTAAATAGTATAAACATTTGTCAAAAATCTTATAAGATTGGTTTTATAGTTTTAAAAAAGGTAGTGAAGAGCCATTATAAAAGTATATTTGGATGTGAGAATGTTTTAGAGAGATTTGAAAGACGATATAATAAATAATATTAAGAATTTTTATTTAAATTATAACATAAAACATTTCAAATTTGCTGAACCACCTCCAGTGACGAAATCATGAACTTTTACAAGTGAGGCCAACTTTTCTATTGCGTGGCACATTTATATAAAAAAACAAAAAAATTATAAAAATATATCTATATATAAAATTAGGTCTCAATAATATGATATATATACATTGAAATAAAATTCTAAAAACCACAACTTAATATATGTTTCAAATTTCTAACGATAATGTTTCATAGAATAATATTAATCTATTATTATTTTTGTAATGAAATATTTAGAATTTATTTCTTCATAGAAATTATTAAGTGATCTTTTAGAAGGTTATCTTTCATTCTAGTATGTAAGTTAGTTTATCAAGTTTCATGTAAAATATAAATATTTTTGTGTTATATTAAGCATTTAATGCTATAATTGAGACCTTAAATAAATTTCTTTTACTCAATGAAGTCTAGATGACAAAACCTTTCAACTATTTTTCACGTAAATCCTCAATTTTAAATGATTTTTCTTGTATTTTTACATTAGATTCCATATTAAGAAGTCTAATATTATATAACAAAAAAACTTTGAGATTTATATTAATAAATTTATTATTTCTAAACTTAGTTTTAATTTAATATTTGTTAGGCCACATCCATGAAAATAAATCATATAGAGAAATTATACAAAATTTTGAGACGATTGGGAAAAAAAATTGGAGAAACAAATTTCTAGATAAATTGAAATTTTATAAAATTTTAGAAAATATATGAGGATTGTAAATTTTTGGAAGGGAATTTGCAATATTTATAGAATAATAAATAAAATATACGGTATATTCTAAATTTTTAAAAAATTTTGAGATCTAGGCCCGTGGCCCCCTTAATCATAACCTAGGTCCGCCATCGACCACCTCGGGATTGTTCCCATCGCAAGTTGGCCAGCCTAATCACTACGACAGTCTAATTTAGTTTACTCATGTTAAGCAGAAAACCATCCTGCCACAAGGTGGCCCGACCCTTGGTTGCCATGGTGGTCGAAGTATTCTAGTCACAATGTCAGTCTAATTTGGGGGCGATAGTGGCAAGGGTGGCCATTCTTTATATCAGCCGCTATATAAATATATATATATTTATATATACGTATATATATTTAATTTCTAGTATTTAAATTTATATTTATATATACGTATATATATTTAATTTCTAGTATTTAAATTTAACTTTTTATAAATTAATTTTGAAATTTTTTGAATTTAAAAAAATTTGAGAAGGTTTGACATTAGAAATATTATAATATTTATAATATCATAAATATCTTTTATCTTCGATCCAACCATGGCCTTAACAATCCCCGACCTCGAGAGCCGGACGGACTTTAATACTAGGCCAGAGAAACGGGCCCAGCTGTCCAACGCCAATCATATCGATTTAGAGAGAGAGAGAGAGAGAGAGAGACCACCATTATTGATGAACATTTGAATACTTGAAACAATGGAAGGGAGACTGGAGAGCCCTAAGAAGACAAGAGGCGATGGGGTTACAGCCGTCAGCCGATGTTGCTCACAGTCACTGCCGTCCATCCATCCATCCATCCTTTCGTCCCCATCTTTAACTTCCATGTGCTCTCTTCATATTCCTTTGCTCTTGCACATGGCTTATCCCAGTACCCCCAACTCATCAATAATTAGCTTTCCTATTTCTTTTTCCTATTCTCACTCACTCTCTGATCTTTACACGTCATCTCTCCACGTTTTCCTGTGGTTGATATCCTGTCCACGTTTGTTTATTTGATTATCCTGCATATTGTTATTTTTCCCTCCAATCGCTATTCGTTGTGATGTAAGTCTGCAGAGTTGTCTATTTTTGGGACCATGCATAACTAACTTCCCATGTGACTTCTCACATCACTCGACTACACAGGCCTTATCTGTTCCAACTATACCCTTCTAAATTTCTCTATTTTTTGGAGTTTTCTTTTATTTTCTTTTGCAAAGTGGCTCCAATTAATAAGATAAAATTAATTCTTTTTGTTTATATTAATAACCAAAAAAAATGAAATGCCAAGCTGAACTTGCCAATTATGTAATAATACGTATTTTAGTGTATTTTAATTGAAAGATTATTATAAATTAATTTAAATATTGGTTTTATTGTTTTAAAATTATAGGAGTTTTAATATATTATTTTATAATACTTTTTTTAAGTTGTGAGAATTATTTTGATATGTTTTCTTAATATTAATTACTGTTTTACATTTAAATTGATCTTTAATTTAAATTATTTTGTTTATGAGTTTTAAAATTATTATTGTTTTATTTAAGCTTCTCAATGCGTTTGAATTATTTTATTTAATTTATAGTTTTGAAATTCTTTTCGTTGGATCATTTTTTAAATCCAAGTTATAAGGATTGGACCTCATTTCTTTCTCTTCATTTTTCTTTTCCTCTTTTCTTTTTCCTTCTTTTTCTTTTCTTCCTTTTCTTTTCCCCCCATTTCTCCTTTCCTCCCGTGCGCGAGCCGCTCTCTCTTTCTCTCCTTCGGCCGAATCTCCTTCTCCCCATCGGCACCGCCGCCTGCCACCGTGTCCGACACAGCCCACTGCCCGGCAACCCCAACCCCTCCCGCACCGTCGTCGACCCGCACACACGGCTTGAAGTCGCGGCGTTCCATTCGTCCATGTGCCGCAGTCGCGCCACCTCCGGCCACCATTTCTTCACCACATCTTCCTCGGCCTCCCAGCTGCCTAATAAACCCATTCCCAGCTTTAATCCGTCATCGGTGAAGCATTTCTAGCTTAATCTCCAATTTGTACATTTTAGCCTTAAACCGCCACTCACGCCGCCACCCACGGCCAACCACCAATTCCATTAGCTTCATCGACATTTCTAAATCCTACTCTTGTAATCTCAAGTCTTGGTTTGGTCCCGTTCAAAATCCATTATTTTTTACCCACGGCCACAGTGCATTATGCACTACTCAGTTGCTGTTTTGCCGCTTTTAGCTCATCTGTGATCCTCCGAAAATTATAATATAATGCTGTAAGTATTTTTTCAAATAACTTTTAAAATTTAAATATATTTTTGTACTAACTCATATTATAAGTGTTATGGTTGGTTCTGTCGGATTGAGTCCAAGGAGTTAGGGAGGTCAGATGGATTGGAGGATGGAGTTATTTGTGTGATTAGTTGGTTGTTGGATATTGATGTTGGTCTAGTACATTGCATATGCACGCATATTCATGTTTGTAAATGAAAACTAGATTTTCGTGTAAGTGCAATTATGTTCATGTGTATATTTGAAAACTGGATTTTCATATGGAAAGGATTTGGGTGCGTGTGTATCACGACCCCAAGCCGAGATGGGGCATTATCTTGGTGGAGCTCTTCTAGTCATTCGAGAGCAAAATATACTGAGTGACGTCCCCTAGGTCGCCGGCGACAACGAGATCGAACGGGATGGTAAACCTCTCGTGCCAACTCAATGGCCTCTCTGCTTGCGGGGGCTAGAGGATACTTGGCCACGAACGCACTAGGTGCGGAACTGGGCATCGCTCGTTACGAAGCCAGGATGTGCGGATAATCCCTATGGGAGATCATGGTGCATACGGATAAAATGGATAATGAGTTATTTTCTAAAAAAATGGCGTGTGTTGGATAAAGGATTTTGTGTGAGTAATTTTCTGGGAAAGTGATGGATTAATGTTTTGGGCCATTTTCAGGGAAAATGGTGGAAAATATTTTGATGAAAATGTTTTGGGCCAAATGGGATTTGGCATGTGTTGGAAAATATTCATTTTCAGGAAAAATTATATTTTTGGGTTTAATGCATATTACACATCATATGCATGTAAGGTTGGTTGCATTAATGTGTTTTTATCTCGGGGTTGTTTGGATTATAACTTACCTGCGGTACCATTTAATGGTATCGCAGATTTTGATGTTGTTAATGCAAATGTTGAGCCTGAGGATTTGGTTTCGCCGGAAGAGTGATCTGGGATTACTTTTATTTGCATTTTCAGCTCTTATATTATTTTTTGGATATTGGTATTGCTTTTAAACGCTTTTGTTTTTGGATATTTGTATTAAACAAATTATAGTACTTAGTTGACTTATTTATATTATCCGCTGCAATTATATTGTGCACTTGTTGTATGTTGCACACTTGAGAACTTATCGTTGAAATGTATGACCCGTGTTGTTATCATCTCGATGTCACGATTCTCGATTTTCCATACATAGGAGTCGGGGCGTCACAAATTATCCCAAGCTGAATTTGCCAATCAACTCAAAACATGAAGTTTGGAAGAAGTAAAGTCTAATGCATTTACAATGCAAATGAAGAGGGAATCGGTTTCCGATTGGTTTATTTTGTGTAAATTTAATCAACCCGAAATCTTAAGTGCATAATCTAATGGATAGAATGGGAAAACGACTCCAACAAAGATCGTGAAGTATAGTGTACCAATGGATTAGACAGACAGTACAATCTTCTGTTGGCCGTATCCCTCTAAGAGCTCTATTTATAGCCACCACCACTTTGCACTCTGAATTATGCCCCCGACTACCTAGGCAACTTGAACCACCTCTCTCTCTCTCTCTCTCTCTCTCTCTCTCTCTGTGTGATATTCATGGCAATGGCTAAGCTTCTCTGCATTCTGGTTATAGCGCTTCTTGGCATTTCCATGGTTGCAACTCAGGTAACTATCCCTGTTGGCCACCCTCATACATGGACTATGAAATGTGCCATGGCTCTGCTCTGTTCATTCCAATGAGCCCTCCATGTCAACGATTTCATTTCACAATTCATTCATTTTCTTCGTGTAATTTTTGTACCTTTTTTTTTAATCTTTTGTAGGCAATGGCAAAAGAAGCCCAGTACCACTTGGATGGTGTAAGTTTTTTTTTTTTGAAAAAAGAAGTACTTTGTTTTATGACGTTTTGAGAAGATGTATGTGATTTTCAGGGGCAATATGGACCTGGGAGTCTTAAGAGTTCTCGTAAGTGATCATCCACAAAACATTATTCACTTATTTTACTTTAAAGTTCTTACAAATTATATATTTTACAATGAGTTTTACAAATCTTTATGTAAATGTATCATTCACATACATACGATGTCATATCATCATATTTTCTGAGGTGTACTTGCGGAAACTCCTTATGAAGGATTTGTGTAACCTAGAATTAATCGGGATACTGTTCTTAGACATCTCGTGCATGCCAATTTAAAAAAAAAAAAAAAATTATGTCATTGCTGTAAAATCTTGCAGTAAAACTTTTGGGTCTGACTAATTGAGATGTTTATAACGTTGCAAATGGAACAACCAGAATGCCCATCACAATGCTCAAGAAGATGTAGTCAGACGCAGTACCACAAACCATGCATGTTCTTCTGCCAAAAATGCTGTGCCAAGTGCCTCTGCGTCCCTCCTGGCTATTACGGCAACAAAGCCGTCTGCCCATGCTACAACAACTGGAAGACCAAGCGTGGAGGACCCAAATGCCCTTAATTAAATCAACACTTTTGTCTCAATTGTAATCGTATCATCAACTTAATGACCAGTTTTTTATTCTTATTTATTTCGGTGGTCCACGGGGGGGTTTTATCCCCTGCTGTAAACGCCGTTAGAGAGCAGTACTGTAGCCATATTCAGACATGCTCATCGTCATGTATGCCAGACTTTCTTATGAAAGAATAAATTCTGCATTAGTTTCTTCGATTACAATACACATTTATTTTTAGTTTGGGAAGAATAAACCGGCATTAAGATGTGTTTGAATGTAAATAGATCGAGATATGTATTTAAATGTATGAAGTAGGTCGAAAAAGGTTTAATTTTTTTATGAAAAGTTGAGAAAGTAGTGGATCCCATCAATCATTGGTTTGAGATGAATTGAAATGAGTTTGTGTTCCAAGCATAACATATCAAGTTATCAACCTCACTGAGATGAATTGAAATGAGCTTGCTAAGCGTATCATATATCCTCGCTTAGTTGGAAGGCAGCTTACACCTTATTAGGCGCAAGATCATCAATAATTTTATTTACAGTACATATTAGAATATATATATATATATAGTGTTTGTGTTATGAACCTTGAACCTGGGTAACGTAAATATGATAAACAGTGTAATAGAGGAAATACTCATAAACTTTCATTCATTGAGATTGTTACATAGGGTATTCGAGATCCCTCAATCCTCTAGGAAGAACAATACGAACACCTAAGATTTTTCCAGAATAATCCCCCAAAACAACTCCCCTTTAGTACATATGCTAAAATGCCATAAGCGGCCGAAAACAAAAAGGCGGAATGTCAGTTATGGAAAACCCACTAAACAAAGCAGATTAAATTTCACTAACGGCCCAGGGAATACTTTCCCGGCCCATCTAATAACATAGACTAAACACTATCGGACTACATAATAGGGGCCCATCCGCTTGGCCTATTACGGAAGTAATTCTCCAGCTCCACTATTTGACTTTGTTTGAACCCAATTAGCGGGGTTCATTACGTCCCGGAACCTTGTCCTCAAAAGTTTCGATCAATTATTATTCTCCTAAGTCACCAGAGAGCATGAAACAAACACTGCCACAATAACAACCAATGGCCAGAGTAGGATAGCAAGACCAGCAAAAAGTGCACATATTGTCTCCGAGAAAGGACCTTAACGACCAATAAGGTCTTGAAACAAACAGTGTCATTCCTTTAAGAGCATGTAAGGGCCTTTGCAAATAGCAATGAGTGAGATTAAGGGCAAATCACTGATGAAACCAAGAACTCCAATATAACTGCAGCAGGAAGATAAAGCAATCTATTTTCATAATAGTCCACATCTGGAGCCCCCTTTTGTCGAAGGTCATTCATATATGAGAAGTAGGAATGGTACCAAACGTCCCCAAAATCTGTGATAGTAGTGTAATTGTAACCAGAATTTTCTGTTGGACCTGCAGCACCAATTGTCATTGCAGCTAAGGCATAAAACATAACCAAAAAGGTCAACAAGCCTAGAGCACCGAACCTATAAATGGATTTGAGCATTCACATTGGCTTATGTATATGCATATGCAAAGTCATATTTGCATAATATGAGCTTAAATTCCTCCACATTGGATTATGCATCTCTATATTTTTATATAGCTATAAATAGTGTCTATACAAATTTAGAGATCCACTATTTTACTAATTATTTTTCTCTCCTCCCACTCTCTCTCTCTCTCTCAATCATTCCTCTTCTCCCTCCCTCAACAACACAACAAAACTTCACCTGCACATTCATTTTATTATTATAATATATTATATTTTTTATTTTATTATATTTTTAATATAATATATAAAAAAAATTATATTTTTTATTATTGCATTTAAATTATTAATGTCAAATGTATGTAGTGGATGCTAATTGTAAAATATATATAAAAAAATTGATTTTAGAAAAAAATTAATAATAATAATTGTCTCAAATATGCATAAGCCAATGTGGGAGTTTTGCTTAAATGGCAAAATAAATATGCAAAAGATGTGATTTTGCATATGCATATGCATAGACCAATACTAATTCTCTTCTTCCACTCTGCCCCGAAGAGTAACTAGGACCAATTCAATCACTTTTTCATTCATTTGGAATCTGGACTCTTCTACTTCATTTTTATTTATTGATTTTTATTATTATTATTAGGCGGTTCAAACTGATTCTAAAAGTTTACAGCATTTCTTCTAGACCAATGCTAATGCTCCGAGCAGATTTCTAATGGCATCATCTTGAGGATTACAGAAAATAGTAGCAAGGTCGTTGTATTCCTTCTCCTTACTACAAGTAAAAATTTATATAACGCCCATACATTTCAGGAGGCCTTGGACATTCTATACCGAAATTAGAATCTGTTTCAGAGTTTGATCAAAGAGTGCTCCTAGCAACCCTCTCATAACTCCAATAATTGACATTGGAAACAGCGCATGCAACATCATTCGTGGCTCGACGGCCGTGAACCTCCGGCATGGGTGAGCAACAATGGCTGTTCCAAGCGGCAGAACATGAAAATGGGAGAGAGTGATGTTGTATTTATTTTTATAAACAATGGACTAGCATTAACATTTAGTCATTGAGCCCATAATGGGATGGGCCATTTTAATAGACACATATGGAGGCCCCTACTCTCACCCCACTTTAAAAATAGAACTAGCCCATTGAGTTCTATTTAAGGGTGGTTTTGTTGCTCTTCCTCCTCTCTCTCTTAGGGCAAGAAGTAAAAATCTGAAAAGGGGTAGAGAGTAGTCCTCTCCATAGCTGAAAAAAAAAATCTTCTCTTTTACAGGAACTCTAAAGCTAGCTCTATGGAAAATCCATCTCAAATTATTGGAGGTATGAAATCTTAATGTTATGAAACACATGCTTTGATTTATAGGAAGAAACTATTATATTTTGTGAATCTAACAGTTGGTATCAGAGCCATCTTCCTATTTTTCATGGCTGTATTTATTTATTTCGTTGCCGTGACTAGTGGCTTGTTTTTGGTGGCTTGTTTTTCTGTAACGTGACTTGTTTTCGATCGCTGGTTGTACTTTTGACAAACCCATCGAAAATGTCGATGGCTGGCTAGGTGGAGAAAAATTCTCTTTTCCTTTTTTTCTTGTCTTTATCGCTTGTTCCTAGTGTTTGGTGGGTCACTAGATCTTGAAATTTCTGTCCAGATAAGAGTAAAGTTAAAAGTTCTTCTAGAACTTGTGGGGTTGCTTGGTCTTGTAAAAGCTTCCTATAGAACAAGACCCTTCGAAAATGATGCAGGGTTTGACCTGATGCAATTAAAAAAGAAAAAAAAGAGAAGGACGAAAATAGTATCAAAGGTTTATTTCATTTATATATATTTTATGGCAATAAAGTATCTTGTATGAAGATACTTTTGATGTTTTATTTTTATTTTTATTTTTATTTTTATTATTTTTTGTAATACCAATAGTTTGAAGCGAGTATATACTCACCTCTCATGAAAATAGTCATGATAAATTATTGGAGTTGTTATATTGATCATGTTTTCGCATGATGACATTATACTAAGATCCATATGGATAGTGAATTTTTGCCCCGTCGGCAAACCATTATTTGGTATGATACTTAGGATGATAAAGATAATAGTTAAGTGCTTGGCATTTGGTGGCCTAGTCCTATCCTCTTGGTAGCGGGTCATTTTAAGTCCTTGTATTTAATTATTTTGCTTTATCATGCATAAAAGACTTTTATATATTTTGGGCTTAAGCATAGTGCGTAAGAATCTATTTTGAATAAGATTCTAGCATGGATATAAGATTGCCTCATAGAGACATTTATGGGTGCATGTTTCTTCCTCCACATGCATAATAAATTTTGTCATATTCTCCTCAGCTTATGGCAATGCGGCTTTGTCTTTCTCTTTGTCTGCCATCAAGAGTTTAACAGGAACTAATTATAAGGATTGGTATGAGTCTCTCACTATTAATTTGACTATCATGAATTTGGATTTGGCTTTGAGGGTCGATGCGCCTGTTGAACCCACTAATGAAAGTTCTACGGCTGAAAAGACTCGTTATGAGCAGTGGGTGCATTCTAATAGAACTTGTCTCATAATTATGAAGTATACTATTGACAAGTCTATCAGGCAGAGCATAGCTGATACAGATAGTGCTAAAGAATATCTTGATGCCGTTGGGAAGAAATTTACGAAGTTTGATAAGGCGGAAAAGGGAACTCTGATGAAACTTCTTACTACCACAACCTATGATGGGGTTAGTGGAGTCCGAGAGCATATCATGAAGCTTACTCATTTCTTTAACAAACTCAAAGGAATGAAAGTTGAGTTAGCAGATAGCTTTCTTATATGGCAAGTGCTTGAATCTTTGCCACCTTAGTTTGATGCACTCAAGACCACTTATAATGCTCAAAAGGATGAATGGAGCTTGAGTGAAATGACTGCTATTGTAACTCAAGAAGAGGAGATGATGAAAAAGGCCAAATCTCATGTTGCTTTCATGGTAACTGTTGATAAAGGGAAGAAGAAGTTCTTCAAGGGTAATAATAGCAACTCCTGTAAGATGAAGAAATCTGTGAGGCCTCCTCAGCAAGCTAGTGTAAGTGCTCCAAATGGGCCTAAGAATGAAATTTTTAAGGGAAGGTGCAACTTCTGTCACTTGTTTGGGCATAGGAGAGTTGATTGTAGGAGATTTAAGGCTTGGTTAAGCAAAACAGGTACATGTTCGCTACTAGTGTGTTTTGAGTCTAATCTAGTCGATGTGCCTTCTGATTCTTGGTGGCTAGATACTGGTGCAACCATTCACACTACAAATTCTTTGCAGGAATTAAGGAACCGCAGAAGACCGATTGATACAGAGTTGGTTGTAAATATGGGCAATGGTGTGAAGGTTAAAGTTGAACATATTGGTGCTGTCAGACTTATTTTGACTTCTAAGCATGTTTTGAACTTGTCTGACACTGCTTTTATACCTTCCATCAGAAGAAATCTTATCTCTATTTCTATTTTGGACAAATGTGGTTATGTTTTCCATTTTGGAAATGGAAAGGCTACAATCTTTTATGATTCTGTTGTGGTTGGTACTGCTACTTTATATGATGGCTTGTATAAAATCGACTTGCTTCCTGCTTTAGATCCTGCTTCTTCTGATGTCTCTGTTGTGAATGTTGTAGTTGGTTTTAAACGTACTAGATCCAATGAAAACTCTTCCATGTTGTGGCACAAAAGGTTGGGTCATATTTCCAGAGAAAGAATGGAGAGGTTGATTAAAGATGGCATTCTAGTTGACTTAGATTTTTCTGATTTTGAAACTTGTGTTGCTTGTATCAAAGGAAAGCTTCCAGAAAAAACTAGAAAGTACAAGATTAGCAGAAGTCAGGATATTCTAGATTTAATCCATATTGATATTTGTGGTCCGATTTCACCTGCCGCTTTGCGAAATTATAAATACTTCATTACCTTTATTGATGATTATTCTCGTTATGGTTGTATTGAGCTCATTCGAGAAAAATCAGACTCATTAGAAGCTTTTAAGGTTTTTAAGGCTGCTGTGGAACTCCAGAAAAAATAAGAAAGTCAAAGCGGTAAGATCAGATAGAGGAGGTGAATTTTATGGGAGATATGATGAAACTGGAAGAAATCCTGGACCTTTTGCTAGATTTCTTGAGGCATGTGGTATCGAGGCTCAATACACAATGCCTGGAACTCCTAAACAAAATGGTATTATAGAAAGAAGAAATCGTACACTTATGGATATGGTGCGGTGTATGCTTAGTCATTCTAGTTTACCTGAATTTTTGTGGGGTGAGGCTTTGAAAACCGCTGCATATATTTTGAATCAAGTGCCAAGTAAGTCGGTTCCTAACTCCTTATGAGTTATGGTCAAGTAAAAGGCCTAGTTTGCATCATTTCCGTGTTTGGGATGTAAAGCGGAAATAAGGCTTTACAATCCTCAGCAGAAGAAACTTGATCCTAAGACAATTACTGGTTATTTTGTTGGCTCTTGTGTGGGATCAAAAGGCTCTAGATTTTATTGCCCTTCTAATATTACTAGATTTATTGAATCTGATCGGGCCATTTTCTTTGAAGATGTTAGTAACAGTGGGAGTTCCGCACCACGTGAAGTTGTATTTAGGGAAAAGCGTGTTGTTATACCTGTACAGGTTATTCCTCCATTAGTGGTTGCACCACCATTGATAGAGGGAACCAGTATTGTTATCCAAGACCCTGTTGTTGACACTATAGTTGATGTTGATGTGGGGATTGATGATACTGTTATGAGGAGATCACAGAGAATTCGTAGACCAGCAATTTCAGATGATTATATTGTCTATTTGCAGGAGCATGAGTTTAATACAAGTATATCTCTTGATCCATCCTCTTTTAAGGAGGCCATTGATAGTCCTCAATCTTCATGTTGGATGGATGATATGCATGATGAGATGGCATCGATGTGTCATAACAGAGTATGAGACTTAGTTGAACTACCATGTAGCTATAGGCCAATTGGTTGCAAATGGGTTTTTAAAACCAAGTAAAATTCTGAAGGCCGGGTAGAAAGGTATAAAGTTAGGCTTGTTGCTAAATGTTTTAACCAAAGACAAGGCATTGATTATAAGGACACTTTCTCGCCTGTTGCTACTAAAGATTCTTTTCGGATTATTATGGCATTGGTGGCTCATTTTGATCTCGAGTTGCATCAAATGGATATCAAGACAGCTTTTCTTAATGGAGATCTATTTGAGAATGTGTACATGATGCAACCAGATGGTTTCCAAGTGGAAGGAAATGAACACATGGTGTGTAAACTTAACAAATCCATTTATGGGCTTAAGTAGGCGTTGAGACAGTGGTACCTGAAGTTTGATGAGATTGTTACCTCTTACGGTTTCAAGGAGAATCTTGTTGACCAATGCATATATTTGAGGGTCAGTGGGAGTAAGTATATCTTTTTTGTTCTTTATGTTGATGATATATTACTCACCGCAAATGACATTGAGCTTATGTTTGAGACAAAACGCATGTTGTCATCGCATTTTGATATGAAAGATCTTGGTGAGGCCTCTTATGTTTTGTGCATCCAGATTTTTCGTGAGAGATCTAAATGCGTTCTTGGATTGTCTCAAAAAACCTACATCGATTGAGTTTTAAATAGGTTTAATATGCATTCTTGTTCTCCCGGGAAAGCACCTATTGTAAAAGGTGATAAATTTTCTAAATCTCAATGTCCTCAGGATGATAGTGAGAGGACCCAAATGCAAACGGTTCCCTATTCGTCAGTTGTGGGTAGTTTGATGTATGCTCAAATATGTACACAACCTGATATTGCTTATGTTGTTGGTGTACTTGGGAGATATTTGAGTGATCCTGGTTTGACTCATTGGAAAGCTGCAAAGAAAGTACGTAGATAGTTGCAAGGCACTAAAGATCTAGTACTTACATATCAGCGATCAACATTCTTGATGTAGTTGGATATTCTGATGCCGATTTTGCGGGTTGTTCAGATGACAGGAGATCCACTTCTGGTTATGTTTTTATGATGGCAGGAGGAGTTGTTTCTTGGAAAAGTGTCAAACAGACACTTACAGCTTCCTCTACAATGGAGGCAGAGTATGTAGCTTGTTATGAGGCTACATGTCAGGCTATATGGTTGCGGAACTTTATTTTGGGGCTAGGTGTTGTGAACACAATTTCGAGGCCGCTGAAGATATTTTGTGATAACTCTGCAGCAGTTGCTTTCTCTCGAAACACTAGGAGCTCTTCTCGCTCCAAGCATATTGATATTAAGTATTTGTTTTTTAGAGAGAAAATCGCTGAGTCTTATATTTGTATTGAGCATATTTCCACAGAGCATAAGTTAGCTGACCCACTAACTAAAGGTTTAGCTCCACAACTATTTCAAGAGCATGTAACTCATTTGGGATTGTTAAAATCCTCCATTGTATTTAGTTAGTGGGAGTTCTGTGATCATTGACTGTTTGACTATATTGTTTATGCTCATATTTTGTTTTAAATGTAGCAATGTCAATGAACGCCTGAGTCACGCGCATTTTGGACAGGGCGTACTTTATGTATTGAGACATATTGAATAGTCTTGTGCCTGGGCCACGCGCATTTTGGATAAGGCGGTTGTTTATGTAATGAGACATTATGTTTAGTCTCATGCCTGAGTCGCACGCATTTTGGACAGAGTGTACTTTATGTATTGATTAGCCTCATGCCTAAGTCACGCGCATTATGGACAAGGCGTATTACCTATAAGAGTTAATATGTTTTAATCTATGCCTGAGTCAGGTAGTTGTAAGTATAAGTTTGGTGTCATATATCCTGTCGGTATAGTCACTAGACTAGGTACTGCAACTGAATTTTGGACAAGGCCTATTACTTTAAGACATTCAGTTTTATCTCTAGGGCTTCTTATGGAAATGGGTGTTTGTCACTTTTTTTTTAATTATTTCCATATTGCACTTGCATCTCATCGGCCTTAATTACGTAATTACAAGTATTGGTCATTTATCGTACATCCTGTCGGTGTATTGTACACTAACTTGTGATTGAAGGTTTGATCAAGGCCTTTTGATTTTGGGATGCTTGTTCATGTTTATATATTGTGATTAAATGTAATGCTGTCCAAGTGGGAGATTGTTGTATTTATTTTTATAAACAATGGACTAGCATTAACATTTAGTCATTGAGCCCATAATGGGATGGGCCATTTTAATAGACACATATGGAGGCCCCTACTCTCATCCCACTTTAAAAATAGAACTAGCTCATTGAGTTCTATTTAAGGGTGGTTTTGTTGCTCTTCCTCCTTTCTTTCTTAGGGCAAGAAGTAAAAATCTGAAAAGGGGTAGAGAGTAGTCCTCTCCATAGCTGGAAAAATATCTTCTCTTTTACAGGAACTCTAAACTCTATGGAAAATCCATCTCAAATTATTGGAGGTATGAAATCTTAATTTTATGGAACACATGCTTTGATTTATAGGAAGAAACTATCATATTTTGTGAATCTAGAGAGAGAGAGAGAGAGAGAG
>QEOT01004471.1:55932-69906 GCA_003123785.1 Pterocarya stenoptera
CCTGTCGGTGTATTGTACACTAACTTGTGATTGAAGGTTTGATCAAGGCCTTTTGATTTTGGGATGCTTGTTCATGTTTATATATTGTGATTAAATGTAATGCTGTCCAAGTGGGAGATTGTTGTATTTATTTTTATAAACAATGGACTAGCATTAACATTTAGTCATTGAGCCCATAATGGGATGGGCCATTTTAATAGACACATATGGAGGCCCCTACTCTCATCCCACTTTAAAAATAGAACTAGCTCATTGAGTTCTATTTAAGGGTGGTTTTGTTGCTCTTCCTCCTTTCTTTCTTAGGGCAAGAAGTAAAAATCTGAAAAGGGGTAGAGAGTAGTCCTCTCCATAGCTGGAAAAATATCTTCTCTTTTACAGGAACTCTAAACTCTATGGAAAATCCATCTCAAATTATTGGAGGTATGAAATCTTAATTTTATGGAACACATGCTTTGATTTATAGGAAGAAACTATCATATTTTGTGAATCTAGAGAGAGAGAGAGAGAGAGAGAGAGAGACGGAGAGTTGCGTGTGGGGAGAGGAAGTCTCACTGAGGGGGCTCACGTCGTGCGACCCGGAGGAGCAGCGGCAGTAACTGGGCGACGAGGGGGAGCATTTCTTCCCGGTAAGTAATAGCGGCCAAAGTCAGTGGTGGCAGTGGTTTAACTGTGCAATGCTTGTGGTGGTTGGGCACCTCGCCAAAAAGGCTTACGTGGTGGAGGTCTTGCTCTATTTCCTTGTAATGAAATAGGGGCTTCGGTGAGGTTGAATGTGAGGTTATGTGGTGGTTACCAACCAGTAGGGGTACTAGGCACGGTGGATGTGAAACATAAAGTGTGGGGCTAGCTTCCACCAGTGTGGTGGTGTAAGAATGACGGACGGCGTACGTGGCATAGGTGTAGTCGATAGTGGGCCGTGCTCTGTTTTCCCTTGATTAAAACAGGGCTTCCGAGCATCTGTTGGGGCCAAGTGCCGTGGTTTCCATTTGGTGTTGGGGGCAGCCCTCATTCTATGCTCCGGTGGTCCAGTGCAGCCGACTGGTTATGGTGCACGTTGGTTTCCAGCATGATTTGATCAGGGTGTTGTCGCGTGAACATGGATGCTCTGGTTTGCGAGACTTAGAGGAGTTCGCGTGGGCTTGGTGGTGCAAGGTGAGTATCGCGGTGGCTGTGTGGTGGTCAAACGAAGAAGGCTGGTCGCGACTTGTGGCTCACACGGTGCGCGGCTATAGGAATGAGTAAGATCTTAAGGTTTGTGGCTTAGGTGGTTTGTGAGTTTTTCGTGGGCTGATTGGTGGAGGTGGTCGTGCGCCTGGGCTGTTTTAATGGTGGCAATGGCTGAGGGGAGGGCTACGGTGGTTGGGCGATGGTGTTGACAGCGTGGGTGAGTCTGTTGGCAGTGGTTGCTGCGCTTGTCCTCCTGTTTTGGCTTCGTCTGAGAGAGGCCTCAGCAGCCTGAGGTGTACCGAACATAACTACAAAATCGAGAGAAATGGAAGGATGAGAGAAACGGGGGCATGTTGGAGACAGTAAGGCTCGGAGAGAGGGTGACTGTGAGAAAAGAAAGGGAAAAGAAACTGTAAAAATGTGGGAAGACGGGATACGGGAAGGAGGGGATTTTGGGATCAAATCAACTGAAGAAAGAGAGAGAGGAAACCGTCGGAGTGGGGAAGAAATGGAAGGGGGAAGAAACTAAAAAAAAAAAAATTCTTACCTAAACGACATCGTATCATCCTAGGGATTCATCTGGGCTACGGACTTGGGCTTTACACAACTTGGCCAGTTGCAAGGAAGTGGTGAAATAAAACCCCATTTGATGCCAGCTGAAATTCATCACTCATACCATTTTCCTCTCCACCGACTCATTTGCAGGATTTCTTTAGAGATGAGAGGCGTGATGGCGTTCACGGCAGTAGATCCCCACTGGAACAACTTGTCTTCGTGGCAAGTGGCGAGGAAGTTGCAGTTGCCGATAACCCATTCTCCCTTCATTTTCTCGACCTCAATAGTTGGAAAGAGTGTCTCACCCCTCGCCAAACAGGCCCAATATCTCTTAACCAAACAAAAAAAAAATTGAGGCACACTTTCTAGGGAATCTGGGCATAAGGATGCCATACAAGACGTAAAGAAGTATGGGCTACACCCGTGTAAAAGACCACCACCCTGGGTTTGAACGGCCACAACATAATGTCACTCTGAACAGAAGCATCACTAATTCTACGGCCAATCAGCCTCCTAGCATTGGGGACAACCTGTCTCTGATACCACGTTTGAGAATTGGATTGTGATATGAAAATAATGCAAGCGGGCAAGATAATTGTGGAACCACCTCCTTCCGCATTGAAATAATTGCATTGAAATTGGTCCCTCTTGTCAAGGAGCATTGAGAAAAAAAAAAAAAAGGAACGTGTAGTCGCAGCCTGGATAACCGGACCATCTACCAAAGGATAAGAGTGCGGTGCACCCAGCTCAACTACGTCGCGGGAGTCAAGCACCTTCAATGCTTCTGCTGTGGTACAACCTACAAAGGTCAAGATCACCAGCAGTGATGTATGGAGTAAATGCCACTTTGCCTTGTCTTTCAGTCTTGTGAAGGTCTCCGAGAGTCTGACCGTTTGAGTAGTGCTGACAGCAGCCATTAGAGTGAATCTCCTACTCGGTACGGCTAATCTCTGGCAGGGAAAACAGATAAAAGACCGGGTATAAGGTTTCTTGTCCAATTGAAAGAAGCTGGTGGCCAATGACTTCAAAGCACCATCCATTGGAGAGAAAGGTTTCCGCTTCGTCGGAGGGATGGAAATGAAAACGGCGTAGGATGGTAAATTATTCATATACCTCGTTGAAGACAATATCGCCCACCCCCACAAATATCCCAAGCCGAGCACGGATATTTGGGATTGTTGGTATGTTCTTGCAGTGTGTGTGCCTCTGAATCCTCATCCTTGGCTAAGACCATGTTGACAGTCGAGTGGAGGTCCTTTCTTTGCATCATCCTGCCGATGATCCAACCCATATTCAAAACCCTAAAGCCGCTAGCGTCGTCAAAATGACGCCGGATTTTTGGACTTTTGGGACTTCTTATGGCGCCCTCACCTGCTTGAAATTTGACAAAAATTGAAATGTCGGAACATGCAACACCAGGATTACATGCTCCTCGTATATGACAGATAAAATACAATACACCTACTAATAACTAATAGTACGCAGTATATCGCAGCGAAAAGTCAACTTAAGCAAATTTAAAGGAAACATTGGTCATTGTACCAAAATTGAAACTACTGAATTCCAAAACAGCCATATTTTACCATCTTGCATTTCATTAGTAAGAAAGAACTCACAACTAAACCTGCTCAGAAGATTATGAATTTTTTCCTTCATCAAAAAAGGCTCAACCAATGCTAAAATATTAAGTCGATATTTTTTTATAATCTTTCTCAAACGCAACTGAGAAGTTCTCACTCCTCTTATGTTCCAAAAAATAATGGGACTAATCATAGATTAAGCTTGGTTGGCCGAACCACCGCCCAGGTAGAGCTGCTTGTCTGAAACTTTCCGATTGTAATTCTTGGGACCTTCAAGTCAGTGTTATAATCCTTTGGCATATCTCCCTTTAGTCTATCTCTATTAACTTTATGTTCGAATAAAAAGTCATCAACATTAAGGGTCAGACCCAACTCACTTACAACATCACATCCTTCAGAAGCAACATGCACATGACAATCGCCAACTTTGCCATCTATCACAGCTTGACCAACTTGATCTTGCAAACTGGGCCCAACTTCTCCCACGTCCATGGCTACTTCCAAAGGCCCAACTGCCGCAACCTCTTGCGAAATCATTTCAAGCTCGAGCTTACACTAGGCCATGACTTGCATTGTACAAGTTCCGTTAGTCTCAGATTGAATATCACTTTTTTCCCCATCACCATCTGCAGAGTCCCATGCATGCACGTTTGTTCCACCCACTGTAGCAATAAGGCCCCCTGCACCATGAACTTTTGTTCCAACCATCATCATCTGCGATGACCCGCGCATATGGCTACCTGCATCAAGTGTTCTTGCCTGTACATCCATCGAGCCAACCAGACTTGCCTCACCATCAACGTCTATAATAGGCTGCATATCCATGGCAATGACAGGATCTGAGTCACGGTTTTCAGTCACAACAATTTGCATATTCCCTTGCATACCTTGGTCCGAAGCTGACAGAGCAACCTCCAACAACTATGAGCTCTCTCATTTCTCCATGCCCGACAAGGTACTCTTCTCCCCTTTCCTTACCCAGACCTGGCCTCCCTTCAAAGGTTTTCTCTGGTTATCATTAGCAACTTTGCAAGTCTTAATGTTATGGCCCTGTCATTTGCAGTGAGAACAATACGTTGGCAGAGTTTCATAGACAATTTCTTGCCTCCGACTATGTTGCATCCCTGGCCTTCCAATCCAAAAAGAATGAATGGGCTCTTTTGATGAATCAGCCTCCAGGCGTACACCAGCCCCATCTGTTCTAGTCACACAAAGCGTAGAATTATCACGATGGATAAATCTACCAACTGGGGCTGTAAGCAATTTCAAAACTAACAAATGATAAAAATTAAGTGGCAGCCCAGGCAAGAACAACCAAACCGGCACACAAGGGGGGTTCAAACTCTTCATCAAAATCTAGTGTCCAAGTGAAAGGCCAATAAGGAACTTCGTTTACCTCGCAAGACTCACATGACAGCGCCTTATTGAAATTTGTTTCAGTCAACATCTTTATAAACACATGTAGCGGACGCTGCATCAAAGAAACCACAGGGGCACTGGTCAGTCCCCAACAACTGCGGATGAAAGTTCTTATGGCATCTAAAGATGACCTCTTCCGAAGGGATTTTAAAACCAATGAAAGGCGGAAAGGCAGTGCAGTTTTTTCTATCTCTTCCGCAGAGAATAGAAAGAAAAGATCACCATCAATTGCTTTTGGAGGATGGAAAGGGACTTCCATCTCTGCCAAAGGCTGCGGCACTGTCGAGATAAGGTTGGTAAACAACCAAGTATGGCCAGCCGTGAGCGGTAAGGCCTCACTAGCTGCCATGCAACGTGAACAACCCTAGAGAGAAACGATGATAGATCATGGAAACCCTAGCAGAGCAAACTTTTTTCGTATAAGGAAACTTTGTATCGTGATGACAATTTTAATAACATTTACATTATAATATATATATATATAGATAGATATAAGGGAGCCAGTAATAAATGCTCCATTTCAACTAGTACAGGACAAGACAATAAAATAAAATGGAGATATGGGACCAATAACTTGATCCACGCCCATTTCTTACAAGGAGGACCTGCCATTAATGGTTTTGATATAGTCCATTTCGAACTATAATATCACGGCTTAAAAGTCTTAATAGTTTGGGTTGATGGAAAAATTGTATATTTGAGATACCGGAGTAATCTCTTTGTTGCCGTCCAATGGGTAACAGTAGGATTATGCATAAATTGGAATAGCTTGTTGACGGCAAAGGAAATATCTGGACGTGTCAATGATAAATATTGCAAACTTCCAATTACATGCCTATATTCAATGCTATCCACTGCTGCAGTGCCGTCCAAGAGTTGAAGAGAGGTGCTTGTCGAAAGTGGAGTAGAGACATCTTTTGCACCCAACATGTTTGTGCTTTCCAAAATATCACGAACATATTTATGTTGTGATAAAAATAAACCTGCATGTGTAGGGATAACTTCAACTCCAAAAAAATAATGTAAAGAGCCCATGTCTTTTAACGAGAACTGAGTACCAAGCTTGTGAATAACAGATGGTACAAACTTTTTATCATTTTTCGTAATAACTAGATCATCAACATACACAAATAAGCAGCATGTGATGGATGCATGAGAATAGACAAACAGTGATGAATCAGCATGAGAATTTTGAAACCTGAGCTAAACAATGGCATTTTTAAGTGCTAAGTACCATGCTCTTAGAGCTTGTTTAAGCCCATAAATGGCCTTTCTTAATCCACAAACATACTCAGGTTTTGTCCTGTCCTTGAAGCCTGGGGGCTGCGTCATATAAATAGTTTTTGTCAAGTTACAATGTAAGAACACATTATTGACATCCATTTGTCTCAATTTCTAACCATTCAGCACTGCAATTACTAACATAGACCTGATTGTTGCAAGTTTGACAACTAGACTAAAGGTCTCCTTATAATCAATTCCTAGGTGTTGGTTGTAGCCCTTGGCCACAAGTCTGGCCTTAAATCTGTCAACTGAGCCATCTACATTCTTTTCTACCCTAAAAACCCATTTACAGCCCATTGGGTGACAATCTTTCAGTGGTGGTACCAAATCCCATGTACCTTGTCTCATAAGAGCAATAAGCTCACTAGACATAGCTTCATGCCACTTTGGGTGAGACATGGCTTGACTGACACATGTAGGTTCAATGGATGAGGGTAACGAGTGTTTAGTGACAATATGAAGTTGTTTGGGTTTATATATGTTATTCATTGACTGTGTGGTCATCAAATGGGTTCTAGTTGATGGGTTGGTGGGTTGAGTGAGCTTAGTAATTGGAACAGAGTCATGCGAATTTGAGTGTATGTGATCTAGGTTTTCATGTATATGAGAAAAAACATGAGTAGGAAGAGAGGAAATATTACCTGGAGGTGCAATGGCGGCAGCAACTGCAGTTTCCGAGCTCGCTGGTGGTGACAATGGCTAAGATGAGAGGCCGATTGGAGTTTGAGGCACTAGAGCTTCATTTCTTATTTGGGAAAGACGGGAAGAGGAAGTCGTAGAAGGTAGAGGGGGAAGAAACTCAATTGGGCTTACGGAAAAGATTGGGCCTTCGGGCTTTGAGCGTGAGGAGTGAGTTTGCAGCTCATCAAAGATAACTTGTGTTGAAATGTACATTTTCTTGTTCAAGGGATCCATGTACTTATATGCATTTTGAGTTTGAGAATAACCAAGAAATATCCATGGTGATAATTTGGGCTCCATTTTATTGGTGTTATATGGCTTGAGAAGAGGATGGCAAAGGCATCCGAATTTTTTTAATTTGTGATAATTTGGCCTTTGACTGAATATTGCCCCAAAAGGGATTTTGTTTTGCAGAAGTGGCATGGGTTGACTATTTATGAGATAAGTAGCAGTTTGAAAAGTATATGGCCAATATGAAAGAGGTAATGATGCATCATGAAGTAATGTGAGAACCGTTTCCATAAGGTGACGATGACGTTGTTCAGAAACACCATTTTGTTGAAGTATATATGGAGCCGTGATGTAATGACTAATCCCATGGAGAGATAAAAAAATTTGAGACTTATGAATTCTTCTCCATTGTCAGAGTATAGACTTTTTATTTTTAAATCGAAGCGCATCTCAACAAGATTTTTAAATTGTGGAAAGATGGTTGAGACACTGGACTTAGTGATCATTGGATAAAACCACATGTATTTGGTATACTGATCAACAAGTATGAGGTAATACCAAGAACCATCCAAGCCAGTTTAGTAGGCGGGTCCCCAAACATCAATATAAATAATTTCAAGAGGTGAATGACTTTGAAAACTAGTAGAACCAAATGGTTGTTGATGTGCTTTATTAACAGAACAAGAAGCGCATAAAGATTGTGGTTTTTTGTGGTAAGTGGAAGAGAAAACAAATTAACAAGATTTTGAACAATCTTTATGGATGGGTGTCCAAGACGCTTATGTCCCCCATCAATTAAAGTTTGTTCATGCACATTTGCAACCATTTTGGATTGAGAAGCCGCCAATGAGTTTGAAAATGTGTAGACACCACTTTCACACTCCCCTCTTAGTAATATCACCTCCGTGATTTGATCTTTCACAAGAAAATAAAATGGGTGAAATTCAACAAAAACATTATTTTGTTTGGTAAGGTGATAAACAGAAATTAAATTCTTGTGAAAATTTGAAATACAAAGTGTATCATTTAAACGAAAATTTTTTTTGGATGAATATAGGTCTAGAGAACCAATATGTGAAACAGTCAAGCCTGTGCTATCACCTAGAACCACTTCATCAGTTTCATCATATTCAAAATGAATTGACAAATTTGATAAATCACCAGTGATATTATGAGAGGCCGCGAAATCTATCTACCATTTGTTATCTCCAGAATTTGATGTAGCAGCATAGTTAACCGACATTTCAGTGGACTAGAGCTAGGGACACGATTTTGCTATATGGCCCAATTGATCACAGAACTGACACTTAGGCTGATAGCGTTTTTGGGCTGAGTTGTTGCTGCTTGAAGAGTGATTTGGGAGACGTTGATCCTTTTGTTGCCCATTACCTGTGCGAAAAGATCCACGAGATGGCCCATTGCCCATGCGTGAAGCTCCTCATCCAGAATTGTTCCATGGAAGCTAGGGTTCCTAGAAGTAAAGTTGGTGGCAGCGACAAGCTGCATTGCGGCAGCCTCCATGCGATGCAGATAGCTTTCATGTCCAACGAGCAAGTCGTGGAGCTCTTCAAAAGCTAGGGATTTCTCTCTCGCACGAATAGGAGCAGCGATGTCCCTGAAATTCAGACCCAATCCGTTGAGGATATATAGGGCAAGATCATTATCTGAAATTGGATGATCTATAAGAGCAATTTCATCAGCTAGTGCTTTAATAGCATGAAGATAATCCGAAACCGTGCGATTCCCTCGCTGGATCAAGGTCAGTTCTTCTTTCAACTGCATTGCTCTTGTACGCGACTTATTGACATACATATTTTTGAGTTTTTTCCATGCTTCATGGGATGCCTTCGCTGTAGCTATGAGAGGTGTGATGGTGGTGGATGTAGAGGTAAGAATAGCACTGAGAATGAGTTTATCTTGGCGAATCCAGTGGGTTCTATTGGACTGTGATGCAGGGGTTCCATCGGAGATAGGATACAGAGAGTTGCCATTGACATAGTCCATCAAGTCATAGCCAATTAGGAGTGCCTCAAATTGAGCATGCCATTGAGGAAATGTGGAGGGTGTGAGTTTTTCATTGATTTGTGCAGTTATGTTGAAGACGACAAGAAGGATTTTCAGTAGAGGAAATGGGTTGGGTATTCGTGTTTGTTGCGGAAGCCATTATAGGGATCGGAAACTCATTTGAGAATAGGACTCCTAATACCATATAAAGAATAAGACATTGCAATTTTTCAATGGAAATCTTCTCACACTTTTGATCAATTTGTCCTGTAGATATATATACAATGCAGCTGTTCTATCTTAGGCAATATACAGTCATTAAAGTTAAGGTACTAACTGTTACAAAGAATAATAACGTATGCAAGATTTTAGCCTACACGAATTACAGAGAATATCTTGATTTTGTGAGCTATCCATCTTTGAATCACTTTCCTTAATAGGTTCAACCCCATCTCCCAATGTATCAAAAAGAAGACTTGTACGTAAGACGACGTGTATGGATCGTTAGTGGCTAAAAGGTAGTCAATCAGATCACCGCTATGCTATAGACGAAAGCCAAGAAAAAATTAGAAACAAAACTACAAGTAGGACAAGGGTGGACTGCAGTAGTAGTGGAGGGAGGGTGTATATATGGAGGTCCTCTGGTCGGAGGAAACCGGGTAATTGGGTTTTGCTTGGAGAGACAAAGAAAGGACTCTAATTTTTTATATATTGTTTAATTTAACTTGGGAATATATAGTAATTCTAAGGCGTGGAGAAAAAATAATGAGTAATGCTATACATCATATCACCATCCTACTTTTATCCCACTATGTAAGATGTGGCATATTTATTACCATTGGATGAAAATAAATTATCTAATAAATGATCATTTAATAGTGGTTAATATATCACATCATATATAGTGGGATAACAATAGAATGATGATGTAGTGTATAAAATTTTTCAAAAACAATAGTCAAATAAAGAAGTGGTTAAAAAAACACAAAAACTGTAATACATATTTATTCATATTTACTCGAATCCGATTTAAGTGAACGCTTGCACCTTATTACCGTCTAGGCTCATCCTATCCAGTTTACAACGGGTAAGGTGCTACTTATAGTCATGCCTAATTAGGGAAGCCACCTTAGATTACCCCTCATACTGTTTTTTATTATCAGACTCATTACAATTATTAAAATATAGTCAAAATATAAATACCTTTTCATACTAACTGATATATTAGGCTTACATGTCATAATATATATATATATTTGGTATGTCAATAAACGAATTTGTAAATAGAATTTTTTTTTTTTCTTTTAAGTTGGTGAGCATTAGTTAATTACTTATAGTTTGGTATCTTTCCCAACTTGAGTTTTGATGTGCTATGCACAGTGTTCCCTAATTAATCTATTTTTAATTTCCAGAAAAAACAAGAAAAAAAAAACTGTATTTAATTGGAAAAGTAACAACAATATGCAATCAATCCAAGTCGCATGCTTGGAAAAAAAAACAAAGGGACATTTGTCTTGTATATGTCCGAATTAAGAAAAAAAATCATTAAAGAATGGAAATTTTTTTATTATTATTAAAAAAAGTTGTATAGACTCATTTGGGATTTTTATAGATCAATACCTTTTATTTTCAAACAAGAATAAAAAGTTACTATTTCCCACCCTTTTGTAAGAACATTCACAATAGATTCTTCATCTTATCTTTTAAAATGAATTATCAAAATCTATTTTTTTTTTTACATACTTACTTTTACAATATATTATACATCAGCTTATCTATTTTTTCTTTATATCATTTAAATATTATCATTTTTAATATATTTTATTCATTTCAAATAAAGTAAAAAGTAAATAAAAAAATAAATTAAATATTTATACAAGTGTGAATAGTGTTCTAAAGACGTAGAGATGATATTGTAACAAACTGGATATTAGTTATAAAATTCATAATCCATTGGATGGATTACATTGAGCTATTTCTTTCAAATTTTACAAAAATATGAATTTTTCATAACAAAAAAAGTGACAACTCGAGCATATCATGCATGGGTGCATATATGTCCGAGAAAAAATAGATACAGTTAGGAAAGAAAAAAAGAAAAAGTAAAAGAGATAAAGTAACTCACAACAAAACATAAAGACGAATCAAAATTAGGTATAATAACCATATGATCTACGGTCCACAATTAAGAACTTATCGTCTCAAATGATGCTCTGAATTAAAATATTAAAAAATTATTTATTTATTACGAATTATTTATAATGCGAAAGATTATTTGTAATAAGAATAAGTCTTTTTTCATACTAAATAATCATTCTTACAGCAAACAACTAATTATAAATAAAAAAAATTTCTTGTATGAAGCGACCGTTAATATATATAATATATACGTCGGTCCTATCATCCACGAGCACATCTTCCTAGTGCTGGTTTTCTTTTCTTTTGACTCTTTGAAGATGCTTGATATATAATTGCATTATTTTTCATGATTTGAATCCCACTTTTTCAGTATTATATTATAAATCACATCAGTAGTGACCAAAATTCCAAAAGAACCTCACTTCCTAGCGTGCATGTAAAGGCAGGCATATATGCGAAAATATGTGTGATCTGGAACTATCTACCACATGGGACATTATTGAAGGCTCCCTTGCAAATTTCGCTTGAAACAATCTAGTTGATCCTTTTCTTAAGCCATGCAAAATCGACTCGTTATAACATCAATAATGATAACTGAATTGGTCGGTATTATTATATTTTTCATTCCAGATTTTATCATTCCTATTTACAAATGACAATGCATGTTGTACATTTTAAATTACATTTACCACTTAAATGGAAAGCAACTAACTAGAATGTGTCACATTAGCAAGTATACATATATATGACTCATTTCGATGATAATATCTAAGATGAAGAACAATATTTTACACCAAAAAATGGATATTTTCCATCAATCCTTAACAAACTAGATGATATGTTTGGGGCATGAGATGAGACACAAAATTCTCATCTCATCTCATCTCTTCATTACAACTTTCTCAAATTCTCATACAAAATATAATAAACAATTCAACTTTTCAAATCCCAATTCAACTTTTTTAAATTCTAAAACAATAATAATATTTTAAACTTTCATCTAAAACAAAAAATTATCATCTCACTTCCCAAACCTACCTCGATTGTGCTCCAGAAATTTACAATTGCCTCACATCAAGTGTAGGAAAATGTTGTTGGTTTGGACATCCAATGCAAGTATATATATTTGAGCAAGTTGGCTAGGCGCTATCGAATATGCGCAGTGAAGGAGGCGTGTGGGAGGTGTTGTTGCGTCCATGTGTTGCTTGTGGTGGTGTTGCGTCCATGGGAAGGCCATTGTAATGAGAAAACCGTGGGGGGAAAAGAGGTGGGGCTCAAATCTAAGAGAGGAGAGGGGTCTGAGAGGGGTGGCCGAGATGGCTCTTGGTGGCAGGCTCGTTGACATGCTCATGGGTGGCTCACGGTGACAGCAGTGTGACAAATCTGAGCGGTGTGCAGTGGAGACCTGCGAGAGAGAGTGTACAAGGGAGAGAGATGCAGGAGCTGGGGTGCAGCGACGGTTGGTGACTGGCGGAGCCGTAGGCGGCTGAGGGTGGCGATGGCCGTGGTTGGAGACGGCAAAGGTGCACAGATTTGCTAGGATTCTAGAGAGAGAGAGAGAGTTGGCGAGAGGGTGAGGGGCTAAGGAGAAAAGATCCACGGTGGCTCGACAGCATGGATGGCCGTACTTTGCGGTGGCGTAGCGGGGGGCAAGGCTCGCAATTGCCTTTCCACAGATATAGTGAAGAAAGAAAAAAAGAAAAAAGGGAAAAAGTAACTCTCAACAAAACACAAACATGATTCAGAATTAGCTAGAACAACCATATGATCTACGGTCCAGAATTAAGGGCCTGTCGTTTTGAATGACTCATTTCTGGATTTTCAATCGTATTGTGTCTGTGTCTTTCAATCTCATAGAAAAAGGAGACACATAGACACATAGAAAAAGGAGACACATAGACCTTTCAATCTCACAATACAATTGAAAAGCTTCACATTAGCAGGTATACATATATGACTCATTTCATTGATAATATCTAAGATGAAGAACAATATTTTACACCAAAAAATGGATACTTTTCATCGATCATTAACAAACTAGATTGATTGTGCTCCAAAAATTTACAATTGCCTCGCTCACATCAAGTCATGTAGGAAAGTGTTGTTGGTTTGGACATCCAATGCATGTCTATATACTTGAGCAAGTTGGCTAGCGAATACGACTGATTTAGTTAGTTCACGTCAACAGTGGACTATTATATATATTAGCATATTTCTTTTTCAAGGATAATTATTTAAAAGGTTTATTCATATTCCTGATGAAAAGCCAACAGAAAAATGACATGATTATAGTTATAAGAGATAAATAGTCGAGGATTGATTTTAGGCCTTGATCAGGTTAGTCGATATTGTTTGGATCAAATGTAAAGATAAAAGGAAAGCTAGGTGTTATATATATAAGGAATATTTAAACATGCTAATATATAGTTAGGAAAAAAAAAACTCGAAATGTGTTATATTTTTTATATAATCAAGTGATAAAAAAGAAAAAGAAAAAAGTACATATTGAATTTACGATCTTATGAGCCAGCCCTAAATATTTCTAAAGAGAGAAGCTGTACTTCTCTCTAGAAACCCAAACCGAAAACCACCTCAGAGGGGGGGGGGGGGGTTCGGCTCCTCCCTCACTTCCTCCTCCCAGATGCAGTTCCTCCAAGTTTTTAATTTTCCAATCGGTGTTTTGGGTTTTGTTTTTCTTTTTTCTAGTCAAAGCATGGAGAAGCAGCATTTGATATTTATGATGCCTAGCGACCACCATGCACCCCACCGCAGGGTTCCTAAGCCGTCGATCTTTCAGACTGTCAAAGGTTTTTCGCCAAAAGGAGCGGCGCGTAATCCACACACGTGGGTCAAAGTGCGTGCGTGGCGCGTGGCCTCCACACACTACCACACAAAGGGCTCTGCTACCACCACG
>QEOT01004471.1:71283-81701 GCA_003123785.1 Pterocarya stenoptera
TTTTTTTTTTTTTTTTTTTTTTTTTTTTTTTTTTTTTTGGTAAGAAAGAAGGCTTTCTTGATCGAATTGGATTTTTTCGGCAACATGTTGAAGGGTCGATCCTATCTCATGCAGAGGGACTTGCCAAGCTCGTGTAAGCAAGACAGCACATGGATTTATAATGCTCTTTTGTGTGATTGAGCTCTCTAACAGCAACCACGTTATCCAAACTGACCAACCAGATGACCAAAATTCCACAGGGAATGGGTCAGATTCAAGTTCTCTTATCCACCAACTTGGTCGGGACATCTCGATTAACTGTCTTCTTCACTGTTCTAGGTCTGATTATGGCTCAATCTCCTCACTGAATCAGAGCTTCCGGTCTCTAATTCGGAGTGGGGAGCTATATAGACTAAGGAAGGAAAAGGGTATTGTAGAGCATTGGGTTTACCTCTCTTGCAGCCTTCTTGAATGGGAAGCATTTGATCCAAGTCATCGCCGTTGGATGCATTTACCTAGAATGCCTTCAAATGAATGCTTCATGTGCTCAGACAAGGAGTCGTTGGCCGTTGGTACCGAACTTCTTGTTTTTGGAAAGGAAATAACATCCCTTGTTATTCGTAGATATAGCATTTTGCCAAACACATGGTCGTCCGGTATGAGCATGAATACACCCAGTTGCTTGTTCGGTTCTGCCACTCTTGGGGAAATTGCAATTTTAGCTGGTGGTTGTGATCCAAATGCCAATATCCTAAATTCTGCTGAGCTTTATAATTCAGAAACAGGAACTTGGGAGACTCTTCCAAGCATGAATAAAGCGAGAAAAAAGGGCTCTGCCGTTTTCATGGACGGGAAATTTTATATTATGGGTGGGATTGGAGAGGGAAACTCAGAATAGCTTACGTGCGGTGAGGTTTATGATATGAAGACAGGGGTATGGACTGTGATACCTAACATGTTCCCTGGACGGAATGAAGGGGCGGGGGTGACCGAGGCACCTCCTCTTCTTGCTGTTGTAAATAATGTTCTGTATGCAGCAGATTATGCACAAAAGGAGGTGAGAAGATATGACAAAGAGAGGAACTTCTGGTTTACAATTGGGAGATTACCTGAGCAGGCAGTTTCGATGAATGTTGGGGATTAGCATTTAGGGCTTGTGGAGATCGGGTAATTTTTATTGGACCTAGGTTAGGAGGAGGGATCATTGAGCTTAATTCTTGGGTCCCCGATCAAGGGCCACCGCAATGGGACCAGCTAGCCACAAAGCGCTGCGGCAGTTTTGTGTATAATTGCGCTGTGATGGGATGTTGAGGTTTCCGGTTGAGGTATTACGCTTGTGCTGTGTGGAGTCATTTCTGGATGGAATTTATGGTCTTCGTTTTCAAGGAGATGGGATTCCAGTTTGAGGGTAACCTCTGCGGCTCTGCCCTCCTTTTTTGGGGGAAATATTGGGTGTCAATTTAGAGTCATAGATACTTTCTTAGAAGGTGGTCTGGAGGTTTGGTTTTCTTTTTCCCTTTTTTTCTCTTCTTTTTTATAATAGTTTAGTTTTGCACATTTATCTTATTAGTAGATAGCTTTATCACATTTAGTTTAGGTTAATTCATGCATATTATAGGTTTTAGAATAATGTTATTTTCTTAATTTTGTGCTTAAATTGAATCTTAATGCATAAATATGTTTTTTGTAGGATTTGAGAGTAATTTAGATTCAGAAAAAGAGAAAAAAAATCATTGAAGGAATCCACAAGAAGTCCAAGTTCGAAATGCGTCAGGAGACAGCCTGGACATACTTTAGTATTTCAATCATAACTTTCTACTCACATATTCGATTAATGTAATTATTAATGGATTAGAAAGCTATCTTAAAAAGCTACAACTTTATCTCTAATAAGAATTTCTAAATTCTTATTCCTAAATGGCGTAAGAGGCTACAAATATAAGTCCTAAAAGTTAGACAATTATTTAGGTAGAAATCATGAAAACGTTAGGGTTTCTTTTCTACCCTATATAAGTATATCATTAGCACGAAATTAAGAGAAGGGAGGCCAGGAAAAACCCTAGTTTATTATTTTATTTTCTTTTACTTATGGATTGCTAAACACCTTGCTAAGTTGTAGGATAAAGCTCAACCATCTTTTAATATGTTCTTAAAAATCTGTTTATAGTTTTTATGTTCAAGTTTTGATGTTTTCAAATTGATTTACCATTCTAGAAAAGAGATTTATTCTGTATAATTTTTTAATTTATCGTAGACTCCGGATACGTTGAATGCTTAGAATTTCCTGCGCATAAATTCTCTAGATCTGTTTTGCCTAAAATCAATACGATTCATGAAACTATCTTTGAAAAGTAATATTTGCTTTAATTGCTAAATCATCCAACTAAGATCATTTTTCATATAAAGTTTAGTTGAGTTGTAAAATAGATTGTTGAAACTATCATCAAATGCGTTGTATGTGAATCTCGAAGCCTTATGGTGGGTTTGGATAGAGAGTTCAGATAAGATGAGATGTTTTGTTAAAAGTTAAATAAAATATTGTAAAATATAATCTTTTAGTATTATTTTTATTTTGGAATTTGAAAAGGTTGAATTGTTTATTATACTTTTTGTAAGGAAATTTGAAAAAGTTATAATGATGAGATGATATAGGTTTGTGTATCCAAACCCACTCCTAGTGTTTTAAGATACTGATTTTTTTTTTTCCATAGTTTTGACCTTTTTTTTTTTCAACTCAATCAACCCTTGATAATCTTTCCTATTAAGTTTTTTGTTCTATTTGATTTTCTTGCTTTGGATTGCAATTCTACACCCTTCCCTGTAGATTCGATCTTGGACTCATCGATTTATTACTTTGTGACAATCCTACACTTGGGAGCATTATTAAAGTCGTAGCAAGTTTTTGGTGCCGTTGCTGAAGAATGCAACGTGGTTGAAGCAACCCACTTTTTGTAGGGAGGTTCGTTGAGTTGTGAATTTCTTCACAATTTCAGTAATATCTCTCCAACTCTTTTTTTTTTTTTTTCATTTCTCTATTTACATTTATTTATCTTGTTTAGTTTTAGATTTATTTAAACTTGTTTGCTGCATTAGTACATGAGCTCTTGGGTTTGTGACAGAGATAATCGTTTGATTAGGATTGAATATCATAATTTATTATACAATTTGCCTGATTCATCCAATCATTCTCACACACTTGATACCATGTTGATCCATGAGAGTGTCCAAGATGAAGAGAACCATGATGAGGGAAATTGTACAGGTATTTTTCCTACTTCACAAACCCCACTAGGCCTCAGCCCAATACCCAGCTTCAAGGTCACCAAGACCACACTTGAATTAAGGTGTCAACTAGGGAAATTGATCACGTGACTGACATGACAAATTAGCTCGACATCACTCGGCCACGTTCTGGACCTGAGAACTTGTATGAAACGTAATGGAAAATAAGGAGAACCCTCAATCCGCTGACATGGGAACATCTACAGCTCACAAAAGATAAAAAGCAAGGTCAGAGAACCACACTACATTAATGACATCACTAATGATGCCGTCACAGAACCATGCCGCATTAGATGACTTTGACAGCCAGAATGGTATGAGAGGCACGAACTCTGTAGAGGCAGACATGATCTGCTCCTCCCCAGACCCATGGTATAAATAACAAGTTTCAAGTACGAGAAATTATATCTGATCCCTAGACTTTCATACTTATTTACAAACTTCTAAGAGAATTTACTTACTCTAGCATTGGAGACTCTCAGACTCCAAAGCCACCCTCTCTTAGTTACCTCCTTCCCTATTTCTTGCAGGCCCAAATTTTGAATACATGAGTTGCCAAAACCTAGTCAAAAGGCATACAAAACACGACGTTAACACCACTTGTTATAAACCTAGAACCTGGGTAATGTAAATATGCTGAACAGTGTAAAGATTGGATAGTAATAGAGGAAATACTCATAAACTTTCATTCACTGAGATTGATAAAGAGGGTATTGGAGGCCTCAATCTTCCAGGAAGAACAATACAGACAATTAAAGCTTTTCCAGAATAATCCCCCAAAAGAACTCCCATCGGTACATATGCTAAAATGCCATAAGGCCCTGGGCCAACAAACAAAAAGGCCAAATGTCAGTTATGGAAAACCCACTAAACAAAGCAGACTAAATATCATTAGCGGCCCAAAGAATACTTTCCCGGCCCATCTACTAACATAGACTAAACAGTAAAGGACTACACAATAGGCGCCCATCCACTTGGCCCATTACGGAAGTAATTCTCCAGCTCCACTATTTGACTTAGTTCGGGCCCAATTAACGGGGTTCATTACAGTTTGCTAAAATATCCGCAAGTGTTTACATGTGTTTTTATTAATTTTCATGTTTAATCAACTCTCTAAATATAATACCTGGCTTCTAAGGATCTTTTCCTCCTCAAAACAGGGTTTCTGAAAGTAGTGGGTTACTTTGAGAGGAGCGTGATGGGCATCCAAATAGCTCCATTTTGACATCCTTTGGGTTTCTACTTTGGGCATCCAAATTAATCAACTTTTCATTCTTATTCTAAGTCTCGGGCATGAGGTCTCAAATACTAACATATTTTTTGTTTTATAAGCTTAATTATTTCAAAAGTTTTGCTATGTACAAACAAGTTTGTGTACCAAACTATGTACTAATCCTATTACCTTTATATTCTAAATTCAAATTAGCATTATTTTCAATAAAGTTTATTTTTTGACCAATCACATTGAATTGGTACACGTATTAGTGAGCAGAATCACTTACAACTAAATTTTTCCTATTTCAAAAGTGCTTCATTACAACTCTAATACTCACAAATCACAGTCCTAGACTCCTACGTACATTATGAATAAAGTAATATTGGAGGGACAAGTTTCAATAATAAGTTGACAAGAAGACAGTAACATTTTAGTTTTTGGTTGAACCTCATGATAAAATAAACACCACGACAATACTTCTTTTCCTATCTACGAGAATGTCGTGAATCAATTGTTTAGGACCCAATTTGTATTTGGATCTGATATGGTGCCAATTGTACCTGTTCTTGCTAGCTCCTATAGGATGTGGATACTTCCTAGCCAAAGAAGAAAGGTTGCTACCATGTAATTGGCAGTTTGTAATTGGCTTGCACTTCATCTGGTTTGAATTGGAAACTCATGTTATCTAATCATTATAACTTTATCAAATTCTCATAAAAAATATAATAAATAATTTAATTTTTTTAAATTTTAAAATAATAATAATATTAAAAAAATAATATTCTAACAATATTTTATTCAACTCATCTAAAATCATCTCAACTCATTTCTGAATCTAAACAGGATCGTCACCAGGAAATATTAGAAGTCTATAGGGAAATAGTTAAGTTTTATTTAAATGCTTTAATTTCTTATGTTGGAAGTGGAAACCCAAAATTAATTGCCCACAAAAAAAAAAAAAAAAAAAAACCCTAAAATTTATTCTTTGAAACAAATGTGAAGAATGCTATGTCAATTACAAGGGATATGGACCATATGGTAAACACGATGAACTTCTAATGGTGGATTTTTTATTGTGGGTATGATAGCTATTTTGGTAATATCATTGCCGGCCTCTCAACACATTACCTGTCTGTGGTGCGTTCCCTGCAGTCAATCATATAAGGTTTGACAACATTTATTTTTTTTAATTCCCTGATGATACTTAGCATTTTCCTTTCATTAAATTCGAGTAAAGAGTTAACCCTTGACTACTTGGAGTTTTGCTTATATGTTCGTGCATCTGATCCTGTAAGAAAGGGACCAGAATGTGGGAAAAATTCAGAGAGATTGCACATCGTTTTGAATACTGGTATCCATTGTTAAATCATCACTTATCCCATAAGTTTAAGCTGAGAGGAAGAAGTAAATTTTATTATTTATTTTATATCTTAACACTCGCCCTCACTTGTGAGCCAGACTTTCCTTCAATGAGTAGGCTTAATAAGTGGAATATTTAATTAAATAGGGTAGAGTGTAGAGTTAGGGTCGAACTCAGGACCTCTGCTTTGATATCATATTAAATCATTACTTGTCTTAAAAGTTTAAACTGATGAGAATATGTAAATTTTATTATTTATTTTATATCTAAACATCCATACCAGCCTTGCGATGCTGTGGGAAGCAGTTTCGCAAAAGATTCATTGAGATTTCTTGACCTTGCAAATATCTGGAAATCGCCATAAATGAAAGGCTTATTAGAGAGGCACCAGCTAAGTCTGTTTTGGATCACTTGTTTTCTTCCCACCACTCGTGATGCTGAGTTGATTGAAGCCAATTCTTTTAGTTTTTTTTTAATTGACAAGTAAAGCCATCTAGAAGCTCAAACCAAGAGAATTAAGAACAGGGGTGGGATTGCCTATATGGTGTTCCGATTACAGAGAATTTATTCAGAATTTCAGTTAGCCTATTCATCTCACTCTGGCTGAATTTGAGTGAAGTGTAGAATGAGGACTCGAAGTTAAAGACTTCTATTATAATATTTATATAATAAAATCATCATTTGTTACGAAAGTTTAAAGTACCAATTAATTCGTACCATTTCCTGAGTAGGTTTTAGTTTTTACGCGATGGTTACAGCTTTGGGGTGATTGTTAGGGTCCACAGCCCCTCTCCTCACATGTTTCTTTTTCCACAGCAATGAAATTATCTCATCATGCCCATAAGAAAAATAGTAAAAGAACTAAAAATAACCCAGTTTTGGAAAGTGCATCAAATCTTAAACCGAGCAACAGAGCAAGTATACAAAGTCATAAAACAACATGAAGAATTGCCTAAAACAGCTGATGAGAAATTCATCCTAATCCTGCAAGAAGAGTCACGAATGCAAAAATCTTGGGATGCTTTTCTTTTCTCAAGAAATAGTGGGAAATTTGCTATATATTGTATGTAGTAGACAGCTATACTCAGCCTTTCACGTATTCAGATTTTTAGTTAGGACATAAGAGTGTAAGATACTAAGATTCATTCTAATTCCTCACAGATTGATTTGAGCTGCAATCCTTCAGCTTGTGCAAAAACTTCTGATTTGAGCTGCAATCCTTCAGCTTGATGTCAACCTCTATTGTGAATGGGGTCTGAACCTTTTCGAACTGTTCTTTTGTTAGACTGATTTGGATCGAACATTACTGAAGGTGCAGGTGCCAAAGCGAGCTCTGTATGCATATCCTCCACAGCAACAAACTGAAGGACCCGCAAATGTTTAAGAAATGGCAAATTTGCTGTGTCCCATTTCAGAGCAAGATCAATGCTTCTCAGGCCAGCAATCTCCTCTGGTTGAAGAGCCCAAACCCCAATACAAACAAGAAAAATGACTCCTCTATAAGCCAAAAGAGACATGCTTGAACCTTAGAAAAACAAGAGTGATAAGAAGGTATGATTCCTATTGCAGCAATAATGGGAGAATGTGTTGTGTCTGAGACTTCCTATTTCTTATGCCTTATTCTCCTACAAGAATAAGCCTGAGGTTTTCTCTTTTATGGGATTTGGAAGGCTAAAAGCACAAAGCACAAGGAGGCCCCAGAATATGTTGGGAAGTTTAAGATTCATCCCAATCATAAGCCTGCCATAGGAGCAATAAAAGGCTGTTTTAGAAGTCTCTGACGGGTTTGAATGAAAAGTTGGTTTGGAACACCATCCTTGGGAAGCCAAGTATCTTTGCACTTTGGTTTCCCTATATCTACCATTTGCCTTGTTTTTTTTTTTTTTTTTAACCAAGATATGACAAACAAGAGATTCTTGATCTCTTAGCTACCCAACTTGCCACGTAATCCAGTCTTATTTCATGTCCCTACACCATGCTACATGCTTTTACACACAAGTGTTTAATTGACCTGATACTGCTAAGATTTATCTCATATTTTAAATTTGGTTTTTACAAAATATAGGATGACAGTATTTTTCAACCCAATTTTACTCTTCCACCATCCCATCCCTATACTTAGTTGCCAAAAATCTAGAGAAATTTAGGAAGAAAATTTAAACCCTAAGAGATCCAAAACCTCTGAAGTTACTGTAATGATTTTTATTTACTCTTTAGAGTTTCTTGATTCTTAGTTATCGTTATTTTCATGATGAAGTGGTTCAAACCTCAATATTGATCACACATAATTTGAAATAAAATTAAAAAAAAAATCAGAATATTTTATAATACAATGAATTCAGAAAACAGCGTTCCATGGAAACCCCAAAGAATCTTGATTGTTGGAAATAAGGTGACTATTACAGTCTCACTGAAATGAATGGTTAGGAAGGAAAAAGAAAAAGAAAATTATTAGATATTAAGATTGCTATAGAAGCAAGAAAGCCATCAAAAGGAGAGACGTTGGGGGAATGGGTGGGATGTATATAGTAACCACTCCCCAAGACCCAAAAAACCCAAACTCTTGCTTTATACATCAAACTAGGCTTTCTTTATGCCAACCAACTTTAGAATTCCAAGCTCTTCTCTCCATGCAACAAAAAATCAAAATCTCGGTTTCTTGTGCTTAATGGAATTCCTTTACACTTTTCTTTGCTCTCTCTTGGGGTTGCCCAGCTAGCTCTAAGGCAGTCAGTCCTCTATTCAAAGTTTTAAATGAAACATTCATTTTGCTTCAATATCATTTGCCTTTATTTTGTTCTCGTTTATCCATGCAGACCATCTTTCTCTTCTCTCCCTAATCCCTCCTATCATCTTTTACCCCCTTCCCCAAGCTTCTTTTTAACTAAGCCAAGTAATGAAACGGTACAAAGCAATTAGAAGATATGCTAAAGCACAGGGTTCTTCAGAATTCAAGTTGAATGTGTGTGTGTGAGAGAGAGAGAGATAGCCTAAGAAGAAAGGATTGGAGTGGTCAAGGTCCAAACTCCAAACCAAGTATAATAGAGAGGTCAGATACTCTAATAAATGTGGGGGCTTCTGCTTTTGGTACTGTGTTAAAGTAAAAGAATCAATGAATTGTTGCTTTCCCAACATCTTCCTTCCCCATCACATTTTTAACTTTTCAAGTTTAAGACAGCCCCTCTTAGAGCTTCCTACTTATACATCATGTGCTTGCTCTTTCATACCATCCATTATCAGCTATGGTTGCATACACGTTGCAATATTCTTCGTGTAGTAATGAGACATACATAGTTATATCCCTATAATTTGAGCTTTACTAGGTACAAGCAGTTTGGCATACCAAAACTATGTACCGACGCTGACATGGTTTCTTTTATTGAAAAGAAAAATAAAAAAAGAAAAATTTTGATAGAAGAATAAGATCTTCTGTCTCATGAAAATCATTTACGTCTTTAATTTGCACAGTTTCATTAAGCGGATGCTTTACATGTCAGCATCGATGCATGGTTTGGTGTACAAACTCGCTTGCAAGAAAACTTTTTCCCATAGTTTTTTTTTTTAAGTCATGCGCGCACTTATTACCAAGGACATTTTCTGAATTTCTCATCACTAATCAGCAATGGATTAAGTTACACACCAACAATAAAAGATCCAATTATCGATTTGCATTTGAACTCTCAGCATTTATGTAATAGAGTGAATATAAGATAAATAATGATACACATACAGCCCTTTATAACTCTTCTTTAAATACACGACGGCCCTTTATAACTCCTCTTTGATTGTTGCGAGTCCATCTCAGCACAATGATACAATAAATAGTGACAAAATAACAAATTAAAGTAGGGTGTCTTTTGCAGATTTTCAAGAATGGTCCAATTATAGTAATAGGATTCCAGAACCTTAAGGTAGTTTTTAAAGTAAATAATGATAAACAAAAGTGATATAAGATAAGAAAGCCTGAATGATGGGTCAGCATAATGGATGTTGTTATCCAAAATTCATTAGGGCCCACCATCAAGGTAGAACGGCCAATAAATAAGGTGCAGTTTGATAAAGAATAATATGAGATGATTTTAGATAAAAATTAAAGTTGAATAAAATATTATTAAAATATTACTTTTTTAATATTATTATTTTAAGATTTAAAATTGTTGAATTTTTTTATTATATTTTGTATTAGAATTTGAAAAAATTGTAATGATAAGATGAAATAAGATGAAACACTTTTATTATTCAAACATGACTAAATAATTGTGTAACACCCCGTATTTTAGTACATTTTAATGAAGGATTATTTTAATTAATTTAAAGATTAATTCCCTTGTTTTAGAATTTTGAGAGTTTTAGAATATTATTTTATAATATTTTAAGTTGTGAAAATTATTTATTTTATATGTTTTATTGATATTAATTATTGTTGTGCATTTAAATTGATATTTAATTTAAATTAGTTAGATTATGGGTTTTAAAATTATTATTGTTTTAATAAAGCATTTCACTGAGTTTGAATTATTTTATTTAGTTTTTGGTTTTAAAATCTTGTTCATTGGATCACTTTCGAAACCCAAGTTGAAA
>QEOT01004471.1:88930-109175 GCA_003123785.1 Pterocarya stenoptera
AATTGGCAAGGATTTCTTTACAAATATAATTACAAAGCAAGACTATGGGTGATCTCGGTCCGGTCCGGTCGGTCCCAAGGAATTTTGTGGACCGGACCAGACTTATTTGGTCCAAGATTTTTCCACTCTGGACCGAACCAAATAAACATTGGGATCGGACCAGTCCGGTCTCGGTTGGTCCATTCGGTCCCCCATAGTAGCAAATGGGCCAATAGCCCAATCCTAAATCATATAATTTTTGGCCCAACAGTCATTTTAACTTTTCGACCCATTAACATTTTATCCAATTTTAAGTCCAAAAATACCAAAAAAGAACTTGAAAGGAAAATAAAAATAATCATAAAAAGAAAATTGTTTACATACAATAAATTTGAATAAAATGATTTACTACAAAAGAATATAAATTTTCTATATCCATCCAAACAACTGAATCAAGATTATCAATCATAGTAATAAAATTAAAAAAATAGAGATAAAGAAATTTAAAACAATCCCAAATCAGTAAAATCCCTAATTAGTAATAACTAATAAGTAATCATCCAATTTATCCAAATTTCTAACTCCGAATAAGAAAAGAAAAAAAAATAAAGGCATATTTATATGATTATATCAATACATAGCTCTCACTGTCTTAGCCTCTCATATTTACATCAATACAGAACACAAATATATATAAATCAAAAAGTCATATTAACAAAAATACAAAAAACATTAGTTAAACATTACTACATTAGTCATATTAAAGAAATAATGCATTACAGTCTGCAGCCCTATTCCATCACTGTAAGAGCACAGCTGCACAGTCCCAACCTACTCCAAAGTCTGCATCACTTAAGTCTTCAACGTTTACGGTTTACCTATAAAAAAACAAGAGGCTAAAGCTGTTATGAACTTATGCACTTATACATGTAAAAACAGGGCTGTTATGAACTTATGGAAAAGAATACTGCTTTTTATTATTTATGGTTCTATACAAAATAAAAGTAAATAAGCCAACTTTTGCAATCTTTCGAAGTAAGGATGGGCCAATGCTTCGTCAACTGTCCAGAGGCAACATATTACTATTAGACAAAATTGCATCTTAAGGAAAATTTGACATTAAACTGCATGTCTTCTGTGTTAGATAGATAAGTCAAGATTCAAATACATCTGAAGATCACTCACTTCAAGTCCAAGATTTATCTCATGCACCAACAGAACTTCAATACTTATCTGATATACATATTGTAGAGTCTATCCCTCCTGATATATAGGAATCATAAAGATTTAGATAAGATTTATATTATACATATCTACTCCACTTGTAACAAACTCATACAATGTAAACATATATAAATAGTGCAATACACACGGCTGAACATCAAGAGAGCCTATTTATTAAAATATTTACATGGTATCACAGCCATTCTGCTCACTCAATCTCTGATCATTTTTTTTTCCATTTCCTATGGCTTCCTCTTCCATTGTTTTCATTGCTCCAAATCCCCATCAATTGGTCTCAGCCAAACTTGATGGCTCCAACTATCTGATCTGGTTGTCTCAGATGGTTCCCACACTTAAAAGCAATGACTTGATGGGTTTCGTGGATGGTTCCGAATTGTGCCCAATTTCTTCTTGATGATCAAGGGAAATTCACAACTGATCTAAACCCCAACTATGTCCTTCGGCATAAAAAGGATCAGTTTGTACTTGGATGGATCAATGCCACCTTGTCAAATACAGTGGCTCCCTCAGTTTTTTGTGTTACATCTACACGATCAGCTTGGCTTACACTAGAAAAGAAATTTGCATCAAAATCTCGCTCTCGCGTTAGTCATTTAAAAAGCAAACTCCAAGCTCTCACTCAAGGCTCACGTAGATGCTATGTTTATCTGGATAAAGCAAAGGAAATTATAGCCGCCCAACTAAGTGTTGCTGGTAAGATTGTTGAAGATGATGATTTAATTACTTATGTTACCCATGGTCTCAATCCTTCCTACCTACCCTTTATGACCTCCTTGTTGTTAGCCACCAAAGATCAACCTTTATCATTCGATGATTTCCAAACCGAACTTCTGTCCAATGAATTCCTTTTAGACACTCAGTTCAAATCTATTTCCCCAGAAACAAACAATTTTGCATTATTTGCACCCAAAAACACTCACCAGTCCTTCAACCGAAAACCAAAATATCCAAACAAGCCTGCCCAACCTTCATTCTCTAGACACCAACCCTCCTACTTCCATTCCCAACGCAACTCCATGCATCATTCTAAACCAACGTCCAAACCCGCCCCACCACAGCAGAACTATTACTCTCCTAAACCTGCACCAAATGCTCCATCTCCTCACTCACCTTGCCAGATTTGTGGCCGATCCAGTCATCGTGTGCTTGACTGCTTCCATTGCATGGATTATGCATATCAAGGGAGACACCCTGCCATGGTGGCTCACACCAATGCAGAGCACTCTAGATTAGGCCATGCATCTATTTCTATTGTATCCCAAATATTGAATAAATACAAGTTCCCTATTCAAGGTTCAAGTAACAAAATGGAGTTTTGTGAGTCTTGTCAACTCGGTAAAGGGAAACAACTTCCATTCCCTGTGTCAAGTCCTATTTCTGAGTTTCCCTTGGATTTGATACATTCTGATGTCTGGTCGTGTTCTACCAAATCATTGAGTGGCTGCAAATATTATGTTATTTTCATAGATGATTTCTCTAGATTTACTTGGCTCTATCCCCTCCATAACAAATCTGATGTTTATCCATGCTTCATTAAATTCAAAGCCTTAGTTGAGAATCAATTCTCCCAGAAAATAAAACAATTTAAATCTGATGGTAGAGGCGAATATAACTCACATCATTTTCAATCATTTATCACAAACCATGGTATTATTCATCGAATCACTTGTCCCCATACACCACAACAAAATGGGGTCTCCGAAAGGAAACACCGGCATATTGTAGAAATGGGATTATCCCTTCTCGCCACATCTCACTTGCCATCAATGTTTTGGGTAGATGCCTTTCTCACATCCATTTTTCTCATCAATCGTCTACCTACTCCCATTCTAGAGCATCACAGTCTATACTTTAAACTCTATGGCAAAAGTCAAGATTATACCTTTCTTCACACTTTTGGATGCGCATGTTTTCCTCTCCTTCGACCATATAACTCTCACAAATTAATGTTCCGCTCCAAGCGATGTATCTTTTTAGGCTATAGTGCGAATCATCTAGGTTACAGATGCTTGGATCTTATCACTCAAAAAGTCTTTATCTCCCGGCATGTCATCTTTGATGAGAACACATTTCCTGCTAAGAATGGATTGTAGCCACCTGAACCCCTGCCAGTGGTCTCTTCTCCAGGTATGCTCCTTACTTTTCCTTCATTTCCAAGTATTGCAAACCCTACGTCCACACATTCAGACCAACCCTCTCACGACACAGCACTACTTTCACATCTATTTTCCTCATCCCCACAGCCAGACCTGCATTCCCACGACACAAATTCTTCCCCAAATGCGCAAACTCCGTCTCCCATCACTCCAGCTTCCGCATCTACCATATACACTACCTCAGATCACTCACTTCCTAATCCCAATTTTCCTACTACCACTGCACCTTAACCCTCCCACCATCTGACTACCCGATAAAAAACAGGATCATTAAAACCCCGAAACTTCACTGACTACCATCTATATTCCACCAAATACCCCATCCATGCATTATCTAGTGTTGCAATTCCACAAGAACCCCGTACTTATCGACAGGCTGCTTTTTTACCGGAATGGTATGCTGCCATGACAGAGGAATATGATGCTCTCATAGCCAATAACACCTGGACACTCTGTCCGAGGCCTCCTAATCACAATGTCGTTGGCAACAAATGGATATATAAGACTAAGCAAACCCCCACAGGTGAAGTTGAACGCCTAAAGGCACAATTGCTTGCTTTGGGTTACCTTCAGGAGGAAGGAGTTGACTTCACCGAAACATTTAGTCCTGTAATCAAAGCTGCAACTGTACGTGTGATTCTTTCTCTTGCTATGTAGTTTGATTGGGAAATTACCCAACTGGACGTATCTAATGCCTTTCTTCATGGCATTCTTGAAGAGGATGTGTTCATGGAACAACAAATCATTATATGGCCTCAAACAGGCACCTCGAGCGTGGTTTCTACGATTGTCTACTGCTCTCCTTGAGTTTGGTTTTGTGTCATCACCAGTAGACACTTCATTATTTGTCTATCATAAGGGAAACTCTCACATTTTCTTTCTTATATATGTAGACGATATCCTAGTAACAGGCACCGACGTCACGTTGATTCACTCACTGATCATCAAGCTACAAACAGATTTCAAGATGAAAAACTTGGGTCCCATTGACTACTTCCTTGGCATACAAGCCACACGAGACACTACTGGACTTCATCTTAGACAATCCAAGTACATCTCCGATCTACTCCATCGCACCAAAATGGCAAGTGCCAAACCAACTTCATCTCCATGCACAATGGGACAAAAGCTTTCTTCACATGTTGGTGAACCACTCACCCCTTCTCAAATTACAAAGTACCGGCAAACAATAGGGGCTCTTCAGTACTGTGCATTAACTAGGCCCGACATGGCATTTGCCGTTAACCAATTATGTCAACACATACACCGCCCCAACTCTACGCATTGGACTACAACAAAACGCATACTCAAATATTTGAAAGGCACCATGGACATTGGTTTGTGGTATACGAAAGGCGATGGCCATCTCCAAGCATTCTGTGATGCGAACTGGGCGGGTGATCCTGATGATCGACGCTCCACCACAGGCTACGTTGTATTCATTGGTTCATCTCTCATTTGCTGGTCAGCTAAGAAACAATCAGTGGTTGCTAGATCCAGTACGGAAGTCGAGTATAGGGCACTAGCGATGGTCATGGCTGAAGTGTATTGGGTTCACATGCTCCTACATAATTTGCATATTACTATTCATAATGTTCCTACAATCTGGTGTGATAACAGTGGCGCCATTGCACTAGCTTCCACCCTGTTTTCCATGCTCGAACAAAACACATCGAAGTTGACTTCCACTTCATCCGTGAGAAAATTGCAAACAAAGACATCTCTGTCCAGTTTCTCGGCTCATCTGATCAACTAGCTTACATATTCACTAAAGGCCTGAGTTCCACACGCTTCTGCATGCTGCGATCCAAGCTAACGGTGACAGACCTTCCCATTAGCTTGCGGGGGGATGTTAGACAGATAAGTCAAGATTCAAATACATCCAAAGATCACTCACTTCAAGTCCAAGACTTATCTCATGCACCAATAGAACTTCAATACTTATCTGATATACATACTGCAAAGTCTATCCCTCCTGATATATAGGAATCATAAAGATTTAGATAAGATTTATATTATACATATCTACCCACTTGTAACAAACTCATACAATGTAAACATATATAAATAGTGCAATACACACGGCTGAACATCAAGAAAGCCTATTCATTAAAATATTTACATTTTGCACTTCAATTTAATTCCATATGACAACATAAGGACCAAAGACAGTCAAAGAGCTCTCTGCCTATGGTGTATCACTTGATAAATGTGTCAAGCACTAAAAATCTGCTTTAAAAATACATGTCAACTTGTAATATATGAAAAAAAAGAAACAATTAATGAGATCATGAAATATATGCATACAATTATTATATAAATCTGAACTAATGCTTGATCAATTTATATTGTGGATCCTGTAACAACCCGTTAGAAATTCAAAAGTGGAACTTCTATTAGTTTTAGGAATCTCGTGAAAACTTTATAAGTTTTCACGAATCGACCAATCGCATAGGTTTTATTCTATCAACATAGTTTGTGTTATCACTCACTATGGGGCTAGAAGTGCGATTCTAATTATTTGAGGTAGTTATAAGTGTCAGAATACATTATGGTCTGCATCATTAGACTCAGTTGATTATTTAGGATTTTATGACGCAATAAGTCTACTTTCATATTTTCGGACGAAACGTCCGTTTGAAACTATGAAATTATTTTTAGGAGCACTTTGAGGTTCAATTTTGGTTAACGATTTTCACTGTAGGCTAATATGAATATTTAAGAATTTTTAGTGCTAATTTTATAATTCACTTTTCCAGAATGAATAGTAACCTCGTTATGTGCACCAATTTCAGTGTTTCAAAATCACAGTGTGGAATATCCAAATTAGATTAGAGAGGTTTTATTTGGACACTTGGCAGGATCTTAGCCATACGTAATGAATAGTATTAGACACTTGGCACATGAGGAACGTTTGATGGATTTGAAGGAATCAAGGTGTGAGATCATGCCACCTAAGCAAAAACCCTATTTCTTTCAACCAATCAAATTGTGCCAAACCAAAGAGGACTCCCACCCTATTGAAATTCTATATGGTTGGAATCCAACTGAGAACCAAAAGTATAGTTGAAATCGAAATCCTAAACGGTTCTATCCAAACCATAAAGTTGACCTCCAAAACCTAAATGAATCAGTTTATAGCATTGTGTTTAATCGCTTGATTAAATTACTTCTACATGCTATTAATTTTTCAAATTTATGTTACAATATCATTATCAAACCTTATTAACCTTGAAAAATTGATTGCACCAAGTGATATTGGATTTGGGCTTTATAGCAACTCAAACCCTTTTAAAACCCCAAAATTTAGGCCCATTCGGTTTAGGTCCATTAAGGCCCGAGAATTTGGTCTCATTAGCATTACTTCTTGGCTAAGTTTGCACCCCTACTTGGCTGAATAGATCTTCCAAAAGAGATTCTAGAAGGTTTTGAAGAAAAATATCTAAAAGGCTACCTCACTCTTTCACTCTCACACTCCATCTTGAGAAAAGATCTTGGGCTGATTTTTTTAGGGAAGAAAAGGCCAACACTCAAGCTCTCTTTCAGTTCTATCACTTTCCATAACCTGTGTAAGAGTATCTCCAGTCTACTTCCCACGAAAACCAACTCTCCTTTATCCTTTTCTTTGACAAAATACAAAAGACTCTCTCCGGCAGTTTTTCTAGTTTCTGTTGAACGCCTTATTCGAAGCTTTTGTAAGTATTTTCTCACAAATTTCCTTCATAAAAATTGTTCCTTTTCAAGTCTAGTTTACGTGGATATCTTATTTGTTCCATTTGAAGATCATTTAATATATCAAAAGTTGTTCAAACCCTAGAAAGGTTAATCTAGGCGATAAACTGAAGAGTGTGTTGTAGTTTGAAGTTTTTGACCAAGCTAATGGATAGATCTTGATCCGAAATTTTTATGGAGTACTGTTAATATGTGTATATGATTATTTTTTAAGGATTTGTTGCATGATTAAAGGTTTTGGTGAAAGATTTTCTTAGATCTAGAAACCTAGAAACTGGAAGAGGAAAAACAGTTTCAATTTTGAGAAATTTTAAATATCTTATGGTTTAATCCTAATCCAATGTCTTTGATATTTTTATTTGAGTATCCTAAGCCTCTTATATACATGTTAGGATGTTGTTTTCACCATATTTGAAGTTAGTTACGAAGATATGAAATTTTATGCAGTGAGATATTCGGTTAGGCCAAAGTGATGATGTTCTTGACTACATTTATGTTTTAGTTGATTTTTAACCATGTGATCTTAAATTTGAAGCTTGGATATATTTTAGGACACATTTTTAAACCATGTGATGTTTTTATTTGAAGATCACATCTTTATATGTCATGGATCAAGAAGTTGATCAAAACAAGTTAAAAACAAAAATCAAAGGAATAGCCTAAGTAAAATTTTGGCCCTATATAGTTTTAATGGTTGTGTTTAGTTTTAAATTTTTTTGAGTTGATATTTGAATTTAGGATAAAATTTACATGAGGTATATAAATTTTAGTGATTTTTGGAGTTAGGATACAAAATCCTTAAGTTAGGGGTAAAATGGTCATTTTCTCACATGTAGAGGGTAAAAATGGTAATTTTACGCAAATTTAATATTTTTTCATATTTCTAATTGTTAATGACTAAGTTTTAACTTTTAGAAAATCACTACTTTCAGTTCCTCATGATCGTGTTTGAGTCGTCTATAAAAGTGAAGATCGAGGTAAGTTAGCTTTTAACTTACTAGCAGTTTAATATGTATGAGTGATAAGTAAAGGAACTATAGTGTATGTATGTATGTTATAACATGTGTCATGCCAAGTCATTACATAATTATCTGTTATACAAAATTTATTCTGTCACGAGTTATTCATTTGTTATACAAGATATTCTGTCACGTATTGTTATACATTGCAAGTATGTCATGTTAAGTTAGGTATACTATCTACTGCATGTATGTTATGTCATGTAATATTCAATATTGCAAGTATGCCATGTTAAGTGTGTTGCTTGTTATATGTTATGTCATGTTATAAAATGTTTCCATTTTAAGTAAGTCATATCTTTTGAGTTACGTTCAAGTCATGTTGTGTTACGTCAGGATTTATGTCCTTTCGTACTCTAGTCACATTTCGTCTCAAATATAGTTTGTGTATTTCAAGAACAGTCATGTCAATCACGACCCTAAGTGCTAGGATGAGGTAATATCCTAGTGGAACTTCTTTGTTCACGCTAGAGTATTTAATAAGGTGTGAAATTCTCTGAGTTGACAAAATACAATCAACGGATAGTGGCCGGGGCCTAACTAGCTAGTCATAGGAGTGCGCCAGGCTCTAATGCCGATGGAGCCACATTTCAGCTGGTACAGATACCAGACAGATTTCAGTTCTCGTGGGGGTCCATCATGAGTATGGCACACGAGGTATAGGGACCACATAGAGTGTGGCACATACGGTTGGTGCAGATACTAGTCATAATGCACTCACAACTGGTGCAGATACCTGTGATGTGATGCGGTAATCAGTAGGGACACATGGTTCTAGGGAACCCTTGTAGTACCCAAAAAGATAAGTTTAAGCAGATAAAGAAAAAGATTTCATGTTAAGTCAAGTCTCAGATCAATTTCATGTTAAGTCAATTTTCAAATCAAGTTCATGTTAAGTCAAGTCTCATATCAAGTTCATGTTAAGTCAAGTTTTAGATCAAGTTCTTGTTAAGTCAAGTCTCAGTTTAAGTCCAGTTTAGTTTAAGCAAGTCAAGTTCAGTTCACGCTTTAGTTTAAATTATGTCAGTTATATTATGTTGTATGTTAAGTTATGCTATGATTACTTATGATTTTAATTATGCATTCATGCTTTTACTGCCATGCATGCATTATTAACCTGTATGAAAGTTTTCTGTTAACTTGCTGAGATTTGTAATCAAATCTCACTGTGGTAGTCCCACTACCATTCCCATTCGAATGGTAGATCTTGTTGCAGGACTTGAAAAAGAATTGGAATTCGACCAACTTTACTGAGTGACGGAGTGGCGTCATTGTTAATATAGGAGTTAAGTTAAATTAATACCTATTCTATGGAATTGCATCCCCAGTACTCTTTTGATCATAGCCATTTTGGACTAGCATTATGATCTCAGCTATTTAGTATGTCTTTTTGTATTAAATATGTTTGAAGTATTTTGGATACTTTCAGTTTGGTACATAGTCTTGCTAAAGAAAAAAATTATTCGCTGCAAATATTGCATAATGCTAGATGCATGTTAGGAACATTGCATCTTATATGTCATGAATGGGGGCAAGTAACCTTGTGTTGCATGTCTCGACGCTTCAAATGTCCGTCCGATCCCAAGCGGAATTTAGGGGCGTCACAGATCAAATCNAACCGAAGTATGGGGGGTGGAAGGAAACGGCGCCGCTTGGTTTGAAATTGGACCCAAATAACGCCATTTCAAGGGCATTAATTTTAAAGAAAGATAACTAGGTTGCATGTAACCCAGTTTCGTAATTCATTTTGAAATGACTTAAACGACACCGTTTAGGTCCAGTTTTGTACCAAACGGCACTGTTTCTTTAATGGAAGATAATGTGTTTTTGACTTGTAATTTTTTGGCACATAAATTAATTAAAAAAATATTTAAATTAGTAAAAGTAAAATTAACTAAACTATTTAATGTGGATTATTTAATTAAATCATTAAAAAAATAATGATTGATAATTATATTTATGATGTTGAATATTAATTGCTAATTTGTTACGAACCTAGAGTATGTCAATGTATAATGAATCTATGATAATTGTCAATATATTCAACTTTTAAGTTTTTACATTTTGTATATGATTTATAAATCATTGTATTAGGTATATACAGTTATAGTGATAATGATACTATACCATTATACATATATTATGCTACAAGCCTGTAACTCTTATAATATATTAATATACACTAATACTATATATTATATAATAATACATTGATACTAAAGTATTACTAATTCTATAGACTATACTAATAGTGATATTAATACTATATAAGAATATATGGTCATAGTCTCATAGACTCATAGTGATATTAATACTATATATGGATAGTAGACTTATAGTGATTTAGTTATAAATTATAATTATAGTTATAGACTTAAAGTGATTTAGTTTAGCTATAATTATATTGATAATGTTAATTATTATTTTGTTACTAACTTAGAGTATGTCAATGTAATATGATAGTTCTAAGTTAATGCATAATGAGCCATATACAACTTTTTAAATTTTGTATATGAAACAAAAAGTATAAATAATTTAATTATACATACGTATTACATCCACAATTGAGAAAGATACAGACTTTACATACTATTATAAATAAGCATAAATTATTTAATTATCCATACTATTATAAATTTATACATATATTATAATTTATATTATAACTCTTAATATCTTATAATATGTTAATATATTAATATATACTAGTAGTCTAGTACTATATATTATAGTTATACATTAAAGAATATTATACTACATTGATACTAAATATATATATATATATATATATATTCATAGACTTATAGTGATTTAGTTATTATAATCAGTATAACTATATAATAGTATTAATATTAGACTATTAGTAATATAGTATAGCTATATATTTGTAATATTTGTTATAGTGATTTAGTATAACTATATTCGTACAAGTATAATTATAGTCTATATTAGACTATTAGTATTTTTTTTTTTTTGAAACCATATTAGAGTCTAGACTACTAGAATTAGTAAAAATATTAGTCTTAGTATAAAATTATAAATATTAGTATTAGTTAATAATTACTTAATGGTGAGTTAATGATAGGATTAAGTTAGATAAAAATTATATAATTAATTGTATACAATTAATATATATCAATTATAATTTTTTTTATATTTTATATTTATATTTTTATTTTTATTTTCATTCGATCCGGTCTAAGGTGAAAAATCTTTGGACAGGAAACCAGACCGAAAACTTTCAATCCTATGAAATTTGGACCGAGATCGACTGGACCCAATCCCGGATTTTTCCGGTCGGACCAGCCGAATCTCACCCCTAAGCTGCAAGACAGTTGGATCGTCAACGCATCAATCACTGAATCTATTTCAATGAAATCTGAGACTGAAGGAACGATTCAATCAACGATAATCATATTCACCGACATTCAGTGGTTTTATTGACCACATTTACTTGGGAACAAAATCCTAACTAATCCTCCTTGTGCAGGACGTTTCCTACAAGCTACCTCAAAATTTCCCAATCTGATAACCTCAACACGTCTGAAAGAGTGAATAGAACCCAGAACGTCTGGTTTATACGGCTCGCCCAAGAACTGCCACCCCCTTTGGCTATAGGCATAGTTTACAAAGAAAACCTCGCTTCCTGGGAACTCCATCTTCAAGTTCTTATTGACATGTTTCTATAAATTCTAATTTCCACGCTTTTTCAAAATAAAAATATGTGAAAACAGGCATAAATGCTTCAGCAACACCCCAGATATATGTACAAACATAATGGGAGAGATCAAACGACGTTCGGGGAGAGGAGAGAATGCAGCTTGACAGAAAAAAATAACATTGACAATGACAATGATACAGCTTTCCAATTTTCTAACCGCTAGTGACAAATTCCAAACATGCCCAACTTTCTGATTCCAATTTTTCTACTTCACCAATTCTATATCAGTTAAGTGGATCCTGATGAGGAACAGCAGGCCCTGGTGCTATGGTAAACTGCAAGCCGGTACGTTGTCCAACCTCCAGCATGAATGCAACCTCAGTTGCTGCAAGTGCTGCTTCTTCCTGATTCAGTAGAAATATTTATGAAATTAATATAGAAGTACTAAGAAAAATAATTAATGAAATTATTGGATTACCAACTAAAGACCCCAACAATGCTCAAGGACATTACACCAAAAAATACGAAAAATACGAACCCAAATGTGCACACAGAGAGAGAGAGAGAGAGAGAGAGAGAGAGAGAGAGAGAGAGAGAGAGAGAGAGAGAGAGAGAGAGAGAGAGAATAGAAAAAAAAAAAGGAAAAATTTATGAGAACCCCATTTGTTGATATAGAAATCATTTCCCAGCTCAAAGCAGGCAGCCAGCCATAATTCAACTGTTGAATTCTAATAATATAAAGTGTAAAGTTTCTCTCAGATACCTTTTTTTTTATAAGTAAAGTTTCTCTCAGATAACTAAAAAGGTAATTCAAAGCAGGATTCTAAACAATTTTCCAAGTGCTTAAGAAGCAAGTGAAACTCCAATTGACTTTCCTTCTGTAATCAATCTCATCGCTACAGCTAGCCATTATCAAGTTATATATTTTGGTTGCAATTCTCTTCCTTCCAAAACAGCAGAACCAAGTGCTAACCTGTCTTTGCCTTCGCCGCTGCAATATACTGATGGCCCAGGCCATAATGTAACATGGCAGAAGAAAACCAGCAGCCCGAAGTAAGAAAATCTGTAAACCATTAACAATTAAATAAAAGACTGACAATGTGAATTCTCATAAGACATATTCATACACCCATATCCTACTGACAGAGAAAAAGGTGGTAGCATCATCTTCTCCATCAGCATCGGTGAGAGATAGAGCATGCCTTAACAGCAGAAGGGCCATTAACTGCCAAGAAACATGAGAATAGATCCAAATCATAACCATAAGCATCGTGTAAGAAGGGACAATAGAGACCACAAATAAATTGATTATTCTTTCCAGTTGAGAAGTTGTATCCAAGGTGTTACCGTCAAAGGACCCAAGTTACACAATGTACAATAGTGTCCAGATGCTGTGAACCAGTATAATCAGGCTCAAGATGACAATGTCTAAGTTTCCATAAATGTCAGATGTCAACAGGGCATTTGATTCCTATCGCGAAATCTTTACACATCTAACTTATGGATTCAATTTAAGAAGGCTTTAGGGCTTACAATTAGAGCTACGGAGCGGCAAAATGCAGCTCCACTAGCACTAGAATCAGCATAGTCATCATACTCCACCTCCAAAAGATGGCGTTCAGCTGCTGCCATCGCCAATAGTCGAGGATCATGCAAATCCAAAGGGATACCAGATACTGTCCAACCCTCACTGTGAGATAGAAATCAAAATTTCAATTAGATGAGTATATAAGAACAAGTTCATTCATATTGAGCCCAATGGAATGAACAAGAGAATAACTATTTACATGGACAAATATAGAGAGAAAACAGTCAAATAGGCACAAAATAATTTATCAATAAGCAAAGAGTTCAATCTTGCCTTATATCAATTGAAGTATCTTCAGAGTGAGGAGGAGGTGGGACAGTGTAACCAGGTTGGTAAGGCTGCAAAAATAGAATTTTTCTATGAATGTCAATAAGTTGTCAAGAAGCTGACATTACCTCTCAACTCATTAGTGGAATCAGCCCTTTTCAAGCAAATTCACACCATCATGCGGAAAAATTTTATATTCAAGCATGAGACCATCTTATTGAAGCAGACCCTTCACCATGTCTATGCGACATGCAGCTCAAAGTACAAATACTTCAAATGTGCATAAGATATTTAAAAAAAAAAAAGAAATCACTTCTATGTGAAGCAAAAGGGATCATTAAGGCATTACATTCTCTGATATAAAAGGAGATACATTACCCCACATGGTATCTATGCAACACTGGATACAATTACTCATAGTACAACAGTTTATTTTGTGACTCACAATTTGCATTTGCCATAAAATCAAAAACTCACTATAGCCATTTTCTGAAACTATAGAAGTTACTTGTGTCCATGTCTCCATGTGTATATGCAATTTTCGGATTCATACTTCTATACAGATTATTATCGAACAGAGTTGAAAATTGCAAATCATTCTAGATGCTATGAACAGAGGACTTACTTGATGACATATCTCACAAGTAATATCTCCCTTCTCATTGCACCATCGCTGAACGCATTTCCTATGAGCGAACTGTATAAAAAGAGGGGTCCAGGAGAAAGGTTGAAAGTTTCAGTTATTTATAACAGTATTACAAGTCATTGGAATTTAAAGAGAACAAAGGGAAACAAACTTAAATCCTTGTGTTGATTTTTAGGAATAAGCTTTTAACATGTCAACTACAACAAGGAATCCATATGAGTCAGTAAATGTATGATATATGACAGACCACTGTGAGGCCAGTAATGAATGGACAATACGACTACCTAGCTTGACTAGAGCAATATGTCCTTGACCTGAAGTTTCTTATGTAAGACACCGGGCATTCATATTTGTGAAAGTTGCATTTTTGTCTAGAAAAAATAAATAGATAGACAAAACAAACATATGAATAATGAATGCTGGCTCTTGAAGCCAAGTGGTAGCACCACTTTTACTAAACTCCAGAGACATCTTATGTTCCAAGGGGAAAGGATACCAAGTTTTATAGCTCAATTTACCTTTTGATTGTATTACATCAAGGTCAGAACCAGACCAATTAGATAAACTGATGGGAAAATTGTGAAATCAATTGTGCATAAAGAATGCTCTCAAAATTCCTACAGAAAAATTGGACATTTCAAATTTTGAAAGGAGACCTTGGTTTTAAAAATACCTTCAAACTACCACTGCAAGCACAAGGGATTTCCAAATTCTTTACGCTGTCCTCCTCCTGGCAGATGCGACATTCCACCGACTGAATCAGTGGTTCTTCTTCTTCAGAAACTCCCTGTTCTCCAACCCCATCAACACCAATAGCACAAGTGGGTGGATCAGCAGGTTGCGAGCCTGTACCCTCTCCATAAGATCCAGGTGCTACCTCAACCCCTTGCACAGAATGCAAACTTCTGGCTTTGACATGGCCATCAACACACAGAACAACGTGGTCACCCATTGTAACTCAAGCCACACACAGCTCCTGATTCGCCATAAAATCATTGAGTTCAAAATTTGGGAACAAGCTTGTAATTCAAGATAACATATTCCATTTTTAATCCTTTACAATTAGCTGCTGACTAATAATGATACATTGACAATTTCACAGTTAAAATGAAGTTGCAAACTTCAAAATTCTTCATAATGGGTTTCCTTTCTCTAAGCATCGCACTTGGATTTTCAATTTCTCATCTAATTTTCTCTTATTCATCAGCAAAGACTAAAAAGAACTCGAAAACTTAGAATTTGTAAAGGGTGAAACCGTAGCCACAGCCTGCAATCATATGATCCCACATTTTTCTTTTCCTTTTCTTTTTCCTTTCCACCGAAAGAAAATTTTCACTTCCACGAATAACTCAGTAAACTATAAACGAAACACACGAAGATTCAAGTTTCATACGAAGGCAACCCGTTATAGCTCTCAGTTTGGGTCCTCAGAAAAATGCAAAACGTATAACTCTAAAAACAAAGAAACTCTAAATTGTGTTTTTCCGCTCTTTCCTTTGTTTTTTCACCCAACCAAACAAAAGGGTTGCATTACCTCGAGACAAAATAAACCCAAAACTCGAAACAAAAAAAATGCACAAACCACCAGCATAATCCAGCAAAAGAAAAACCTGGAATCAACTATCGCAAGCAAATTTGAAAGAACTTAGGATCTTTTGATCAAGCCCAAACTCAATTAACAAAAAAGAAAAGAAAACCTCGAGGACGGTGGAAATCGGGAAAAGCCGAAAAGGAAAGTACCTGAAGATTTCTTGAGTTCAAGCGCGATTTATACTTGGAACTGCAGATCAAAACCAAATTCTTTACTTACTAACCAAATATCAATAACCTCCGCTCTTTTCTTTTCTTTTTCTTTTTTTTTTTTTTTTTCCTTACAAATATTAATTTACCATTCCAGGTCACAATCTCATTTTAAATCTTAATGCATTTGTTATCGTAACCAAATACAATTTTTTATAAATATTTTTTTTAAAAATAGTTCCTTAAATTTTTGTTAAAACTTGAAGGTAACATGTAGCCTTGTAGGACAGATACTTTGAAGTAGGGCCCTATACACCATGCTTGACAAAATATTTTTAAATAATTTTAGAAACGTTTTCAGCTTGAAATCCAAACATATTTAATTCTAGAAAAATATTATTTTAACTTTTCGCTGCATCATTTGCTTAGATTTGAATAAAAAGTAAAAAAATATAAAGATAAAAATACGTTTTATAAAAATCAAAATAAAATTACTTTTAAAAAATTATATTCAAACAAGTTATTAATTTTATCAATCCATTTTTACCAATTTCAATTCAAAAAATATTTAAAAAAATATATTTATATTTTTCTTCTACTTTCACAAAAGGTAATAAACAATCCAACTCAAAAAAACAACCAAACATACTCATTGGAAACATGGAATATCTTAAAATATCTGTATATAGTAGGGAAATGATTTGAATTAAAATATTTTATTGGATTTTGAAAAATGAGATAAAAAAGTTGAATAAAAATATTATCAAGTTAAAAAATTATTTGAATATTATTTTTAATATTACTTTTATTTTGAAATATGAAAAAATTGTATAATTTTTTGTATTTTGTTTGGAAGTTTAAAAAAGTTGTAATGATTAAGTAATAATTAGATGAAAAAATTGAATATTTAAAATTAAAAAGTATTAGTGTTAGAATAATACTTGGAAAAGAAATATCTGAAAATATTTGAGAATACCTTATTACCCTATGCATCTAATGTGGCATATGTAAATTTTTGTAATGTTTTTAGTGTATCTATTTTTCGCACACTTGAATTCCTCAAATTCAAATAAAGCATGGAATGATGTTGATCCATCTTTTATAATACCTACTTTCTTCTTTTCTTTGGCACATTTATTGTCTTTGCATCATTTATGTTTTTCTTACTGGTTAACATCATAGTCACATCTCACAAAATCGTCCTCTCTTTTGTTACTTAAATAGATACACATTTGATTAAAATTCATTGTAAATAGATTTCCTCTCACTCATAAGCCTATTGGGCGTTCAACCGAGAATAATGAGCTTCATTTCGATACCCGATCCTAGGGCCCAAACTTACCAACAAAGCAACTCACATGCAAGGGAAAGTAAACAGTGATGACTAATGGGACGGATAAGCCTAACACTGCTCGGCCACATCCCATTCATGGGGACTCGTACATGGCAGAACACGAAAGACGAGAGGAATCTTTGATCTTCTGACATGAGAACATTGACGGACTGCTAAAGGCACTAGTAGAGTAAAACAAATTGGGAAATTATGCCGCATTAATGGCACCACTTTTTGAGCTACACGCCGCATTAGTGGCACCACTACCGGAGCTACACACCTCATTAATGACACCGTTGCAAATGTACACTGTATTAAAAGACTCCGACAAAAGGAATAGTAAAAATTACATGGACTTCATGGGAGCTGGCAAGATTTGTCTCATCCCTTAGGCTCCTGGTATATGTAGCAATCTCCAAGTACAGAGAACCTCTGATCTCTAGACTCATTCATTATTTTCAAGCTTCCAAAAGACTTTGTTAACTTTAGTATTGGAGACTCCCCAACCCCAACACTGCCCTCTCCTAGTTTCTTTCTTCTCTATTTTTGCAAGCCCAGTTTTGAAAACCTGAGTTGCTAGAACCTGGCCTAAAGGCATACAAACACGACGTTAACAGTGGCGCCGTCTGTTGGATCCTTGTAAATCTTGCGTGTACTTCACATGCCCTTGACAACCCATTTCAGACAACTCAGAAGGGACACAGAGGAAGTTGCAATGGAGGCAAGACTGAAAGTTATGGAGGATTGGGTAACAAAATTGACTAACAAGGTGCAAAATCTTGGCAAGGGGAATGACGAATTCAAAAAAACCTCAACAAGGGAAGAACGAAGAGGCGGAGCCTAGCACTAGCGAGCACATGGAGCCTTGAAACATGGGGGCTGATGCGAACGTGGAGGTAAAGAGGAAGAACATGTCAGACGAGCTTTGAAATCTCAAAGAAAAATACAAAGATATTGCAAAGAAAGTAGGCACATCATTGTTGCTGGACCAACTGCTCACAAGCACTAGTCTATCGTACACAGAAGAAGTGATGGTTGTGCCCTCGCCACCGAAGTTCAGGAGTCTCGCCATGGAGTGGAAAAATTCGAGGCGAATAATTCTGAGCGAGGGAATGTTACATCCAAGAATGGAAGCAAAAAGATAGTGGGGTCACCCCAAATGGTACCTGTAGGAGAGAGTAGAGCATGCACCGCTTAAGGAGTCCTGGTAGGCCTTAGTCTATGACTTGCCTTGCCGGGCTCGAGGGGAAGCAGGAGGGTGCATGGTCCTAGAGCCAAAGGCAGAGCAGGCGAAAGCTCCCTAGCTAAAGGCTCCATCTCCTCTTATTTTGTAATTCGTTATTTGAATATTGTAAATTCTTATGGTTTAATGAAAGGCATGATTTTTCAGGATAGTGCACCACACCTACTTCAAACTTTCACATCATCAACAAGACACTGGCAGGGGAAACTCCTTTTACCCTCACTCATGGCTATGAGGCGATGCCACTAGTGGAAATTAGGATCCTCACCTATAGAGTGAAGGTACTCTGTCCCTCCTACAGATGAGTGCGGGTTGGGCCTTGGCCACCCAAAGACAAAGACTTACCTTTCTTGTGAGCATCAATAGGTAGGAGTGGGTCTAGTTATAGACTATCTGAATAACATATCTCCCACAGGGCCAATTGGCAAGTAGAGCCAAAGGCCACCTTGTCCTTTCTACGACAGAGAGTGGGTCCATCCTATAGGCTACTTGAAAAGCTTATCTTTTCCTACGGTGTCAATGGGTGGAAGCGAGTCTAGTCACAAACTGCTCGAATAACATACCTCCCCACGAAGGATGATAGTTGAGAATGAGGCTTAACTTCCTTGTTCGGGAGAGTGGGATCAGCCCCCTCGGTAGCTTGAAAAACTTACCTCAACCCCCATTGCAGTGAAGGAGCGGACCAACCATATCACTGTCTGAATTACCTCCCCCGCAAGGTAATAAAGCAATGATTTTAATGTCTAAGGCTGCTTTATCCCTCCGAGGCGGAGTGCGGGTCAGTCTTCAGCTACTCGAAGTGAAAGACTTACCTTCTTTTGTAAGCATCAATAGGCAGAAGTGGGTCCAGTAGCAGATTGCCCAAACAACTTACCTCCCTGCAGACCAAGGAGATGGGTCGAGCCAGAAGCTGCCTTGTATCCCCTTGGTGTAAAGTAGGACCAACCCCAAAGCAACTCGAATAACTTCTTCTGACCTTCGCTAGGAAGAAGAGTGGGATCAGCGCCAGCCTGACCCAAAACTTACCCTTCCCTACATTGTTAACGGGCAGGAGCGGGTCTAGTAACAAACAGTCCGAACAACCTACCTCTGCAGGGAACAAAGGGAAAGGCTAAGCCAAAAGCCACCTGGTCCCTCCAGTCCCGAGGCTGCTTGAAAACTTACCCCGACCCCCATTATGGTGAAGGAGCAGACCAGCCACATCGTTATTCCAATTACCTCCTCAGAGGTAAAGGGATGGTTTGGTGTGAGGCATTCTGATCCCTCCCTGACAGAGTGCGGGCTGAGTCCTTCTACAGCTCGAATGCTGTACCAAGGAATGTGGACATCAACAACATGAAAAGCAGCAAGCACATCGCGTCATAGGCTAAAGGGTCCAGTTTTGCAAAGTCTAACTCCTACAAAGCTAAGGATTAAGTTATGATAACTTGCTTATTTGTCTATAAAGAATTAAATATGTAATACCAACGGGTGGGAGCAGGTCCAGTCCCAAACTGCCAGAACAACCTACCTCCCCGTAGACCAAGGAGATGGGTCAAGCTAGAGGCCACCTTGTCTCCCTGTGGCGGAGAGCGGGAGTAGCCTCACGGCTACTTGAATAACCTACCCCGACCCCTATTATAGCAAAGAGCAGCAG
>QEOT01004471.1:109222-128145 GCA_003123785.1 Pterocarya stenoptera
GCCCCCCCCCCCCCCCCAATATAGGAGGCAACCGGAGTTTCCTTGATGCGGCTTAGCCTCTAGGGGGGATTTCCATCCTCTCCAAGCCGACGGCAAAGGACAAGCGCCGACATACGTTGATGATACTTCTCTATTTTTTAGTTACATATCAAGATAAAGTACAACAATGCAAAGTGGAGGAACTAAAGGACTAGGCAGGGTAAAGTGCATCCGAGAGATCAATGGCACAAAAAAGAAGGAAATTGACTCAAAGGAAAAGTGGAGAGATATCAACCTTGTCAATAATATCGCTAAAGACACCAAAAGGATAACTAAATACCGAAGGCAAACGAGGACACTATAAGTGGGAAACCGTTGGTTGGTGGGGTTGTCGGAGAGAGGTTCAGCATTGGCAGGATGAATTATAAAGCTCTGGATGATGGCAATCCCCTCGCCCGACACATACCCTGTAATTCCCTGCGTCAAACCCCATGGCTGGCCTTAAAGAACCAAAAAAAGAAATTGAAAAAAAGAAATGGGGGACCCCGAAAGCAAATGGCCATAGAAGATAAACATAAAGAAAAAAAGATAATGTTATTGACAACATAAAGCTGTAAGCTTACATTGTGGAGCGACAAGTTACAACATGAAGCTGCAAGCTTACAGTGAACAAGTTACAACGTGAATCGACAAGTTAAGCTTACAATGGATAAGTTACAATGTGAAGCGACAAGTTACAGCATGAAGTCGCAAGCTTACAATGGACAAGTTACAACATGAAATGACAAGTTACAACATGAGGCCGCAAGCTTATAATGGATAAGTTACAACGTGAAGCAATAAGTTACAACATGAAGTTACCGGCTTACAATGACATACACAAAAGTCAACTAGATATGATAGAAAGTTGTGAAGGCACAAGCAAGTCTAAGCCTAATAAAATCATATTCTAGTAGAAGCGATCGAAAGGGATCTCTATCAATACGATGTGCTGATAACGCTAGAGGTTACCTCAAAGAAAATCAACAAGGGATTTAATAAGGTTGCTAATTAGGCCGTACAACGACAATAAAAACTGTTGGGGGAGGTGAAGATAGGAGGACAAGATAACGATAAGAGGGTAATTTTGGAGTTTAAGAAGAAGTTTGCGTGCTAGAGTGTGCGAAAATGAAGGTTGAAAGCAAGGTTGAGCTTTGGAAGAGAATGAGGAACTCACGCGCCTTGAGTTACAGGTAGTCAGCTTGGCCTCCTCCAACGTGCGATGCCAAATGATGCAGCACGACACAAGGATCCTCCACGTGCTAGGAGGGATCTGAGTAGGTGTCGACAGAAAATGATCCAACACCTCTTGCACTAAACGACAAAAAGGCAATATGAGGCCGCTAGTGAACATGGTGGGGTACAGCACCACTCTAGAGGCAAAACCCTCGAAATTTACCACACCTTCGATAGGGGGAGGCACCTCGAGTTTCACAGTCCGAGGAATCTTGTATGTCTCCTTCAACGACTCCAACTCGACGAGAGTCACCTCTAAACGCCACGAGAAGTCAATGAACTCTCTAGAACGATGTTGCCTTACTCGTCTGTAGTGCAGATAGAGTCGGAAGATCTAGCCTGCCTGGAAGGGCGTAAGGATTTCTTGGGGACCATTAGGAACCAGGGAGGAAAGGAAGAAGAATAAAAAAGAACAACGCAAGGAGAAATGCTTGAAAGAGGAAGGGGAACATAGGATACTCAGCCCAAAAAAAAAAAAAAAAAAAATAGACAAAGCAACTTGTTGCTGAGAGAGAAGGGGACCTTATATAGGGAAGCTCGACGGTTGACATCTCAAGTTAGTAGGAACCCACATGCCCCACAGAGTACTAGAGTCCAAGAATAGTCGCAATTCTAGTAGAGCATATCGAGTGATGTGACGTAGGACATAAGTAACTGCTTGACGTGAATAATGATGAATGGATTTAATGGGCACTATTTAATATGGATCAAAACTGTTGAAATACAGCCATAAAAACTGAAGGCGAATTGTTGCCATGTATTGTATAAAGACAAAAATGCCACTTGGATATGTCTAGAAAGTAGAAGTGTGACACATGGGCACGGAGAAACCCACAACTACCTATCTCAGGAAAGAAAAGACTGCATAGCTGATAAGTGCTATTTTCATGTGATTATTATCACTCTTTTATTTATGAAAAGTGTCATTTTTCCTTCAATACTATTGATTTTATTTTATTTCTCATATTTTTATTTATTCTCTTGGATTTTAAGTAATGAGAAGATTTAGAGTAAAATGAGAGCATTTTGGTACAAAAGAATAGACTACAAATCCAGACTGATGAGAGGCAACGATATTTGAAGAAAGTCGATGAGATTGGGGCGAGGAGCCTTGTCCCTTGGGCAGTAAAGAGATTTCTCTTACCCAAAAGTGATAAGACTTAACTCTTGGTAGGCGAGGAGACTTGCGACCAGAAGGCGCAACCAGGATTGAGGCAGTCAGATTGGGCGACTAGTCTGATGACCAACTTAAAAAACTAGCCTAAACGACATCGTGAGCAACAACTAGAAAAGGTGAGAAGAGTCTTTCATCTCGGTCGAGAGTCTTTCCACTCAATAGGCGATGAGAGGGCTGCGTGGTCTTTGTGACCTCCACGCCAGTTGTACTCAGTGCACACGACATCTACCCGGTGGGATGATTCCTCCCAATCGAGATCAATCTGCTGCTGACCACCAAATTCGAGTTCCGAAATCAATCTATTGGCGACCAATTCCTCCTAAACTCTGAATTCAAGCCGTATATCACTGAATCTTCCATTTTAGATAATCTCATTATTATTGGGATAATTTCATTTTATGTTAACATCTTTCTTTAGAAATTATTTTCCAGATTTTTAGACTAGACTGTAGCTACAGTTATCTTGTTTCCAGATTTGAATTTCGACAGTTATTTAATCTTGACTTGTGGGATGAATAGGGGTTTGAGTTCTGAATTAGAGTTGAGAGTTTTTATGTTTTAGAGTCTGAGTCTGAGTTTAGAGTTCCATTTTTTATTTTTGAACTGTTCTTTCGATAAAGTAGAACTGGAGGGCAAAGGCGAGAGCCGAATGCTTCATCAACTGATTTCAACAAAAAACACCAATTTATTCTTTTTCTTTTTAATTTCATTATGAACTAATCCTATTTTCTAGAGTTTTGATGTAGCCTAGCATTGAACACACAATTTATATTTCAAGTTATTTTATTTTCAATATTTCCATGATTGAGTGTTTATTCATTGTTCTTAATGCTTACAATTTTTTAGCTAACTATTATTAGATCTTTTGGATTGCAATGAGACCGAGAAGTGATTTATGATTAAAGCTCTAGGGTTAAATATCATTAGCTAAGCGAAAGTATTAATTAAATCCAAAGAATTTAATAAGTCTCTAATTAATTAAATTCACATAGAAATATGGAGTTATTAGTTGGAGATATTTTTGGTATTGTTCAAGAGAAAATATTGAATAGTTAAGGGATTTTTATCATCAACTTGGAATAATTGGGATTCTATAACAAGAAAGAATAAATTGTGTAAGATTTGCTAGTGAAGTCAAACGCTCTAGATCTATTCTTATTATTTTAAAAATCTTAATTTTAATGTTCTTTTCTTCAGTTTAATTTAGATAATCCACTCTTCAAAATTCTGTTTTCCAAATAGTCATTAATTTAGTCAATTTCAATACTCAATAACATAATTATTCCCTGTAGGTTCGATAATCATTTTCTTTAAAATACTTTACTACTTGTTATGATTTTGTACACTTGCAAATTATATTTCTAAGCGAACAATAGCCACAGTAGCAAAAATTAATCAAGGAAAGAAATGAAGAATTCTCATCAGACCCTTCCAAGGGCAAGAAAATGCTGCATAGCCACAGTTGCAAAAGCTTATTTATCAAGGGAGGAAAGGAAGAACTCCCATCGGACCCGTTCGATAGGAATTGGCGTGATAACTATAAGGAGATTTCCCCTTCACTCATAAGCCCACTCGGCGCTCGGCCAAGAGTAATGGGCTTCGTCCCGATACCCGGCCCCAATGCCCAAACTTGCCCACAAAGCAATTCACCTGTAAGGGAAAGTAAACAATGATTGCTGATGGGACGGACAAGCTTGACACCGCTCAGCCATACGTCGCTCATGGGGACTTGTATAGCGTAGAACGAAAAAGACGTGGAACCTTTGATTTTCTAACATCAAAACATCGACTGACCGCCAAAGACATCAACAGAGTAAAATAAATTGGGGAACCACGCTGCATTAATAGCATCGCTACCCAAGCTACACGCCACATTAATGACGCCATCACAGAGGCACGCTGCATTAAAGGACTTTGACAAAAGGAACAGTAAAAATGATATGTACTCCATGGAGGCAGTCATGCTCCTAGTATAAATAGCAATCTCTAGGTACGGAGAATCTCTGATTTCTAGACTTTTTCATTATTTACAAACTTCCAAAAGATTTTATTAATTTTGGAATCAGAGACTCCCCGGCCCTAAAGCCGCTCTCTCCTAGTTTATTTCTTCTCTATTTTCCCAAGCCCAGTTCTAAAGATTCGAGTTGCTGGAATCTGGTGTAAGGGCGTACGAAACATGACGTTAACAGTCATACTCTATCCCCTTTATTTATTATAAAGGGAGACTATGTTGATTGAATTACAACTCACCCAATATATTTTTGCATTGATGAGCTAAGCACTATTTCACTAGGATTATATTACAATTGTAAAGTTATAAATTAATTACTTACTCTATCAAGTTCAATTTAAAATGATGCACAACACTCTAAAAAAATGTTATATATTTTTAAGATAATTTAAAAACAAATCATTTTATTATTAACATTATGGAAAATGCTAACTTATAACATGATTTTGCCCACTCATTTGGCCGTTCGTGTATTTTATTTTATTTTTTAGTTTTTTTATTTAATGATTAAAGAAGTGACTATTAGTAAATTTATGTATTTTTTTGTAAAGAAAGTTTAAAGATATTTAAAAAATGTTTGCAAGAAAAAAATAAAATAAAAATGAAATTGTACTATCGGTATGTCCAACAGTAAACGCTGATCGGCCATGTAGCACTATCCTAACATTATAACACAAGGCTTACGACTTAAGAAAATCATTCTGAAGAATTATGAAGATCATGAATATCTTAAGTTATAGCACATGAGCTTGTTGTTGCTGCAAAAGGCAATATTGAAATTTCTAATTCATTCTTCAACATTGTCATCAACTTGTCTGATATTGTGAGTTGATAGCTTGAGGCGAACATCGAAATTATATTCTTCGAGAGAGATAAATTGTTAAATTCACCGAAGCATAGAAGAATGATATTGAACTTCATTGCCGATGAATCGATGCTGTTTGAATGATCAAGAAATTAGTCATAAATTACGACGTGGTGATACACGTAGGGTATCACGTTATGACACTTTATTAGCTTGATTGTTATGGTTTCCTTTGTGGTTGATGCGCTTGAGATTGTTGTAGATATTGGTGGTTCAAGTTCAAAGCAGAAGGCCAAAGCACATGACCTATTTGTATTCATTGCAATCTTTGATTAATTTGCTTTCATTTTACATTTTTGCCCTTCCAATTATAAAACTACCAAGTGTTTTTTTTAATTATTTATGAATATTTCAGTAGACTTGATTTTACTATCAATGGGCCTGGGTCTCATTATAAAAAATCTTTATTATTTTTAATTATAATCTGGCTCATTTTTTAAATTAGTCTAAAAAGTGATTTAACATAAAATAATTACAGTTTATAATAAGATTATTTAGTATTAATTATTATAGTTAGATTCTGGTAATAAATAAGCTAGAGCTTAAATAGTCAGAGATTTTTAAATGAATATCGATGTATTTGAGAATTTATGCTATCTTAGGATTTCGAGAAATTTAGAATTTTTTTTAGGAAAAGAGGTTACGTACGTAGTGAAAATCTAACACCTCAAATTTCTTAAGACATCTTTCCTAAAGTCTACAGATTCTAAAACCTTATATACCAACAAGATTAATCCTTATAGTCCACACAGTTCTAGACATCAAATCTGAAAAATTATTTCCTAAAGTCTGCCGGTAACCCAAAACCTCATATATTGTAATCTGCAGAACCTCAAACCTTAAATATCCACATCATCATCTCTTAGTCCTCAAATGCCTACACCTTAAATCTAGAATCACTTCCTAAACCCACAAATATCCAAAATTTCATAAGTTATAGTCTACAGAACCTCAAACCTTAGCTCTGATACCAACTGTAACGCCCCGTTCTCGGAAGTCTGGAGAGTTAGCTTATGTCACCTAAAATCATCTCCAATAACACATTTAAAATAACCCAGAGTCTACATAAAATATTAACTTATTTGTTCAACAAAAATATGATAATATCCATGTTCTTCCATAAGGACAAAAAAGAAGTACCTAAAAAATATACATTAAAATTTTCACAAAGACTAAAAAATATCCATGACTTAAAATACCAAAGCAATATAAAATATTAACACTACCAAAAAGACTCTCCAAAAAGTCCTTGTACCTTATGGCACTTAATCTTCTATGATCAACAAAACATGCTAGTGCTCCTTATTCTTAACTTCCAGCTGATGCATTAAAATTATATGAAAAATGTTGTTGAGATAAGGAGTGAGTTATCAACAACTCAATAAGTAGATAATATATACTAGTGTGTAAACATGAACATTTAGAGACTACAGAATGCAAAACAAAATATTTTCATTTTCAGAATATAGAATCAGAACATATTATCAAAAATATCAGAGAGAAAATTCAAAAATATTCTTATTCAAAATTCTTTTGGCATAGCATAATTGAAGCATCACATCAGAACATAATTCTATGTTTAACCCTTGTGGTAGGGTTGTACAAGCCCCAGCGGCCAACTGAGCAGAAACAGAATGTGAATCTTCCTCTTATTATTCTCAGAGTCCCGAGTGTGTATATAGGAAAGATAATGTATAAAAGTGGGTGTACCAGAAATAGAAAAGTTGGTACCAACCCAAACAGAGGCTACAGTTTTACATCCGTGGTAAGGTCAGAACTGAACATAAACAAAATGTCATGCCAAAAGTTTCAGAAATCACATCATATTATATCAAAGTACAAAACATTTTCAGAACAAAATAGAATCAAATCACAAAAATATAATTTATGCACAAATTTTGATATTCACTCTCTTTTGCACAGTTCAGAAACAAAATGTTAAAATAGCTCATGTCTACACCAGTCATGTTAGAAAATACTTAATTCTTATACAAAATTTCATGAGTAATACTAAACAAATAACTAAAGTTATTTCAAATTTCTTTTCGTAACAAAACATGCATATTTTTCAAAATTGATCTCAGTTCATTTCTTTGATGCAAAGTCTAGCATAAGAATCTCACCTACCTGAACTTCTTAGCTTTTTAGATTTCTTCACAACAGTGCTGAACAAAAATTACTCGTCACCTAGAAGATTGCAACGTAATTTCCATAAATATCCAAAATTTATGCCTTTTTCAACACTCAAACCTGAGATGCTACATAACCTCTTTTCCTATAAAAAAGTTCTAAATTTCTTAAAATCCTAAAATATCATAAATTCTCAAATACCTCAATATTCACTTAAAAATCTTTGACTATTTAAGTTCTAACTTATTTATGATGTGAATCTAACTATAAAAATTAATACTAAATAATATAATTATAAACCGTAATTATTTTCTGTTAAACCACTTTTTAGACTAATTTAAAAAAATGAGTTGCAGTACAATTAAAAATAATAAAGCTTTTTTCTATAATGAGACCCCCGCCCATTGATAGCAAAATCAAGTCTATTGAAATATTCATAAATAATAATAAAAACACTTGGTAGTTTTATAACTGGAAGGGTAAAATGTAAAAACACTCAGAAGGGTATGAGCTAACAATAACCAAAGGCTTGATGGTATTTTCGTAAATACTAGGGAAATCATGACTAGATTCAAAGGCATAAACTTGTTTATGGAGAAACAAGAAAACAAAACAAAAATGAAGAGCAGAAACGGAAAGAGAAGGAGGTGTGCGACGGAGGTCACCATGAGGGAAAGAGGTCGCGGCGGAGTTGGAGTGGCAGCTGGCTAACTCGACGGCGGCATCTGAGAGAGAGAGAGAGAGAGAGAGAGAGAGAGAGAGTGATGAGAGAGAGGGAGCACGACGTGAGAGGAAACGGCTTGGAGGGAAAAAGGGGAAGGTGACACTGGCTTACCGTGAGGAAGGGCGGTGGCTTGAGGATGCGACACTTTCTGCATAGGTGGCGACGTCAGGGTGGGGGCTAGTGGCGTAAGGTGGTTGGTTTGTGGCACTCGATGGGAGCAATAATTCCTCTGTCTTGAGGAGTAAAAACAAGGGCCACTTGGACGTGCAATGGTAGCTTGGGCGGTGGTGGTGTAAGGCAGAGGTTTAAGGTAGTGGTCTGGCGGCTTCTGTCCTGCGAGGGAGGTCTCGTCACGTTGTTCGGGGCTGTTGTGCCGTGAGGTGGAGCCTGCGTGAGTGGGCTGGTGGTGCAGGGGCCGTGCGGTGGAGAAGTTTACTCTTGTTTCCCAGTGAATGGAAATCGGGCTGCTGTGGAGCTGGGACAGCGTGGGTCGTTCACAGTGGTCTCGTTTTGGAAGTGAGGCGCGAGTAAGTACTGAACGTGGGCTAGGCAATGACGTGAAGGAGTTGTTTCTCCGAAAAATCCAAGTTTTGGCAACCCTAGTTTAGATTGAAACTGATTTACGTAGGGAATGTATAACGTGTTTATATTTATATATATATATATATTTATAGATCAGGTAATTGAAAACCCTAGAGATAAAAAAGAAGATGTGCATGGCATGGAGACGTGCATTGGTGTGTAGACTGAACTTTGATTCTCACGGCTTGAGTTTTGGGCATATCCGATTTGGGCTTTTTCAGTAAATTTTAGGTCGTGACTCAACCTCTAAAAATATACAACTTGTCCATTAAATTCCCACTTAGCCCGTTACAAGATTTTAATCTAATTATCACGTTCCATAAAAAACTTCACCTAATCTAAAAATATTTAATGATTTTAACTTAATTCACAAGTCTAATAAAAATTTGATACTCGCCAAAATTAAACAAAAAAAATTTGGGCCCGTAATGTTTCCAAAAGGTTCTCGTTTGTCTGCTCTAAAATTACTCGTAAACTCTCAAGTGGCTTATCATGCATATTATTCCCAATAAAAATTTGTGAATGCTGTTTAGCACTAAACCCGAGTGTTACAACAGTAGCATTTCTCTTATTAAAATGGCTATTTCTATAATGAGTACGGTGAAAAATTGGTTGCGTAATCAATTAATGGAGGATGGTTATATGAACGAATATTTGTTTGGTTACATGTATTGAAGTAGATCACTACAACAAAAATAGACTTTTAATTTTGATTGCGAATAATTTTTTAGTTGCAATAAATTAATCGTAAAAGTCCGTTTTTGTTGTAGTAGATGTTTTTTATTGCATTAATGAAGAGGAAATCATGCAACATTAATTTCAGAATATATATGAAAACTAGATATATAATCATTATAATGAGTTTTTGTATGAAAGGAAGAAATTTTCTATAAAGATATAATATATATAGCATTGTAAATTTTTTTCTTAGTTATTTTAATTAACTTTTGAACCCACTAAAAGAAAATTCTGATTAGCTCCCCCGATGGCATTAGCTCCACTAACTCTGAGATGGCTGCTAAGGTACTGTCACCGATGGTCTGATCCATATAGCTTACTCTTTTCCGTATTTTCCTATCATTTAAATCTAATAATTATAGTCTTTTAAAGCAAATATTAAAACCTTAATACTTGTTAATCATCCGCCATTGATGATCATTTGCATTGAGGACAAATTATAAATCTAAGTAAATTTGGGATGAGAATATTTTGAAGTCTTGTAACTCCCCTACTGATCAGTTTTCTTTAACTACTGATCATCTAATGAAATGATAAAGAATGATTAATTGAACAATTCGTACGTTACGTACACACTGAGTCCTAATGATCTTTTATCTTTCTCGACTCATGGATACAGAGAAGTTAACAGGAGAAAAAAATCGAAATCTTTAATCATGGATATACATTATGGAAGTGTAATAATTGAAGAGGATCAGGAAAAGTCGGCTGGGAGATAATCATTTTGAAGATTCCAAAGTTTTTGGTGCCTCAAAAGATTAACCTCTCTGTGTGTATACTCACGCTTGCAGTATATATATATATATATATATAAATATTTATAAATATTTCCTAGTAAGTATGTCCTTTAACAAAGAATAAACGTGGCAGGCATGCAGGCTCTTGAAGTCCTCTTACAATACTTACATATATGGTGCTTTAATCCAGTGGAAAAGATAAATTAACATGATATAAACAAAAGTGGTGAGTTGTTTAACTAATTATGTTGATTCTTGTTTAGCAGAAATCCAAATTGAAACTAATTCTCTTGATATTCTTTCTGAGGGAAAAAAAAAGGCAAAAGATTACAACGAAAGGTTATAATTTGATGGGCATCCATGCATGTATGGATCATTTATTTCCCACTTTGTAACTCACGTACACATGCACCAGACGGTCACTCATTCATGCATGGCCGGCGCACGTTCCCCGATTTAATCTTGGTTTTCGGTTCATAATTGGCCATTAATACGGTCGCAATATATATGCTCCTGGCGCCTCCATTCATATATATTTGCGAACTCATGCCATTACTCTCACACCTGAAAACAAGAAAATCAATGCCCTAACTCCCTCTTGGCCTCCAGATATATCATCTTCTTCGTTATCTTTCTCTAGAAAATGGGTAGTCAGACTCTGAATGGTCTGTGGCCTAAGCATGAAATGGGTTACAGAGATGACGACCCATACCTCTTTCCAAGCCAAATGCCTTCATTAGACTTGAGGTAACATCAGGCCGGTTCGGTGTGTTAATATTATTGTTTGTTTTCTTCTTCTACTTCTGTAGTTCATTCCTTTTTTTATTCAAATTGTAATCAAATTTCAGAAAGTTTTTGTACTGCTTTATAATTACTTCCCTTCTTTATTTGAGTATATTTTATTGTAGCTGGTATTCTCCCATGGATTGGCAATATGAATTGCCGATACAAGAGAGCTTTATGGATGCCATTCCTTTGATGGAGAGCTTCCCTACCGACCCTCTGTTTGCATCCTTGGACCTTGAACCAGCCATAAGCGTAATGCAAGGTGATGAAAACAATAGACAAATGTCAATGCTGCATCCCTTGCTTATTCAACCGAGTTTTGAACTTGAATGGTTTCGGTCTTTTATTTATGCAGATGATGTTTTCTGCGGTTATGGGAGTTGGTATGGAGTTCGGAATGAGATAGGTGATACTAAGCTTGACCCGGAGAACCAGGCTAATTTACTGTTGCGTAACAATGATAAAAAAGGCAATAACGGACCGAGGGAAGATCAGGGGAAGATGAAGAGGTACAGGGAAGAGAGATGCAGCAGTTCAAGACTTCTATCCAGGAAAACCATTTCTCAGTACTTTTACATGCCCATAACGCAGGCAGCGAAAGAGCTTAACGTGGGTTTGACACTTTTGAAGAAAAGGTGTCGAGAGTTGGGTATTCGTAGGTGGCCCCATCGGAAGCTGATGAGCCTCCAAACCCTAATCAACAATGTACAGGTACTTTCATTTCTCTCTCTCTCTCTGTAATCAAAGCAACGAATCTGCTCTGTTGATAAAACCTGTATATATGTATATAAGAATTTTCTGAGCGTTTGAGATCGATATATATGCAGGTGTTGGGTAAAGAGGAAGGAGAAGAGAGTGAAGCAAAGTTGAGGGAAGCACTAGAGATATTAGAGAGGGAGAGGAAGCTATTGGAGGAAATTCCAGATATGCAACTTGAGGACAATACGAAGCGGCTTAGGCAAGCTTGTTTTAAAGCTAACTATAAGAAGAGAAAGCTCGGGGGCATGATGGATTCTCAATCTTCTTCTTCCAGCAGCAATCTTGGAAGTGCGGATGGTTATAACATGGCTAATTATGAGAGAATGAATGAAGAAGAAGAAGAAGAAGTGGATGAGATATCGCTCTTTTTGGACTCCATTCCATAGTCATGCATAATGTTCTAATTAATAACAAGTCTAATCTAAAACTTCTAAGAGCAAAAAACTCATGAGCAACTTAATCTAGTTTTGTTTTTATTTTTGCTCGTTGTGTGAATCTTTTGGACTGGTTATTAAAACTTTTCTTATATGTTAATAGGCGAATTAAAGTACTTCTGGAAGCTAGTTTGTTGCACTAGCTAGAAATGTTATACATTTGATGATCATGCTAAATATGCAGTACTAGTAAATTGGGCAACTCATGTATCTTCAAATCCATTATTTTTTTCTTTTAGTCATATGATTAATTTATGTCTTTTGAGTCTTGACATTTATATTATTAGCCAAGAGCAAAAAACAAAACATATATATTAGCCATGCATTTTTCCGAACGAGTTGTCATTTTCTATCTTTCAAGTTTCACCCCATCATTAGGCCGGAGTTGCGTCTGAATCTTGCAATGCACAACCCTTCGCGCGTCTCGATAAATAGCCACTTCATCTCTGATCACATGCATACGTACGCTTAGAAATTATAGACAAATATAGGCAACATTGCAATCTCCACATGAGCGGTAGTAGGCGTGCGTGGGTGGTTACATGGGCGAAAGGAAGAATGAAAAATTAAAGAATATTTACAGAAATATCATACATAGCGCTACGTACTGATCAATATGTAATGATGTTCATGATTGCTTAAAAAAAGGATTAAGTTATGTGAGCATGCATTTAGTGGGAATAGTAGTACCAGCTAGTATAGTTCCACGGATATATAGTTCGTATTCGAATTGATCATTAAACATCAGTACTCATGCCCCTATAACAGGAAAGGCTTTTTGCAGGAAAATATATTGTTGCTAAAAGCTTTTTTTCGTTGCAACCGACTATTGGCAACAAACAATATTCATTGCCCTACTTTCGGAATTGCTGCATTGGTAAATGTCTACATCGAGTTTTTGTTGTTGCAAATAAGGACTTTTAGCAACGAGAATCTTACACTGCAAATGTATATCCTCTCGTTGATATTTTCCACCTAGGGGATCTGGGCAACCGTTGCAATTTTAGTCTTTTACCAACGAAATATTTCAATTTTGCAAAGAATTTGGTTGTTGCAAATATACATTTGCAACATTTTATATTCGTTGCAAAGGTATAGAAGCAACGAATTTGATTCGTTGCAAATGTACTGAAGCAACAAATTTCATCCTTGCAAATAAAAATTTACAACGAATTTGATGCATTGCAAATATATTGCAATGATTTGTTTTCGTTGCAAATCTAAAGTTGCAACGATATCAACTCGTTGTAATGTAATACATTTGCAATCAATGTAAACCGTTGCTATTGTACAATTATTGTGGAGGAGTAAGCAACAATAGTTAAGTAACAAGTTATTATATGTTGGAAATAGGTGTGACTATGCTCACCTTGACACGCTGGAGTAGTTATTCTTCCTCCTTTTTTGGAACAAACCTTGAGCTAGCATGCATCATGTTTGCACAGTACTTCACAATCTATGTCACTCTCGGGCTATAAATCTTTCTGTTATCACATGAGGGTGAGGTATGCCGCTCAAGAATCACTAGCAAAATGAGCCCTATAGAGCGAAACTTTGTAAAAATCCTCCCACTCACTACCCCACGACAACCTTGCTTCCTTGTTGGTTGCAGATTATTGATAGGGCCATACTATCTATATGGCCCTATCTACATCCAGATTATCGATAAGATGTACTTCATGCTCCATTTATTCACATATTCAGAGAATGTCGAACTGAATGTGCTTACCGGGCTCACTAGGGGGGTTTGTGGTAGTAGCTTTCTCCATAAGAGCATCATTTAAGTTATTCTAAAAAAAAAAATCAGGTGGCTCTATTGAGTCATGATATGATGTTGCAGATGCCGACTCGTCACTTGCGGTGCCTAGCCTAGCTGCATGTGGCCTCCTAATGTGTTGCACGGCATAAGATCTCCTTAGTGACTTTCGTCATATACTAAGCTGCCCTTAATAGCACATAGTTTTTTCCCCACGGGCATTGTTGCCCACCATACTATCTATATGCTCAACTAAACATAGTATTTGTTGAGAGAACTGTCCTATAATAGCACCCATATTAAGTTATGCCACCCTTTACATGGTAATTTATATGACGTGTGAATCATTATTAATTTAAGTATAACTAAATACATGTCCTTAGTTATATGTTAAGCTACTCAAATCCATATCATCACATCACATCACATCCCAACACAAGAATTATGTTTAGTGCCATACTTCCAATGCATGAACAATTCATGTGTTGCAAAAACCATGATAAATCACCCCTTGATACCAACATATATATTCCACTTCACAATCATGTTCTTCATAAGCCTTTCAAATATAAGCCAACACAGACTATCATTATTTAACTTCCTATATATATGTGAACATTTACATTTACTGTAGCAAGAGCTTCATGCAATTAAAGCCTTAAATAGCTTGAAGATGAGGAAGAAGGACTAAAAAGTTCATACATTTAATTGATATGGAGATGGTTGGTTAATTTTGAAACCCTCCCTCGCCTCTGGGATGCCAAAAGCCTATCACAATCTTACGTCGAAACAAAAGCCCCCAAACCACAAGTTCAATAAATGATGGCTAGAGCAGTATGGGTTGAATCGCAAACCAGAACTGGGCACCAAAGGTTGAAACAAAAGCCCCTTAAACGTTCGATCCTTCAGGGGAATTCTCGCGAGGGATGCTCTTCACTGCAAATACAAACTAGAGATGATTTGACACTAGATATCGCCTTTGCTTGAGAGTGGAAAACAATGGAACCCTAGGATGAGGCTTTCGAGAGAAATTCAAATAGAAAGAGTAGTGTGAGCTAGATATGTTTAAGTGGTATTTTCAATATATCATGAATGGGTGCGCTTCGATTGTCCTGCATGAACATGGATTGGGTAAATTACAATATTTGGGTTTCCTTTATTATTAACCCTTACTATAAATGGCTGGCTCATTTTAGGAAAAAATGTATTTTAAATTTTTCATCATGAATAACTGCGCCCAGATATTAGCTACCTATACAATTTTAATTATAATAAAATACTTGAACGTGAATGTTTTCCTAAAAACACAAAAATATGTTATTTTTAGACCAAGTTAATTACATAGGAAGTAATCTATGGTGTCGCTCAAATGGAACATCCGCTTCATCGTTCATCCGAACTACTGTGCATGTTATTTACATACCATGTTTCACAGAGTCTATCAAATGAGTGGGCCGAACAGTTCATCATTCGATCATCTCTTGAATCAGTTATTTTACATAGGTGTATCAGAACTGCTCGAACGAAGCTTCCTAAACAGTCTATCGTTCGATTAGCTTGCAAAATGTGAATTTACATTGCAATGTCAAAACANAGGGGCAGTGATGTTGGTACCAAGTTCAGGAACCAAGGGAGTGAGAAGACTTAGTGACAAGTTTCAGAACCGGCCCATACTAGGTGAACAGGCTGTTAAGCTATCTAATCTAACAGATGAAGCTTTCAGCTTTGTACCACAAATATTTTAGTCCCAACATTGGGAGTACTTGACTTCTGAACCAAAATAGATCTTTGTTGAACTCTTTCGTAAGTTCTATGTAATTTTTACATCAATGATTGAGGATTACCTAACATTTGTTACATTTGTTAGAGACATTCAAGTTGAGGTAGCACCTGAACTTATCTCCCATGACAGACATTCCTATAATAGATAATCCTACGTACGCCTATCTTAAGGAAGATGCTTCTCGAAACAACTTGTGTCAACAAAGTTTGTCCATATAGATAAGCCTTGTTATCAGTGTGAGAAGGATTGTTAATTCAGATTGGCTGATTTGTCAAATCCAGTGCGCTTACTTGCACAGATACTTTTTCAAAACATTTATTCTATCATTCATGCCGATCTGATAGTAACATTCAAAGAGCCATGCTCCTCTATGCGTTGCTCAATGGTGACAATATTTATTTTCCATCTTTTGGCATCACGAAAGGGGTCTTTCATGAGAAAATAGCTAGCTTGTCTTATGTGGTATTGATTACTCGACTTTTGTGTCATCCATCTTTGAGTATTCATACTTCTGAACCCAGCCAAAAACCTCAATTGCCTTTCTCTAAACTTATTGTTCAAAATTTTGTGGCCTAAATATTTGCACAACCATGCCATGTGGGTCAAGCAACTCGACCTCTGTAGGCAAGAGATCGTGTGAGACCTCATCCCTGGGCACAAACAACTTAGAAATATTGTGCCAACTGTCCTCCATACAGGACCAACTATCTCAACTTAAGTTCATGATGACTGAGTTATGGGAATGTTAGACATTTATCACATCTTGTCATATCGTACTTCAAGAGCAACTTCAACGTGATCATGACATTCTAGTACAAATACATCAAGATGTACAGGCAATTCTACAGCGTAGGACCCATGATGATAATGGTGATGCTGATTGAGAATGATGTATTTATTTTGAGTTTGGTTTGTATATGTTTGGCCAAATATTGAGAAGGTCAATTTTATGTAAGAAGTTACATTATTAGTGTGGGGATCTCAATCAATACAATGCAGGAGTTTGAACTATTTGCAACATTGTTCTCTAAGTTGAATTTTATATAGCTCAAATGTTTTTTCTTCATCAAATTGTTTGTCATTCACTCAATACATTGGGCAACACATGCGAAGAAAATAAATACTCATACAATGTATAAGAAATGTATGATCATTTACCTACCTGTAATTCACAATCACCCTTTCAGACCTTGTCTCAATATTGCATAACATCATCATTATCATTACCGCTATCGGAGTCATCCTCAGTGAGGATGTTTGTAACATCCCATATTTTAGTGTATTTTTATTGAGGGATTAATTTAATTTATTTAAAGATTGATTCTCTTATTTTAAAATTATGGGAGTTTAGAAATATTATTTTATAATATTTTAAGTTGTGAAAATTAATTATTATGTGTTTTCTTAATATTATTTACTGTTTTGCATTTAAAGTGATCTTTAATTTAAATTAGTTTGTTTTTGAGTTTTAAAATTATTATGGTTTTAATTAAGAATTTCACTACGTTTGGATTATTTTATTTAACTAGTAGTTTTAAAATCTTTTTCGTTGGATCACTTTTGTGACCTAAGATGTGAGGGTTGGACCTCATTTCTTTTCCCTCAATTTTCTTTTTCTTCTTTTCTTTATTCTCTACTTTTTCCTTCAGCTATTTCCCACCACTTTGACCCAGCCACTTCGACCCAGCCGCCGCCATCGGCCGACGTGGTTGTCACCGCCCGGCTGAATCGACTCTCCAGCTGTCGGCGACCATTCCCCTCAAATCTCAGACCACCCCTCGTCAGCGTTAGCCTCCACGAGCCGTGCGAAGCTGCGGCCTTCCTCACCGGCCCTCCAACCACCATTGACCACCATTTCTTCACCACATCATCACCGGCCCCGATCCATCATTGTTGAATCCCAGCCGAGCTCATATCCAATTTAAGCTTTTTAGCCTTCCACCGTTGTTGCGGCCGCCACCCACGGCCAACCGTCGCTTCCACTAGCTTCACCACCTTCCATAGGCCCTACCCTACTGTTCTCTACCTTTCGTTTGACCACGTTTGAATTTGGGTATACTGTGTATTTTGGCCACAGTGTTTTTACACTGTGGAGTTGTTGTTTTGGCATTTCCAGTTCTTCCGTGATCCTTCAAAAAATATATTTTAGCGCTATAAGTATTTTTTCAAACAAATTTTGAGATTTAAATATATTTTTGTACTAACATATTTCACTGTGTTCTGGTTGGTTTTCGAATTGAGTTCGAGGAGTTCGGGGGTGAATGGATTTGAGGACGGAGTAACTGTACGTGTGATTGGTTATATTGTGATTGGATTGTTTGTTGGAAATTGTTGTTGTGGTTTGGTACATTGCATGTGTACACATGTTCATGTTTGTAAATTGAAAACTGAATTTTCGTATAATTGCATTCATGATCATATGGATATTTTGAAAACTGAGTTTTCATGTGGAATGGATATTTGAGTGCGTGTGTATCACGACCCAAGCCGAGATGGGGCATTATCTTGGTGGAGCTCTTTGGGTCACTCGGGAGTGAAATATACTGAGTAACGTCTCTGAGTTGTCGTTGGGCGACAACGGGATCGGACGAGTTACGTGTCAACTCCGTGGCCCTTTTGCTGGCAGGGGCTAGAGGATACTTGGCCACGAACGCACTGGGTGTGGAACTGGGCATCGCTCGTTATGCAGCCAGAACGTGCGGATGGTCTCTAGGGGAGACCATGGTGCATATGGATTAATAGATAAATGAAAAATGGCTATTTTCTGAGAAAATAGCGTGTTGAATATGTTTTGTGTGAGTCATTTTCTGAAAAAATGATGGATATTGTTTTGGGCCATTTTCTGGAAAAAATGGTGGAAATGTTTTGATGGAAATATTTTGGGCCAAATGGGATTTTGGCATGTGTTTGATTTCAGGCATGTTGCATCATATGCATTCATGGTTGGTTGCTTTAATGTGTTTTTATCTCATGATTGGTTGAGTTATAATTTACCTGCGGTACCATTTAATGGTACTTCAGATTATGTTGATGTTGATGTAGATGCCGAGCCTGAGGACTTGGCTCTGCCGGAGGAGTGATCTGGAATTACTCGTGTTATGTTATTTTCAGCTTGGTATTTTGTGAGATATTTGGTGTGTGTTTTAAAACACTTTGTATATGGATATTTGTATTAAACTAAAATTCT
>QEOT01004471.1:134588-211795 GCA_003123785.1 Pterocarya stenoptera
TTTGGACATTCCACACTGTGATTTTGAAAATACTACACTTGGTGCTACTATTAGGATTACTATTCATTCCATAAAAGTGAAAAATAAACTGTGCATTGAAAAAAAATTAAACATACACACTAAATTAACTGTACAATTCATTTATTAAAACTCAACTCCGAAGTGCCTCGAAATAAAAAAAATGCATTTTCAAGCAAGCATTTTTGAACAAGCATTTCGTTCGAAAACTAAAAATGAGATTATTGTGTTATAAAATCCTAAATAATCAACTGAGTCTAATGGCACAGACCATATCACATTCTGACACTTTTGATTATCTCAAATAAATAAAATTGTATTTTTGATACCATAATGAGTGGTAACACTGACTATATTAACAAACTAAAATCTACATGATTGATCAATTTGTGAAAACTTAAGGGGTTTCATGAGGTTCCTAAAGCCTATAGGAATTTCACCATTGAATTTCTAGCAACTGTTAAATTTAGTCTAGAAATTATATAGTCAAGTACGTTCAAGTATCTTGATATATTTGAGGCAAATCCATCTGGAGATCTCATGGATCGATTTCAACCATTCAAAAAAACTTTTCCAGCCTTCCCTCACCAGCTAGTAATAGGCAAGCCTCATCAAAGAATGAGTACCATCCTCCTTCAGGAATAGGTCTTTCTTATGCCAAGCCTCATCATATCCTTTCGAGCTTTGAAGGTGTCCTTTGTTTAACCTCAATCTTCATAATGTTTCCAAGAATATTGTCACAAATATTCTTCTGAGTGTGTATAACATCCAGGTTGTGTATCAACATTAAGGTTTCCCAATAATTGGAAGAATGTCATTTTCTTTGTCCAATTCAACTCTTGGGATGAATGCTTCATTTTCTGGATAGTTTTGCCGAATGGTACTTTAGATAGTCTCGTGAGTTGCTTTAATATATCACATTCAGATAATTCCATTGGAGCCATACCATTCTCTTTCCCACCATTAAAAAAGTCAGAATAGTCGCCAACTAGGATCCATTGATAAGAATCGATAATGACACATATAACAGTGTTTTCCAACATATGTCAACCATTTCTAGCCTTTATTTATATTACACCCATGATATGCCAATTTTCCTTTTGTACTCCATCTAGAGAGGTTTGCATATGTAGAGAAGTCGTTAATAGTCCATAATAAAGCTGCATGTAAACGAAAGGATTGATCATACGAGGTATCGTATGTGACAACACCTACTTCCTAGAAATGTTGGAGCTCATCAACCATGGGTCTAAAGTATACATTAATGTTATTTCCAGGAGCTTTCGGACTAGGGATAACCAACATCAACATCAAGTAGGGTTCTTTCACACACAACCAGGAAGGCAGATTATAAGTTACCACTAGAATTGGCCAAATGTTGTAAGGCTTGTTGAAATTATTAAACAGATTGAATCCATCGNGAGCCATACCATTCTCTTTCCCACCATTAAAAAAGTCAGAATAGTCGCCAACTAGGATCCATTGATAAGAATCGATAATGACACATATAACAGTGTTTTCCAACATATGTCAACCATTTCTAGCCTTTATTTATATTACACCCATGATATGCCAATTTTCCTTTTGTACTCCATCTAGAGAGGTTTGCATATGTAGAGAAGTCGTTAATAGTCCATAATAAAGCTGCATGTAAACGAAAGGATTGATCATACGAGGTATCGTATGTGACAACACCTACTTCCTAGAAATGTTGGAGCTCATCAACCAAGGGTCTAAAGTATACATTAATGTTATTTCCAGGAGCTTTCGGACTAGGGATAACCAACGTCAACATCAAGTAGGGTTCTTTCACACACAACCAGGAAGGCAGATTATAAGTTACCACTAGAATTGGCCAAATGTTGTAAGGCTTGTTGAAATTATTAAACAGATTGAATCCATCGCTTGCCAGATCAAGTCGGATACTGCGAGGTTTGTTTGCAAACCAACTATGCTGGTTATCATAAGTTTTTCACGCCAAAGAGTCACTAGGATGCCTAAGAGTACTAGAATCATCAAGTCGATTCTTTGAATGCCAGGTCATATGGAATGATGTTCGGGATGTCAAAAATAGCTTTTAGAGTCTCGGTGTTAGGGAGTAGCGCAACTCCTTGCGAAAAATTTTCTTCTTCTTAGTTGCGTCGGGGTTCCACCTTAATGCACCACATGTTGGCAAGTTTTCTGATCGGCAGGCTCTTTCTAATATAATATACAATCATTTGGGCAATCACGCATCTTTGTATAACTAAATCTAAGATAGTATTCAAGTTTCCTTGATGCATGGTATGAACTCGAAAATAGAGCATGAGGATATGTTTCCTTCAACAACTGAAGCATCATATCAAATGACTTCATAGTTCAACCACCAATACTTCTTATATGGAGCATCTTAAGAGTAAATGAAAACTTTGAAAAATTTGCACAATCTGGATATAGTGAACATCTTGCATCTTTAAGAAATTGCTCAAAGACGGTTTGTTGGGATGGAGTAGGTCCTTGACATCCATCCATTTCAACTTCACTTGTGTCCATTAATCTCCCAAAACAGACGTCATCTAACATGTCTTTGATGTCATCAACATATTCTCCATGCTCATCGGGATGGTCATTATTATCGTGGGTACTTACTGTGACAAAATCATCTGTCTCACCATGGAATATCCACTATGTGTAGTTCAGATCAATGCCTCTGATAAAAAGATATTCTTCAACGATACCGAAAGGATGGTAACCATAAGCTTTATCTCTAAACTTATTTATAATATTGATCTAACTCTTGTCCATATTCACATCCCTATATAGACCTCATAACAAAATATTATAAGCATAACAATGGCATGATTGATATAGAATGATACGAAAGATATGACTAAAAGCAAAAACATAATTAATTTAAGTAAAATGGTATGTCGAGAAAGTAAAAATAGTTTAAGTTACCAGGAGTGATGTTGTTGGTGACAACAATTGTTAACCAATATACATAAAGATCGTTGTAGTTAACCAATAATGTGGGCTTCATAACCTTAATTTATGCAAGTCTAATTATGTATGATATCTGATATAGTTAATCGTACAATCTGGGTCGAGTAATAAATATATGTGATTTTCCATATAATTGTTTTTATTTGCATTACACAAAATATCAAACACTTGGAGGGCAAAGTTTTGTATATGACAAGTGAAAAGTAACATCGTTTAAAAGAATACTTTCTATCAAACACTTGGAAGGGCATCCATGGCGTTTACACTCCACCTATGTAAATGTAAAAAATTAATACAGTTGAAAAGTAACATCGTTTAAAAGAATACTTTCTATTTGATGCAGGAGATCGGTATTATATCTAAACACCAAAATTTGGAAATGAGTCAAATCAAAGAATGGGAAATAATCCAAAGAAAATGAAAAATTAGATTGCAGCATCTTGCCCTCTCGATCAAGTATTCACACTATTATCTCTCTCATTTTTCTAATTTTCGGTGGTTACCATTAATGGCTAGAATGAAGTAGGTAATAAAGAATATAAATTATCGGGACGAATGGATGATTAATATTTGCAAGGAATGTGGTTTTGTTGGTAAAATGGTTTCCTCTTTTTTGCAAAGAAAGCATCACATTGCATTTGGTCCATTTGCAACGAAATGATCAGTATCATTGGTAATATAGTACATTAGCAACGGAATTATTGAAATTTTTTCTAATTTATTTTTCTAAGGAAATTATATCATTGCTAATGTGTTTTTGCAAGAAAATCATGTCGTTGGAAATGAATATAGATGTTTTTGCAATGAAAAGATATCGTTGGTAATGATGTTTTTATTATTCTACCATTCTATTTGAAAGGAAATTAAAATGTTGTTAATTAATTTTTGCAAGGAAATTATATTGTTGCTAGCACGTTTTGCACGAAAATGATATCATTGCTAATGAGGCCTATTTGCAAGGAGATGAAATCGTTGCTAAGATGTTTTTGCAATGAAATTATATCATTGCTAACATGTTTTTTAAGGAAATCATATTGTTGCTAATTTAATTTATGTAATTATGATCCTGTTTTTGCAAGAAAATTGAAATCGTTGCTAATATCTTTTTGCAACCAAATCATACCGTACCAATGAAATTATATCATTGGTAATGAGTGTTTTGCAACAATTGAATTTCGTTGGTAATGGTAAATCAATTAGTTGTTGGGGTACATTTTTTGCAATGAATTTGGTTCATTGCTAATATCATAATGGTTTTGCAATGAATCTTATCCGTTGCTAAGGAGGATGCATGTTTTTGCAACGAATCAAGATTTGTTGCTAATGAGTATATATGTTTTTTGCAATGAAATTCTATCGTTGCTAATTAGGCCAACTGATTTCCAACGGAATTATATCGCTGCTAATGAGCATATATGTTTTCCAACAAAACTAAACTATTGCTAATGGATGGAAAATATTTGCAATGAAAAAAATGTCGTTCCTATTGTCTCAGAATCGTTTCTAATTGAATTGGCATTCCAGACCCAAGGTTTTTTGCAACAATTATTTGGCAATGAAAGGATACATTAGCAAGGAAAAAGATTTTTGATTAAAAAACAGTTGCAAAAAGCCTTTCCTGTTGTAGTGCACACATGAACTTGTTAGTAAACATACACTTATGAACTTGTTAGTAAATATGAATCTATGATCGATTATTGTATCAAATGAACTTATGCTTGTTTCTTTTAGTAAACATGAACTTATGTACTTGTTAGAAAACAAGAACTTATGATTGATTACTTTATCAAATGAACTTATGCTCAATTCTTTTAGGAGATGCTTAGGGAATGAGATGAAATGAAAATTTTGCAAATATCAATAAAATGGATTCTAAATAGTAATAAGATAGTTTGAGTTGAATAAAAAATATTATAAAATTAAAATATTGTTAGAATATAATTTTTATCTTAGAATTTGAAAAAGTTGAACTGTTTTTTGTTTGAAAATTTAAAAAAATTGTAATGATTAGTTTGAAAGTGTTTATACTTGAATAATGTTTGGAAAGAAAATAAGATGAGATGAGATGAGATAAGATGAGATATGTTTCAAACATCCCCATGGGCTTGTTTGGAAAAATTTTCCATACCAAAATTCTCATTTCATCCCATTTCCTTCCCAAACATTACTTAAACACATATACTTTCAAACTAATCATTACTTTTTCAAACTAATTATTACAACTTTCTCAAACTTTCAAACAAAAAATAAAAAATAATTCAACTTTTTCAAATGCTCAAATAAAAATAATAATAAGAAATGATATTTTAACAATATTTTAACTTTATAATATTTTTTATTACATGTTATTAACTAGTGTGTTATTAACTTATTATCCTAGACTTATTTTCTATACTAGTGTCTAACGTATTTATATACTAGATTTATACTATAGTGTATAATTACATGCTAGCATACTATAGTATTACATATTATTGTGTCTAATTATATGTTGTTATGTTATTATGTGTTATTAACTTATTATATTAGACCATACATATGCAGACAAAAGCTTCTCTCTCTAAACGCCCCCAAACTTTAGAATCGGCTAGAGGGGGTGGGAACTTAGGCTCCTTCCCCCCTACTCCTTCCCTCCCCCTCTCTATTTTCTTCTTGTGTAGTGTTTATGTTTTATTTTTGTATTTTTTTAGACCACATAAAGGGAGAATCGCCGATCGAGACTTTCCGGCACCCCATAGCCAACATGCGCCCCACCAGGAGGCTGCCTAGCTGTTGATCTGCGCAACCACCAAATGCGGCCTCAACTGGAGTGGAGTGTAGCCCACACATACGGATCGAAAAATTCAGAGCTTGCCGGCACATGGTCCTCATGTGCCACCAAGGAGCCCTCTACCGTTGAAATGCGCGGCTGTTCCTGAACTGGCGACTCTGGATCTCTCAAGATCAACTGTGGATTTTCCCCCATCAACGTTTTTATGCACTATTTTTTCATTTTTACAGTGTTTTCACAATGTAGTTTATTTTATGTCCCGCCTTTATTTCAAGAAAATAAAAATCTAAAAACATAGTGCCTTCAGACCTTAGTCTGAATGGAGTTATCCCCCCCTCCGCTTAGGCTGTGCTTATGGTGGGGTTGGTGCTCCCTACTCTGATTAGTCAGGTATGGAGTTTTGTTACTTAACTCTGCCGTGGACAGAATTGTGCTATCTCTTAGAGCTAGGTCTTTAGAGATCTACCGTCTGGACTAGACCATGTCAGTCACAGAAGTGTGCTGGGAAGCTATTAACTTTTGTAATTGGCTTGTTTTTAAGTCAACTTTGTATGTCCTCTATTAATGAATGGAATGTGGTTCATTATTACAAAACAAAAACAAAAATTATTATATTAGACTTATTTCTATACTAGTGTCTAACTTATTTATATATCAGACTTATACTATAATGTTTAATTACATATTATTATGCTATAATATTACATGTTATTATGTTATACTAGTGTCTAACTTATTTTTATACTAGATTTATTTCAAGTGTCTAATTACATGTAATTTTACTATAGTAAATTAGTATTATGTGTTATTTACTTATTATACTAGACTTATTAGTTATTTCTATACTAGTGTCTAATTTATTCATATACTAGACTTATATTATAGGTCTAATTATATGTTATTATACTTAAGTAAATTAGTATTATGTGTTATTAATGTATTATACTAGACTTATTTCAATACTATTAGCTAACTTATTTCGATACTTGATTATGTAAGATAGTAATACTTTGATGTTTACATATACTAAACTATTATTAGTCTATTTATATTATATATAAGTATATTATAATAGTATATTATTGAATTTAACTATATAAGTATACTAAACTATAAGTTTTAGTTATATAATTATGTAACTATAGTAGTATAGATGATCAATATATAGATAAATACATATTTTGTAACATATGTATAATATTGGAGTTGGATTCGGTGGCACCTCTGACTTCGACAGGAAAACTAAAAAAAACTGAAGCAAAGTCAAAGCGGAGTCGGATTCAAAGCCTGATTTAGGGATTTTTGGATTTTTGCTCATCCCTACCCTTAACCAACCCTTTCTTAGCTAAGACAATGGCTTGGCTATTCATCAAACACATTCTTAAATTACATGGAATGTCTCATTCCATCAACTCATATCGAAGAAGTACTTTCACAAGCCTCTTTTGGCTAGAGATATTCTAGGTTCAGGGTACACAATTGGCCTTTAGCACCTCTGACCATCCTTAAGCTAATTGTCAAACTGCTATCAATAATGTGTTGAGAATTACCTAAGGGCTTTGTTGGAGACAAACCTAAGGTGTGAGCTCAATGGGTACCCTTGATCGACTAGTGGTATAATACCTCACAACATTCCTCTACCAGCATGACCCCCTTTGAAGCCCTCTATGGCTACGATCCCCCACGTCTAATTCCCTATGTTCTTGGAACTACCAAGATTGAAGCAGTAGGGGAAAACCTTTGGTCCAAGGATCAGATCATCCACCTACTATGACATAATTTATAGAAGGCATAGGAGTACATGAAATGGTATGCAGATCTGAAATGAAAGGAGCAAAGTTTTGAGGTTGGGGAGTGGGTTTACCTTTGATTACAACCCTACTGTCAGCTATTGGTGGCCCACCAGTGGAACTTGAAGCTTGAACCTCGCTTTTTTGGCCCCTTCGAGATCACTTAGAGAATAGGCATGGTGGCCTATCGGCTTCAGCTTCCATCTTCTTCTTCTTTTATCCATCCTGTCTTCCACGTTTCACAATTGAAGAAAAAGCTCAGGCAGCAAGTCTCAACCCTTCCACTCTACCACTAGTGGACTCCAAAGGCATCCTCAAACCCGAACCAGAAGAAGTGTCGTTCCACCGACTCAGGAAGTCAAAGAACAAATAGTTGGTCGAGCTTCTAATCCATTGGCAAGGTCAGCGGAAGGAGGATGCAACTTGGGAACCATATGGGCAGTTGAAGGAGGCTCAACCCCACCTTGCAGACAAGGTGTTCTAACCAGGGGGTTTTGTTAGACGCATTGGTTAAGTTGAAAAAGAGGATTGTGGGCCGGTTGTTTGGCCTTGCAACCATTGGGTTTAAGCCTTCATCCTGGGCCGAGTCCATTCCATTTAGTCTATTGGGGGCCTCTAGCCCATTAGCTATTTTACTTTATGTTAACCCATTGTGGGCCCAGTATGAATCCATGTTGTCATTTTTCTCTTTGTACCCTTTTTTGTTGTGGAGATAGAAATCTCTCATTAGTTGTTATTTTGGTAGTGCTCTGTGGGGGTGTGTCTGGCCAATATAAGTGAGGATCAAATTATAGGAATGTAGCTTTTGAGCAATTTTATACAAATTTTGTTATATCTCTCTCTCTTCCTTATGCATTCTTTTGGAGAAGATCACCCTCGAAGTGAGACACAATTTTTATCCCTCTATCTCGGCGGTGTTACAGATTTAGTAAACGACTCGTCATAAATAACATATTCGAAATATCACACCAAAAAATAAATCCTACACCAAACGCTGCAACCATATCACACCAAGCTAGTTTGTTGAATTTATGGTCTTTCACAATTGCAGACAATGCTTCTTTGTCCCAGCTTCAACGCACTGCGTTCTTGGAGAGATGATCAGTAGAGCTTGATTCACAATTGCAGACAATGTTTCTCGAGTTATGGAGAAAAGGCTATTAGAGATACATCACTTGTCGAAAATATGGCTTTTACTTCCCCAATAATTTGCAAACCAAGAAGGATTCGTACTTCAAACAATGACTACCTTGGCCTTCTGAAGGAAACAATAATGGCTTTAAGATTTTCTTTAATTTGAACATCTTTCTATCCATAACTATAGAATCCCACCCTCATATTGATAGGATGGGTTCATCTGATGTTTCTTTGCCAGCTTTTTAGTGGACGTCTCCTCCCAAAAATTATCTAATTTTCCATCTAATTGAAAGTGGACTTTTAAGTATTGGGTGTGCCCACAATACGGACATCTAAAACAGGCATGCAGGGTATGATGCCGAATTCCTAACATTAATTGGTTTTCGGTAGATTGGTTACCCACCGCCAACTGGCTATAGAGCCAAAGGTCAATGATTTGAGCCACGATAGTCTCATCGTAAGGGAGAAATTGTTGAGATATGTCCATAATAATGCTCCCTACAACTTCTATAAAATAAGCCTCCCTTGTTTTGGTTTATAGTTTGCTTTTTCCTGCTTTTCTTTCGTTCTGTTTACCATTTCCTTATCTTCAAGCCAAAATGATAAACAAATTGTTCACTTGATAGCTTTCAATGATTGATATAAATTTGATGCTGCGGCATCCAATCTCAACATAAAGCATATGAACTGCTTGTTCCTGCTTATTGGTCCACCCACTATTTTAATGGGCTTAGTCACTGAGATGAGACACCATACGTAACATAGCAATAACTATGCCATGTATAGCTTGTAGGTAAATAATAGGTGAAAATCAAAGTTCATAGAGATACCCAAGTAAATCTACTTGCTTTAAGGGTCACAGATTCACATATATGACTGAATTCTACTCTAGATTTTCCTCTGTCATAATACATATTTGCTTTCAAATTCCACTCTGTATACCCCCAACTCTATAAGAAAAGATGCAAGAAAATGAAGATCGATCTCTAGTCCTTAGCTACCTAAACGAATTGGCTAGGAAACAGATTTTCTACAAGTATTCCAGGAAACATATAATATATTGAAGAACCTCCCCTCCCCTCCCCCCAAACTGCCTACAGAAACTAACAATTTGCAGCAGCAGCAGCACAGAGTCTCGCGTCCTATGGTGGCGACTTTGGAGTGTGGCGATTGTTGGCCCCAGATCCTGGGTAATCATGCAGCTCGATATCCTTTCTTTCACCTATGTTTTGTTGCTCCCATTTTTCCTGATCAGTACCTGCCTGTGAATGAAAAAATCAAAAATAAAGAAGGAATATTAATATATCTGAGTATAATTTAGTAAATTCTGAACTAGCTTTGGGTCATAAGCTTTGTTAATACCATGGCCGGCTTATGTTCTGAAACCTTATGAACTTGATGTGCATGCACTAAGCTTCCAATTCCTGCAAATACAACAGAACATTTCGTTAGAAAAATTGAAAGAAGAGGATTATGAAGATCAAATATAGGAAATTGTTGAAGATTTACTTGTGAAGGGGACAGCATTCAAGCAGACATGGTTGGAGAACACCAGAAAGAGTACAAGAAGAGGAGAGACAATGCTTGCCATTCCTGTAACACTCTTCCAATTAAGTGACTTAACTCAATGTTGTTTCTCATAAAGCTAGTACCTCCATTTATACATTTAGTTAGGGGCGAAAAAAAACAAACCGGTGCTTGATGAACCGGTAAATCGGACCGGACCGGACCAATAGGTTTAGTCCGGTCCGGTGTCAATTCCATTTTTTTCAAAACCCATCGAAATCGGTTTGGTTCCAATTTTTTTTTTCTAACACCAAACCAGACTGGTTCATATATATATTTAATTTTTTATATTGTATGAAATATTTTTTATATGATATGTTATATTATATATAATTTTAATATATAATTATATATAAATTAATTTTGTATTATATGATAAATTACTAATTAATATAATGTTAAATTTTAAAATTTTATATAAATAACTATATATTATCACTATAATCTATAATACAATTATAATATATATTATAATATACTACAATATATTATCATTATATTTTTATATAGTACTATAAAGATATATACTATATAATATACCAAAAAAATTAGACCGAACCGAACTGGAACTGAAAAAATCGGAAGTACCAATTTAGGGGTGTAACGGGTACAATATCAGTTTTTCAAATCTCAAAACCGGTATATACCGACTCGATTCTAAAATATATCTAAAACTAGATCGAATCGGACTAGTTACGCCTCTACATTTAGTTATAGAATTTTCTAGACCTTTGTGTTGTTGGGGATACAAAATTCTACGTTTCTAAAGTCAAAAAGATGACAGGAACACAGCATTTTGTGGGGTGGCTAAATCACGCATTACCAATTCAAACAGCATTTTGTTGGAAGGCTTAATCTTAATTACGCATTCAGACAGTCCCCACTTTTTTTTCTCTCAAATAATGCGAGCCAGCCAAAATTCACTGTAGGAAAGGGAGTTCGCGGTGGGGGATTTTTATGATATTTATGGTTTTCCTAATTAGATTGTAAAAGAATATCATTAAACACACTGTATATGCTAGTGGAGGGTGACAACACATGATGCTGTGGGTACCTCATCAGCTCATGAATAATTTTTAGTCAAGGTCTAGTGCAATAAATTATCATTAAACTTGAAGATAATTCAATGAATTGATTGAGTTGAAAGCTTCAAATCCAAGACTTTACTAAAAGCTTGGGTACTCGATTGTTTTTTCTGTGACTCAAAGTCAAATGTTAAACAGATTATGACCACCAAATATGGTATTAAATACTCCCATGCAAGTATATATGGCCTACGATGTCTGGTTTTTTAGCTACTATTTTCCCAATACTACTGTTATCACAGGAGGCTGCATGAGGTGACCAATCCCATTTGCCACTAATCTATCTTATATCTGATCTTTGTTAATATGTAATTTAAATAATTAAATTCTATCTTTTTTTATTTTTGAGATAAGTAGTGATCTAACAATCTTGAAATTTGTCGTAAATGCGACTAAATCATAAATTCGCATAAAGGATAATAAGATTAAAATTGATATGTCTCATCGCTTGTATATTTTTTTTCACAAAAATGCTTGATTCATAATTTAGTATATCAGATTGTAAATTTTGTTTTTTAATAAAATAGATTTAACATATCACATTTAACCACGTCCGTCAATTTATAAGCTTTACTTTTTTGAAATATTTTCCTCAACCTAACAATTTTTTAAGCTTCACAATATCCAAATATGAGTGATGTGATGGTGCTACAAGGTCTGTCTCCACTAACATAGAGCTAGTTTATATTTGATTGGTGTAGGATAATCTGCACCTTTAACAACCATATATCTAAGAAATAAATTGAGGTTTCTTTTTCTTTTTCATTTTTAGGCCAGGAAGCAGACAATTGAGTGCCTTTAAGGAGTTAGTCGATTGCTCCCAACGAGGCTTATGGGCCTTCTAATTATCGGCCAACAATTCCTAAGTTATCTCAGATAAGTTAACAAAGTGGACTTTGGTAATTAGACTTGTTTTCTAATGTGGTACTCTAAGAATATGGATAGATGATATGATACTCTCATCCTATAATAATATCTCATATAATTAAAATTGTCTATGATAAGATGAGAGTATCACGGGTCCGTACTCATCCTATCACTATAGTTAAGGATAAGGATAATATATCGTGTATATCTCAACCAACACATTGTGCACCTAAAGAAACGAGGATCGCAAGTGGTCTATCTACTAAGGAATCTGCCACTCCAACTCTAACTTCTAGTAATGACGCAGTTGTTAGATAATGATAAGTGTTCAACTAGTGATAAGTGTGTTCATTTAGTTAGATAAGTGTTTATAAGATTTTACTTGTATACAAACTTTCTTATTATAAATAGACACTCGATAGCATACATGGTGTGCTACAATTCCCCTTGTTTCATTCATATATACCATGTAATAAAAATTGTCTATGTAAGCATTAATTTTAAACAACGTATATAGAATTTTATGATAGCATGAGAATACAACGTATTGTTCTTTACTTTTGGAATGTCTGATAATTAATCTTCACAACAAATTTTCGCCTTCAATAGTTAAATGACCATAATCTACAAATTTTTCTTGTGTTATAGTTAGGCTACACTGGTAAAACTTGGGTGCACACAAAATATACCTAGAAAGGTTGGTGGGAGAAACGAGAGATAGAGAGGGCAGGGAGGCAGGGGCATATATAGCCACATATTGTCATATAAATGAGTGGAGCAATTGAACCCACTGAAATTTTGTTAATAGAATTATTGGGTATAGTTAAAATCTTATACAGCTGTGAAATCTTTTACTTTGCACCTACAAAAATCTTGGGGTTCCATTATAAGAAAAGTAAGAGCATATAGTTGTGTTTGGTAAGTGAAGTAGTTTGAGATATTGTCACTACTATTTACAAACAGTTCATTACTTTTACATTACTATTCACAAGTCATCTAATATTACCTCAGCATTCAAACGTTGTCTAAACAGAATCATTTTGGCTTCTCCTAATTTATTTATTTTTACTTTGTTTTTCAATCGAAGTTGATCACTACTTGTTTTTATATATTAAAAAACCTTTAACACTTATAAACTTAGTCAATACACACGGTTTTGATGGAAGAAAATCCAATTTATAAACCAATGTAGACAACTTATCTAGTAAAACGCTTACAAGATGTAATTTAATTCTAAAAAATATTTTAAAATTTGAATCTTACAAATCAAATATTAAAAATATAACAAGTATTCTTTTACAAAGTAACGATGAAATGATTATGGAACATTTTCAAGATATCACAACTCAGGAGAAGACATGATTTTCAACGAGGTTTTGTGTTGAGATAACAACATTTTGCAAAGCAAAGTATCATGGAATTCATTTCTTCCTTCAATTAGACCATACGCCTAATGAAGCATATTTCTAACTCTGCTACTGGAAGGAGGATTCGCTGGAGTGGATTAGAGGTTTTAGTTGGGAAAGCAAAGTCTAAATCAACTGAAGCCAACTGACTCATTAAACCTTATTTAGTAAGTTCCTCTAGCAAAAGAATAGGGAGGATTAGAGGTGTAAGGGATTTTTCCCCCCTCGGTCTTAGCGAGCCTAAGAAGAGCAACTAAGAAAACAAGAAGCAAAGGCCCAACCTAGAACAAGTAGCCTCTTCGGCCAGGCCCACGAATAGACTCCCTTGGATGCAACCTCCATGAGGGAGCGTACTATAGGGGATGGGACTCGCCGACCTAGAGACCTCTCGAATAGTGTCCAGCCCTTGAGTACTTGTCTGCGTAAACGGAAAGGAAGTAAAGGGGACTCTCGATCCTCTAACATGGAGAAATTAATAGACCACCAATGATGCCAGCAGGGTAAAGCAAATCTAGGAACCACGCTACATTAATAGAATCAATACCCAAACTACATGCCACATTAATAACGTAGTCGCAGAGTCCTGCCGCATTAAAGGACTTTGACAAAATGAATAGGCGTGTCAAATCGTGTTAATGGGTCGTGTTTGTGTCATGTCAAGGTCTGTACATTACACTTAATGGGTCAATACGAACATGACCCGTTAAGGATTTCATGTCAAAATTTTAAATCTGAACACGACACGGTAAGATAACGGGTTGACACAACACGACCCATTAATGAATAAGAAATAAATTGACACGGCACAACCCGACTCGTTTCAACCCGTTTACATTAATGAGTTGAACAGACACGATACGACACGACACGACCTAGCCCGTTTAACCTGATTGATTTTATATAAACATTTAAATATATATAATATCTATAAAAAAATTAACTACAAATCTAAAATTACAATCCAAAAAAATATGATCCACACACATTGTAATAATATATTAAAATTACATCCCAAATATAATAAACAAAACACACATAGTAAATATATTAATATTACAACCCCAAATATAATAAAAACAAAGATCTAAACAAATTTAGAGCTTAAAGAATGAGGTGGAGCATCCTCCTTGCCCTTATTGTTTTCCAACTCCATTACATCTTCTGTTAACTCGTCTAATTTAACTTTTTCTTGTTTTTCTATTAAAAAAAGACATCAATAAAGTTTTATAACAAATAATATTATTGTAATGAAAAATTATATTTATTCAATGAGGTAAAAATAATATTACCTTGCTCCTCGCTATATAGCCAATCTCTAGTACAGACTAATGCTTCAACAATATCTGCTTTTAGTGCACTCTTAAACTGATCAATGATATGCCCACCAACACTAAAAGTAGATTCAGATGCAACTGTAGAAACTGGAACACTCAAAATGTCATGAGCCATACAAGCAAGATCAAGATAACGAAATTCATTTCCTTTCCAAAAGGAAAGAATGTCAATCTTTGTATTTCTATCTACCCTAGGTTCATCCAAGTAAAGATCCAATTGACTTTTTTGCATATGGTTAGTAAGATCTCAGGTCTAAATGAATCAAATTCCTATACAAAAATAAAAAATAAAAACGTTTCAAGCCAATATGTGATATGAAACAACAATATAATATAAATCATTAAACAAAAACTATTATTTGATATTACCTGAAATGCTTGTTTGTTAATCGAAGACTGACTTTCCGCTTTACTAAAAGTGCTATTAGAAGTTGTGGTAGAATATGTGGGAGCACTAGAAGAACTATATTCCATGAAAAGAGATGACATTTTGCTCCAAATATTCATATACTCTATGGAACAATCTTTATAAAGTTTTGCATAAGAAAAATCAACAAAATGAAACTTGTATCGAGGATCCAATACAACTGCTATAGCCAACAACACATTAAACTCAGACTAATATTTCTCAAACTCAGCAAGCATTTTACAAGACATTTTCCTCGTGTAGTCATCTTCACCCTCAGAGTGCCACTTTAATGTAAAATAAATCAAAAACACTGCTGGAAAGTATAGATTGGCTGTAGGGTATTTGGTCCCAGAAAAATCAGAAATGGCTTTTTAAAAAACTCCCAATAAACTATTAATCTTCTCTCTTTTTTCCCACTTAGATGTTGATGGACAATGCTTAAAATTGGAATTAGTCAACTCCAAATGACTAAAGGCACGACGATAGGAAAGAGCACTTTGAAGCATAAGAAAAGTAGAATTCCATTTAGTGGGGACATCCTGTCTCAACCCTTAATTGCTATCCAAAGACATTTGATTTGTTAAATCTAAAAATTTTACTTTCGTTGTTTGTGACCCTTTGACATACTTGATACTTTCACGAACTTTTTGGATAGCATAGTCAATCTCTTTTAACCCATCTTGTACTATCAAATTCAGAATATGAATACAACAACAAAGATGAAAGAACTCACCATCACAAACAAGAGCTTTCTTAAAGTTTAATTGAGTTCTTAACAACTCTACTAAAACATCATTAGAAGAAGCATTGTGTAAAGTCAATACAAAAATCTTGTGCTGAATTTCCCACTCACATAGCAAATTATAAATTTTTTTAGATAAAAATATGCCATTATGTGGTGGTGGCATAAAAGAAAAGTTCAAAATCCTTTCCTGTAGAATCCATTTCTTATCCAGAAAATGTGTTGTAATGAACATATAACCATCAATGGCTATAGAAGTCCACAAGTTAGATATTAGACAAATTCTACCAGGAGAATCATTGGAACATCTGGACGCAAATGTTGTAACAAAGATCTCACCTCCTAATCTTCAACAAACCGAAAAGGCAGTTCATGCTTCACAATAGCGGCTACCAAAATTTCTTTATATTGTTCAGTATCAAATTGAGTGCTTACCGAAATAGATCCACTATTTTGTGATAACATCATCTGACCAATATCTTGTGAACTTCTCCTAGGGCATGCGTCAATGTGATGCTTCATATTTCCAATTCCATATTTGCTCGCTACCATGTAAGTAACTCCACACATCTTGCATTTCGCTCGTGGCTTGCCATCCTTGTTCTCAGAATCAGGAACCATTTAAAAAAAAGTCCACTCTTTTGACCGTTTCCTTCATTTTGCTTTAGATTCCTCATTTTGAAAACTTTCTAAATCGAACGGGTCCAAATCAATCAAATCATCATTTTCACCTACTACTGAACTCATCTAAAAAGAAACAACAAGAACAAATGTAAATTCTGGGCAGACTTGCATTTAGGCACTTTTTGATAAATATGATAAATATATCTTAGTAGTACAACAAAACATCATTAGTGGATAATAATTCTTCACCATTGAGCATAAGAATTTAACTTCAATTAGGACTATTGTTAAGTAGGTCTTTCGCACCAATATTAGCTTCAACATTGAATCAATCCAATAAAAAATAAAAATAAAAGATAAATAAATTTTAATTGATAAAAAAAAGGTGGTGGACTGGTGGTTTCCTCAATCATGCAAGTACCTCTTCTTCAATCATATTCATATATATCGATCACGTGCATGGGTGAGGTTTTTCATGTGCCATTTTCAATGCCCCTTTTCTATATTGTAGTTTCCATTCGTCTCTTACACATTTTATAATTTAACAAATACTTTGTATATACTTGCAAACTAATTTCAAAGAAAACAACCCATTTTTAAGGATTATTTGGGTTCATGAAATTCTTTTGGAGTTTAAGAATCCAAAAAATCATGATTATTGGTTGTATAGTTTTTTGGTGCATGATCTCAATCTAACAGAGACAAGACATACGACAAACTAGTCTTGATGATTAAAGAACAAAACAGAGCACACAATGTCACAAACCCAGAAGTTGAGCACAAAAATACACATGAAACTGCACTAAAGATGAAAAGAGGCACAAAACTAGTAGTGAGAGAAAGGAAAGATCATTAGATGATTTAGATTTCAGACCCACTAAGAATTCTACAGGTACTTGAAGATGCAAGGAAAGAAATGGTAATTAAAGTGGGCAGCCAAACACATCGTTTTCCCTTTTTTCTTTTTTTTCTTTTTTCTCAACAGCCAAACAACAATACGTAATTAGATCAGCACTAAGACAAAGCAAACACTCCCAACTACTTCATTTTTAAAGTAAACTTTTAATTCATTTCGAACATTTTCTTAATTGTGAAGAGTAAATATAGATATCACTTTGCACTTTGCAGGATAAATTTAGAGATCAGAAAAGACCTAGCTAGAGTGCCCTGCGCAGTATGTATATGCCTAGCTACGACCGAATTAAAATTCATCTTATATTTTTGCCCTGTCAATGGACATTTCACTTGCAATAGTTGAGGAGCAATTAGAAGATCAATAAGAGAGGATGATATATATATCAAAGGAGTGCGGTAAGTTAGAAAGAAAAGAGGAAAGAAAGTTATTATAAGCTGGGAAGAGAGATCAGAACTAAGAAGACATTCCATGAAATTAAGGGAAAGATATTTCTCAAAAATTCTCATTCATCAAATCTGTAAACTTTGGACCAGTACATGATTTCTCATTCATCAAATCTGTTACACCCATTATTTCTCATTCTCGATCATGATTTTTCTTCTTTCTCGGCAGCCAAACAACAATACATAAAGGTAGTAGAAATGATAAATCTTGGTTGGATTGACTTCCAGTGGGCGACGCGGCGTGGGCGGCGAGATGCGTGAGTCCGAGTCTGCGCAAGCGACAGAGTTAGAGTGAAGAGTCTGTGACTCTGCAAATAGGGAGGAGGAGAGGAAGAACATGCAAGACGAGCTTTGCAATCTCAAAGGAAAGTACGAAGAAATTGTAAGGAAGTTGGGCACATTGCCGTCGGTGGACCAACTGCTCACGAACACTGGTCTACCCTACACGGAGGAGGTGATGGTCGTGCCCTTACACAACCAAAGTTTAGGGTTCCAACCATGGGGGGAGGGACCCCTTGAGCACATGCAAACCTTCAGGGCTTGCATGACGTTTTATGCCTTCCTAGGTGAGGTGGCATGCAGGGCGTTCCCGCTGACTCTGAAAGGGCCACCATGAGTTTGGTTTGGGTCTCTGGCATCCATATTCGTAGATACTTTTGGCGAGCTGGCCTGACTTTTTCTGACCCCTTTCATGTCGAGTTGGAGAATGTTCAGCCTAGCAGCGTACCTCCTTACCATCAAGCAGGGAGAGGAGGACAGCCTGAAGTCTTACATGTATAAGTTCAATAAGGAGCGTATGACCACGACGACCAGGATGAGAAAATAACCCTGGAGGCACTTCTGGGAGGGGTTTAGCCGTGATCCCAGTGCATGGTTGAGTTGGTGAGGATGACTCCTGTGATGCTGCGGGAGTTCATGGATCAAGCTGACAACTTCAACAATGCTGAGGACACTCTTCAGGCCTTGACAGAGCAAAGAAAGAATGAGCTAGAGTGAGTAAAGAGGAAGGTGAGGGCCCCGGCTAGGGCCAAGGCCCACGAGAAGCCGGAGAAGAGTTCCCAAGACAAAAGGAGGGAGGAAGCTTCGAAGAGGGGAAAGGGACCTCGATTTGACCAACTCGCATTTGCCATCCACGAGGCAACACCTCTGCCCCTTATGAAGATGATGACGGAGGTATTGCCGCCGTTACTGCACATACCACAGGTCCACCTTGCACAACACCGAGGACTTCTTCTCCCAACAAGGGAGAAGGGAGGATGCAGAGTAGACAAGGCAACTTTATCCACCTACCCAGAGATTGAAGCAGGAAAGAAAGGGAAGGTCGGGGAAAAGGTGTGCGGACTGAGTTGACCGGTGTAGAAGGGAAGAAAGCCCTCGACGATGACCAGCAGTATAAGGGTCGCCGCAAGATCGCCCCCACTCACCATTGCAAGGGGGACCTCCACTCAAGGAAATCCGAGCCATAGTGGGAGGATTCATAGTTGGGAGCACTTCCTCAAGTAGAGAGGCACACGCCAAGCGGGACTAGTACCAAGAGGTGTACTCGGTGGAGTACCACCCTGCTAAGCAGCGAAGCGGCGAGTCAACGCCGGTCACCTCCTCTGCGGAGGCTTATGAGGAGGGGTTCCTATACCACCATGACAATGCGCTGGTGGTGACTATATTGTTCGCCAACTTCTTCATCCAAAGAATCCTCATTGACAACAAGAGCTCCGCAGACATCCTGTTCTAGGAAGCTTTCACCAGGATGGGAATAAATGTTACCCAGCTGCATCCAACCCCCATGCCATTGAAAGGCTTCTCCTGGAGTATGGTTCATCCTGTGGGAACCATCATGTTGTGAATTCTCGCTGGCAGCGCCCCCTACACAACCTCAATCATGGTTGACTTTCTAGTGGTGAGAACCCTGTCATCGTACAACACCACCATCGTAAGGCCCACCCTCGACAGCTTGCAGCCATCACGTCGACCTACCATCTGAAGATGAAGTTCCTAACTCCCCATGGAGTGGGAGAAATCTGAGGCGAACAGGTCCTGGTGAGGTAAGGCTACATCCAGGAGCTGAAGCAGAAGGATGGTGGGGTTACCCCAGACGGCACCTCCAGGATAGAGCAGGCCATGCATCGCTTGGAGAGCCCTAGTAGGCCCTAGTGTGCGACTCACACTGCCGGGCTCGAGGGGGAGTGAGAACGTGCATGGTTCCAAAGCCAGTGGTAGAACGAGCGAAAGCTCCCTAGCTAAAGGCTCCATTTCCTTTTCTTTTATAATGCATTATTTAGATACTGTAAATTCTTGTTATTTAATGAAAGGCATGATCTTCTAGGACAATGCAACATGTCCATTTCAAACTCTCGTGTTATAAAAAAAACACCGACAAGATCATCTACAATTAACAAAATCTTTAACGACAAAATATCATCAAATCAATGCATACCTTCCCTGCGATGTCAACGGGTGGGAGTGGGTCCAGTCCCAACCTACCCAAACAGCATACCTCCCGTGGGATCAAAGGGAGAGCAAGGACAAAGATTGCTCTACCCCTCTTGCAATGGAGAGTGTGTCCTACCCCCCCCCCCCCGGGAGGCTGCCAAAACAACTTACCCCGACCCTCATCGTAACGAAGAGCAGACCAGCCAAATTGTTGTCCGAATAAGTTGCCTCCCCCACGGGGTACCAAAAAGATGAGTATACCAAATTCTGCTTCAACCTTCCCGAGGCAGAGTGCGGGCCAGCCCTCGGCGGCTCGAAGACAAACACTTACCTTCCTTGCAAGCGTCAACAGGAGGGAGCGAGTCCAGTCCCAAACTGACCGAATTGTATACCTACTGCGGGATAAAAGGGAGAGCTAGGCCGAAGGCTACTCTACTCCTCCCTCAATGGAGAGCGGGTCCTCCCCCCCGGTAGCCAAAACAACTTACCCCTCTGTAGCAAGAAAGAGTGGGATGTGCGCCAGCCTGACCCAACACTTACCTTCCCTGCGATATCAACGGGCGGCAGTGGGTCTAGTCTCAAACTACCTGAACAACATACCTCCCGTGGGACCATAGGAGAGAACTAGGCTGAAGGCAGTTCTACCCCTCCCACGATGGAGAGCGGGGCATGCCCCCTGATGGCTAGAACAACTTACCCCGACCCCTATCGTGGCAAAGAGCGGACCAACTATATCGCTATCCAAACTTACCTCCCCCGCAGGGTACCATAGGGATGGGTGTAGTGCCTAAGGCTACTTTATCCCTTCTGCGATGGAATGGAGGCCAGTCCTCAGTTGCCCAAAGACAAAAGACTTAAATTCCTCGTAAGAGTCAACAGGCAGAAGCGAGTCTAGTTGCAAATTGCTCGAAAACTTACCTCCCTGTAGGATTTAAAGGGATGAGTCACTCCAAAGGTTGCTCTACCCCTCCAGTAGAGGAGTACGGATCTACCCCCATGGCCGTTCGAATACATACCCCAACCTCCACTGCGAACGAACTGTGGGTTCAGTGCTAGCCTGACCCAAATCTTATGTTTCCTTGCGATGTCAACTAGCGGGAGAGGGTTCACAAACTATCCGAACAAATTACCTCCCCATGGGGTAATAGGGACAAGTTGTGATAGAGGCCGTTTGGACCCTCTCGAGGAGGAGAGCGGGTCCAGCCTTTCTACGGTGTGAATACTTACCTTGACTCCCATCGCGCCAAGAGAATGAACTAGCCCCACGGTAGTCTGAAGACGTTACCTCCGTAGGGAATCAAAGGGGCGGGTTTGACTTGAGGCATCCCGACCTATCCCTAATGGAGTACGAGCCCAGTCTTTCGACTACTCGACGTGAACAAAGTCTCCGAAGATGAAACATCAAAGCAATCGGTGCACGATGTCAATGAGTGGGTGCGAGTTTAGTCTCAAACTAGTTGAAAAAATTACCTCCCGTGAAGGAAAGTGGGTACAGCCTTTCGGCTGCCCAAATACTTACCCTGACTCCAATCACAATAAAGAATGAACAGGCCCTATGGCAGTCCAAAGAAGTTACCTCCTTGGGGATTAAAGAGGCAGGTTGGCCTAAGGTATCTTGGCCTCTCCCCGGTGGAGAGCGGGCCAGGTCGTTTGACCCCCCAAATACCACACCAAGGAACACGAACATCAACAACCCAGTAAAAAAGGCAGGCGAATCGTATCACTGGCCAAAGGGCCCTGGTTTGCAAAGCCTAAACTCCTATAAAGTTAAGGATAAAGTTGTGATAACGCTCTCATCTTCCAATTAGGGATTAAATACACAGTGCTAACGGATGTGAGCACGTTCAGTTCTACATTGTCTAGACAGCCTACGGCTCGAGCTAGAGGCTGCCTTTTCTCCCTACTATGGAGAGTGGGATCAACCCCACGGCTACCCGATGAATTTATCTCAGCCATCATTGCCGCAAAGAGTACCCCACTAGGGAGGGGCATCTAGGCTGGTTAGTGAAACGCTACCTGACCTCTCCCCCTAGGAGTCAACTGGATTCTCCCTGGCAAGGCTTAACTCGTAGGGGGGATTTCCATCCCCCCTAGCCTACGGTAATGGACAAAGGCCAATGAACACTGACAACACTTGTTTTCTCTTCTTTCAATTACATGCCAAAATAAAATATAGCAACACAAAAAGGAAGAATGGAGGGACTAGGAGGGGTAAAGCGCATCCAAGAGATGAATAGCAAAAAGGAGAAATTTGACGTAAGGTAAAAGTGAAAAGACGTCGGACTCATCGAATAAAGTAGCTAAAGGCCTCAAGAGGATGACTACCTAACAAAGGCAAATGAAGGCAGCACAAACAGATAAGCGGTCGGCCAGTGGGGTAGTCAGGAATAAGATAGGCACTGGCAGGTGGACCATAAGCTTCGCGTGACGGCCATCCCCCCTGCCTAACTCCAAGCCCAGAATTTCCCGCTACAAAACTCCCTAACCTGGCCATCAAAAGTAGAAGAGGGAAAAGCAAAGAAGGAAGCATCGGAGAAGAGCAAAACAACAAAAGGGGAACATCGTTTAAGACAAGAAGCCCGACACAACGAAATTTGAAGCAATTTCATTAATGATCAAAAGTTACATACAAGCAGCATGGCGTCGACACACAGGTATATACATTTCCAAAAAGCAAAACAAAGGGAAAAAAGAGCAAAATAAGAAAATAGTAGTGACACCAAGAAGTTAGGGCATAGCAACATCACGCACCATGATCGAAGACCTCAGCATCATAAGCGCCAACCTCAGGGACATCTAAATCAAGATTGTCGGGCTCGGAAGCAACAGGCTTGGGCATGGCCGGGAAGACAAGACATGTAAAAGCATAAGAATCTCTTTCCTCTACAACTTGCGGCTAAAAGAGTAAGATTTTTTGTCAACAACCACCTGGGTAAGGTCAAGGTCCCACAAATATTTACCGAGAGTTGACAAACATAGTTGTGGTCTCTCCAGGAAGTGGTCTTGCATCGACCTAAGCCCTTAGCACCCCATACCGCCACACGGTATTGCGGACACTCACGACCATCTTTATTTGGCTATCCAAGAGGGAGGCAACCTCTTGCACTCGTGACAAGTCGCCCCAAAGATCTGCGGCAAGACGCTCCATCCGCTAGGTGTCTTCCCTCACCTTCGTCTTTAGCTTTTTCCAACAACAGTTAAGCTTATTCAATTTTCTTGCCACCCTCCTCTAAGGCAAGTCGTACCTCCTTCAGGTATTGCTCCAGTCGCTCCCACACTTCACTCTCACTGCAAGTGCACCAAAGGCCAATTTGGGTCATCACACGAAGGTTCTGGTTTTCCTACTCAACAGGCTCTTGGCCGTCCACAATAAAGGCCGCTAGTTGAGAGGAACCCTAATGACAAGGGAGATCGACATGGAACGATCAAGAAAAGGAATTTAGAAGACTATGAAAGAAAGGAAAAAACGGAAAAAGAGATTGCCAAACCTCTTGGAAGAAGCCCGACAAACACTTGGCAACCTGGTTGATGCATTCTGCTCATCACCCCCCCCCCCCAGGTTTTCCAGCCAGGCTAAATGGGGGATAACTTCCACCAAACCTTCTGCATCAGACGCTTGTGTAGCCCCCTCGGCCTGATGAGCTCCGTCAGCAACCTCCATAGTTGCAAGAGTCGGGGGAAAAACCTCGACATTTTCTACGTGAGAAGGGTGTTGAGCTGAAAATATCTGCAAGTGCACATAATCGTAACAAGTAGTAAATTTTAAAGAAAACGGACGTCGAACCCACATAAATTAATAATGCTATTAAGTGCTGAAATTTACTAAATAAATTACTATTTGGAGAACTGAAACTTAAAGAATAGATTATCTAAATTAAACTAAAGAAAAGAGCATTAAAATTTAGAAATAAGAATAGATCTAGAGTGTTTGATTTCACCTAGCGAATCCCACACAATTTATTCTTCCTTGTTATAGAATTGCAATTATCCCAAGCAGATGATAAAAATTCACTAGCTATTCGATATTTTCTCTCGAACAATACTAAAAATATCTCTAATTAATAACTCCATATCTCTATGTGAATTTGAATAATTGGAGACTCATTTAATTCTTTGGATTTTTCTTAAAAATCACACTAATCGTGATAAAGTATCTCTACTTTCCATCAACTAATGGTGCTTAATCCTAGAGTTCTAATCACAAATCACCTCTCGGTCTCATTGCAAATCAATAGATCGAACAGTATTTAACTAGAAGATTGCAAGCATTAAGAACAAGGAATAAACACTCAATCGTGGAAATATTGAAAATAAAATAACTTAGAATATAAATTGTGTATTAAATGCTAGACTACATCAAAGCTCTAGAAAATAAAATTAGCTCATAATGAAGTTAAAAAGAAAAAAAAAATAAAACTAGTGTTCTTCGTTAGAGTCGGTTGATGATGCATGCGGCTCTCGCATCTGCCATCCAGATCTTTGAAAGAGACTTAAAGAATAAATTTTGAAATATTGGACTTTAAAACTCAAACTCTCCCCTGTTGATCTCACAAGTTGGAAATAAATAGATGTCAAAATTGAAATCCAGAAAAAAGATAAATGCAGCTACAATCTAGCCTAAAATTCTGGAAAATAGTTTCTACACATAAAACAAAATTATCTCAAGAATAATGAGATTATCTAAAATGGAAGATTTAGTAATAAGTGGCTTAAATTGCAGAGTTCGGGAGGATTTGGTGGTTAGCAGATTGATTGCGGAACTCTAAAGGGCCCCAATGGGTAGATGTCGTGTGCAATGAATATAACTGATCTCCTTGCCCAATGGCCAAGATGTAAGGTTCCTGACCGTGATGAAAGACTCCTATCGCCAACCTGCTGAGCAGTAAAGCTGCTTGCCTTTGCTAGTTGCTGTCTACGATGTCACTTAGATTGTCTTGTTGTGAAGTCTGGTCGCCATTGGGTCTCCTCAGCTCTTTTCAGATCTCATTGCCACTCATCGGTTTGGATCCATAGTCTCCTTTTTTGTACCAAAATGCTCTTCCTTTGCACTAAATCTTCTCATTCATTCAAATTCAAGAAAATAAAGAAAAATATATGAAAATCAAATCAAATCAAAAGAATTGAAGGAAAACTGACACTTTTCATAAATAAGAGAAGAATAAAAATCACATTAAAATCACACTTATCAGAAGGACAACCTCTTCAACAACCTCTCCCACCAAGACAGGTGGATCTCTCTAGGAACCCCCTAAACCTGAGCCGACTTCAACATCCAGAAGGAAACAACCTTCCGCTTGGTGCTCTAACTCCACTACATGATTATTAGAGATAGCGGCCGCTCCTCTTTCCATCATAGGGTCCAAGCCTCCAAGCGACTCGAGCTCCTTCCTACCTATCACAGACATTGGATCATGTCGTCCCACGGCAACAGGCGGAGGCATCATCTAGACCTCTCCTTCTGAGGAGCAACTATCAGCAGTTAAATGAGCAGAAGAAAGGTAGGAGACTCCTGGACTCCCCCCCCCCCGAAAGGACGGCCCGCCAAGGGATCCTGACCACCAAGACTCCCAAAGCACATCATAGAAATCAGTCAGCAGGGAAGACATCATAGGAACCTCAGCTAAAGGGCCTCTCGTCGATGGGTCCAAGGGCTTCAAAGGAAAAGATTCCACTGACACCTCCACGACAACTAAACAACAGGACTTTTCCACAGCCGTCACCTTGACAACGGGACAATGGGCCTCAAGCATAGCCCACAACTGCCTATCAAGGCTCAGGGCTTCAGCAAGGGGCCCGCTATTGACCCCGGCCCCCTCCAAGAGAGGTTTCTTACCCTTGCTCGATGGAGAAGGATCCAAGGGGTGCTTTTGGGTAGGAGTGACCGGTGGCCAAGCAACAGTCACCCTATCGCCAAAAGGAACGTGGCTAAAGGGAGGCAAAGAAACCCTTAGGCTCTCCTCAGAAAGAAGGGCTTCCAAGAAGATATTGTTGGAATTCTTCTTCACCCACTCCCAAATGATAGCGATACACCGCGACTTAGTAGGAGCAGTGATATGTACCCGCAGGAATGGAATCCATTGAACCCACAATCAATTTGAAAACTCATCCAAGAAAGTCAAAAATTAAGTCAATGGATGGAGAATCTAGACCCGTTAAGAACTCGTTTCAAGAACCTAGATTATATTAAAATATAAACTCATTGAAGAACCTATCTCAAGAACCCAGATTATAAGGATGAACGCCACAAAGGTTATGATTTGCCTCTGATAAGTTCAAAAGTTCATTCAAGAACAAGAGGAGATAAACTCAACTCACAATGGATAAATTCATCAAATTTCATAAACTTGTTAAAATGAGGCTACAAAAAGTATTTAAACCAAAACCTAATTAAAATCCGAGCCAAAATAAAGCCATTTCTTCCAAAAATACCCTTGGATGAATAGTGTCATGGCTACAGTAACTCAGTTACAGTACTTCTTTAAATCCTAGTTCCTAAAAAGTAACTTTCCAAATAAGACCTTCCCAAAATCCTACTTCATAAGAAATAAGACATATGTGGGCCAAGCATCCACAAGCCCACTTATTATAACTCATAAAATAAATCCTTTAACAAATTGAAATCTTTCAGTAACAATAGGCCTAAAAAATAACTCTAAGTCATGTCTTCCACAGTTTGTGTCAAGTGGATCAAAACTGGTTCTCCTTCTTTCAAGTCCATCTTGAGTGTTGGGCTCTTGCTAGTTTCATCCCAAGTGGATTGCACCAATCGTTGCATTGCTTCCTTGATCTTCTTGGCTCTTGTTCTTGTAATTGGCTCATCTGGAACTTGCAAAGGATCTTTAAGACTAGGCCCATCTTGGTTCCCATCATTTTCCCTCTCCTCAAAAGGATTCAACTTCGAATCTTCACCTACATCAAAAGGAGAAAGATCAGAAATATTGAAAGTAACAGAAACATTATACTCACCTAGAAAGTCCACTTTATATGCATTGTCATTAATTTTCTCAAGAATTTGGAATGGTCCATCACCTCGAGGATACAACTTAGTCTTTCTATGGGTTGCGAATCTTTCTTTGCGCATGTGAACCCAAACTCAATCTCCTGGTTCAAAGATGACACGCATTCGCCCTTTATTGGCTTGGGAAGCAACCCTTTCATTCTTTTGGGCAATTTGAAGACATATCTTCTCATGAAGTGACTTCACCAACTCCGCCTTCTTTTGTCCATCCAAGCTACTTCTGCCATCAACAGGTAAAGACATCAAATCTAAAGGAGTAAGTGGATTAAAACCATAAATAATTTCAAAAGGAGAATATGAAGTAGTAGTATGCACGGTCCTATTATATGTAACCTCTATAAATGGCAAACAATCTTCCCAAGTTTTTAAATTCTTATGAACAACAGTGTGTAAAAGCTTAGTTAAAGTCCTATTAACTACTTCAGTCTGACCATCAGTTTGCGGATGACAAGTAGTGAAAAATAAGAGCTTAGTACCCAATTTCCCCCACAACACCTTCCAAAAGTAGCTAAGGAATTTAACATCCCTATCATAAGCAATACTCCTAGGTACACCATGGAGTTGCACTATCTCCCTGAGAAACAAGTTAACTATGTTTGTAGCATTATCTGTTTTATGGCATGGAATGAATGTGCCATCTTACTAAATCTATCCACAACTACAAAAATAGAATCTCTACTCCTTTTTGTCTTAAGTAGTCCCAAAACAAAATCCATAGATATGTCTACCCATGGCTCACTAGAAACGGGTAAGGGTGTATACAACCCATGTGGCAAAACCTTAGATTTGGCCTTTCTACACGTAATGCACTTGACACAAATGTGATTGACATCTCCCTTCATCTTAGACTAAAAGAAATGTTTATACAAAATGTCTAAAGTTTTCTTGACACCAAAGTGTCCCATTAATCCCACACCATGTGCCTCACACACCAATAACTCACGCATAGAACAACTTGGCAGACAAAGTTTGCTTTCTTTAAACAAATAACCATCATGCTTGTAGAAGTTACCAAATGCTGCCTTATCATATGCCATATATACATTAGAAAAGTTAGCGACATCGGCATACATGTCTTTTACATATTCAAACCCAAACATTTAGTACTCATAGAAGTAAGAAGTACATACCTCTGGGATAAAGCATCAACAACAATGTTCTCCTTACCTTACTTGTAACGAATGACATATGGAAATGTCTCAATGTATTCCATCCATCTAGCATGCATTTTATTCAACTTACCTTGACGCTTGAGATGCTTCAATGATTCATGATCGGTGTGGATCACAAATTCCCTGGGCCACAAATGTAACATCCGGATCCAGTAACAAGTCGTCTTTCTAAAATTTTTGTTTTTGGATTTATACGTAGGAAGAGCCCAACGAAGTTTTTTTAAGTATTATTTTTAGAGATTGAGTCGAGCCCTAAAATTCACTAAAAAAGCCTTTCCTCGTACTCCCAAAAACCCAAGGCCCACACCCGTTTGTTTTAAACCATGAAAACCAATTATCAGTTTATGATTAGTATTCCCCACCCCACATAACTCTACTTCCATGCACGTGCACGTCTCTTTTCCATTTTCGTTTAGTCCTCAATCACATATATAAATACACCTTATACACCTGTATGCACGTGACTCACTAATCCTTCTAGGGTTTGTTTTTGTTTTTCGTTGGCCTATACATTTAATCCTTTGTGCCTGAAGAAAACTCAAGAATAGCGTTGTCATCTCCTTCCCCATCCCTCTTGTGCATTGAAGCTGCCACCCTCCACAACCTCCATGCAATCTTTGTCGTTGTCTCCCAATACCTGCTAGCGCAGCCACACATGGAGTCATCCTTGAACCCCCGTTTGCCGTCCAACACACTCATGGAAGCCCAAACCAGCATAACTGCCAGCCGTAGAGGGTGCACCCTTGCAGAAACCGTAAGCCAGACCACCGTGAACCTCCCCCCACTGCCAAAGCTCCTTCACAACCAACCCACAACCTCTGGCCAGCCATAGTACCCAGCCTTGTAATCACTGTGTAAGAAAGCCACCAAGTCACCTACAGTCACATGGTGAGCCTCTGTTTTTCTCAACCAAAAACAGTGCAATCCACATACAGCAACTCCTTCATGCCAGTTGCCTCAGCCGCAAATAACATCATTGCCTAGCCATTGAGATCACCACCGTCAACCTCCGCCCTGCCCATTGGTCCGCAGCACACCACCTCAAGCTCAGGTGCTCAGTTGTCTCAGCCACCTCGCAACTACCCCGCTCGATGAGCCTCCATCACACGACCTGGGTCTTCCCTGCAAACAAAGAAAATAAATAAAGGTGATAATTGATTTTTTTTTAGTATTGTTGTGGAGAAATTCTGATAGTTAAGAAGTTTAGGTAAGTGGGGTTCTTATACTAGACTTTGCATAAAAAGAAAATGAAACGATGTTGATTTTGAAAATATGCATGTTTGTTTTGAAATGAAATCTGAAACCAACCTAAGATATGTGTTCTACATATGCATGAAAGCTATATAAGAGAAAATATTTTTTGTCATGACTAGTATAGACATGAGCTAATTTTGTGCATTCTGTTTCTGAACTATGCAAAAAGAGCGTGTATGAAATTTATGAAAATTTGTGCATGTGATGCGAAAATGTTCTGAAACTGTTTTTGGATATGTAAAAGGATCTGAATTTGTTCAGTACTCTATTGGATATGTTGTGGCACCAGAAAACCTTGGGATGAGATTCTGATTTTGTATTCTGATTAAGTCTGATTCTGATATTCTGTTCGGTTTCCTTTACAGCCCAGCCACAGGTGATAATAGTGGCATACGGCCCAACCACGGGTTATAATAGTAAGTATAGCCCAACCACGGGTGACAATAGTGGATACAGCCCAACCATAGGTAATAGTGGATACGGCCCAACCACGGATTATAATAGTGGATACGGCCCAACCACGAGTTATAATAGTGGATACAACCCTTCCATGGGTTAGAATTGTGGTTTATAATCCTACCACGGGGGTTAAACATAGTATACGGCCTAACTACGGGTGATAATAATGGATACGGCCCTTCCACGGGTTATAATGATGGTTTATAACCCTACCACGGGGGTTAAACATGGTATATGTCCCGATGCGATGCTCTGATATGATGAAGATGAGATTTTAGATTTTGATATGGCAAAGGATTTTAGAATAAAAATGTTTCTGAAAGTTTCGCTCTGATATTTTTTATAATATGTTTTGATTTTGCATTTTGAAAACAATATTTCTGATTCTGCATTCTGAAAAAAGTAAATGCTTTGTTCTGCATTTCAAACTCTGTAAATGCTCATGTTTACTTACTAGTATATGTTCTCTGCTTACTGAGTTGTTGATAACTCACCCTTTATCTCCATAATATTATTCAGATAATTTTGATGCCTGAACTGGAAGTCAAAAGTATGAAGTATTAGCATGGTTTGATGATCATAGAGAAATAAGTGCTAGAGGGTACAAGTTTTTATTTGAGAGTCTTATTTAGTAGGATGATGATTTTATGTTATTCGGTATTTGGAGTTATGGATATTTCTGAATCTTTATGAGTCTTTTAAATTATTTCATTGAATTATTTATTTGGTGTCTTGGTGGAGGAACATATATATTTGGTTTTGAATAAATGGATTTGTACTTTTTGGGAATTTTGGAGTATATAAACATGTGATGAGAGATGGTTTTAGGTTACAAGAGTTAACTCTCCGGACCTCTGGGAATGGGGTGTTACAGGTAGTGTTGCTAAGTTTTTAAAGCACGAACAAGAGCACAAAGCTCTTTGTCATAACTAGGGTACTTCAGAGACGCCCTACTTAGCTTCTCACTAAAGAAGTCTACGGGCCGCCTATCCTACATCAAAATGGCTCCAATTCCTATTTCTGAGGCATCATATTCAATCTCAAAAGCTATGTTAAAATCAGGTAATGATAACACAGATGCAAAGCACAATCTTTCTTTAATAGTGGCGAAAGCATTCTCTCGATTAGCCCCTAATGAAACCCCCAACATTCTTTTTAATTACCTCAGTGAGTGATGCAGCAATAGTGCTAAAATCTTTAACAAAACACCGGTAAAAGCTAGATAAGTCATGAAAGCTTCTTACCTCAGTGATACTCTTTGGCGTTGGCCACTCGTTGATGGCCTTGACTTTCTTTTCATCGACCTCAATACATTTTGTACTAACAACATAACCAAGAAAAAAAACTTTGTCCATGCAAAAGGTACATTTCTTGAAATTAGCATATAACTTTTCGCATCTCAACACATCAAATACATATCTCAAATGCTCAATATGTTCATTTAAGTCCTTGTTGTAAACTAGGATATCATCAAAGTACACAACCACAAACTTGCGTTTGAACACATGTGACGTCCCCAAATTCCGCTTGGGATTGGACAGACATTTGAAGTGTCAAGACATGCAATATAAGGTTACCTGCTCCCGTTCATGACATATATGATGCAATGTTCCTAACATGCATTTAGCATTATGCAATATTCGCAGCGGGCAATTTTTTTCTTTAGCAAGACTATGCACGAAACTGAAAGTATCTCAAATACTTCAAACATATTTAATACAAAAATACATACTAAATAGCTGAGATCATAACACTAGTCCAAAATGGCTATGATCAAAAGAGTACTGGAGATGCAACTCCATAGAACAGGTAGTAATTTAAGTTAACTACTATATTAACAATGACGCCGTTCCGTCGCTCAGTCGACTGTGTCCAGTTGGTCGAATTCGGGGTTCTTCTTCAGGTCCTGTGACAAGATCTATTATTCGGGTGGGAATGGCAGTGGGACTAATACAGTGAGATTTGATTACAAATCTCAACAAGTTAACAGAAAACTTTCACATAGGTTAATGATGCATGCATGACAGTAAAAGCATGAATGAATAATTAAAATCATAAGTAATCATAACATAACTTGACATATCACATAACATAACTGACATAACTTAAACTAAAGCATGAACTCAACTTCACTTGCTTAAACTGAAATGGATTTCAACTGAGACTTGACTTGATAAGAACTTGATCTGAAACTTCACTTAACATGAACTTGATATGAGACTTGACTTAACATAAACTTGATTTGAAACTTAACTTAACATGAACTTGATCTCAGACTTGACTTAACATGAAATCATTTTCTTTATCTGCTTAACCTTATCTTTTTGGCTGCTACATGGGTTCCCTAGAGACATGCGTCCTTACCGATTACCGCATCACATCACAGGTATTTGAACTAGCTATGAGTGCGTTATGGTTGGTATCTGTGCCAACCGTATGTGCCACACTCTATGTGGTCCTCATACCTCGTGTGCCATACTCATGATGGACCCTCACGAGAACTGAAATCTGTCTGGTATCGGCACCAGCTGAAATGTGGCTCCATCAGCATTAGGGCCTGGCACGCTTCGGTGACCAGCTAGTTAGGCCCCGCTCGCTACTCGTTGACTATATTTCGTCAACTCATAGAATTTCACACCTTATTAAACACTCTAGCATGAACAATGGAGTTTCACTAGGATATTACCCCATCCTAACACTTAAGGTCGTGATTGACATGACTGTTATCGAAATACACAAACTGTATTCGAGACGATGAGTGGAGCGTGAAAGGACAAAATCCCTGATGTAACACAACATGACTTTAACGTAACTCAAAATATATGAATTACTTGAAATAGAAACATTCGTAATATGACATAATATGTAATAGAAAATATTTTGTAACAAGGTATAACATATAACAGACAATATACTTAACATGAAATACTTGCAACAGTGAATATTACATGATATGACATACATGTAACAAATGATATGCTTAACTTAACATGATATACTTGCAATGTATAGCAATACATGACAAAATATCTTTTGTAACAGATGAATGACTCATGACATAATACATTCTGTGTAACAGATAAATATATAATAACCTTGACACATGTTATAACATACATACATACACTGTAATTCCTTTACTTATCATTCATACATATTAAACTGCTAGTAAGTTAAAAGCTAATTTACCTCGGTCTTCGCATATTCTAGACAAAACTCAAACACGATCACGAGGAACTGAAAGTAGTGATTTCTAAAAGTTAGAACTTAATCACTAACAATTATAAATATGAAAAAAATTAATTTAGAATAAAATTACCATTTTATCCACTACATGTGAGAAAATGACCATTTTACCCCTAACTTAAGGATTTTGTATCCTAACTTCAAAAATCACCAAAATATACATACCTCATGTAAATTTTATCCTAAACTCAAATATCTATTCAAAAAAATTTAAAACTAAACACAGCCATTAAAATTCTATAGAGGCCGAAATTGAGATTTTTATTCTAAGTTCAAAATAGATTTTTGTTTCTAACTTGTTTTGATCAATTTCTTGATCCATGACTTATAAAGATGTGATCTTCAAATACAAACATCACATAGTTTAAAAGGGTGTCCTAAAACAGATTCAAGCTTCAAACTGAAGATTACATGGCTAAAAATCAATTAAAACCTAAATTTAGCCAAGAATATCATCACTTTGGCCTAACCGAATATCTCCTTACATACAATTTCGTATCTTCAAAACTAACATCAAATATATTCAAAATAAAATTATAATATGTATATAAGAGGCTTAGGATCCTCAAATAAAAATATCAAAGCCACTAGATTTGGATTAAACAATAAAAGATTTAAATTTTCTCAAAACAGAAACTGTTTTTCCTCTTCCAGTTTTTAAGTTTCTAGATCTAAGAAAATCTTTCACCAAAGGTTTTAATCATGCAACAAATACTCATATACACATGTTAATAGTACTCCATAAAAAGTTCAGACTAAGATATATCCATTAGCTTGGTAAAAAAATCTAAACTACAACACACTCTCCAGTTTATCGTCCAGATTAACCTTTTTGGGGTTTGAACAACTTTTGATCCATCAAATAATCTCCAAATGAAAAAAATAAGATATTCACATAAACTACACTAAAACCTAAACAACTTTCATGAATAAGGCGCTTAACAGAGACCAGAAAAACTGCCCAAGAGAGTCTTTTGTGTTCTATCAAGGAAAAGTGTAAAGGAAGGCTGCTTTTTCATGGGAAATGGACTGGAGAGCCTCTTACACAAGTTTTGGAAAGTGATAGGACTGAAAGAAAGCTTGAGTGTTGGCCTTTTCTTTCCATTACAATAAACAAAAATCAGCCCAAGATCTTTTCTCAAGGTGGAGTGTAAAAGTGAAATAGTGAAGTGGGCCCTTTAGATTTTTACTTCAAAACATTCTAGGCCCTCTTTTGGAAAGATTTGGTCAGCCAAGTGGGGATGCAAAACCTAGCCAAGAAGCAATACCAATGAAACCAAATTCGTGGGTCTTAATGGGCCTAAACCGAATGGGCCTCAATTTTGGAGTTTTAAGAGGGTTTGGGTTGCTATCAAACCCAAATCTAATATCACTTGGCCTAATCAATTTTTTAAGGTTAACAAGGTTGGATAATGATGTTCTAATACAAATTGAAGGATTAATAGCATGTAGAAGTATTTTAATCAAGCAATTAAACACAATGCTAGAAACTGATTCATTTAGGTTTTGGAGGTCAACTTTATGGTTTGGATAAAACTGTTTAGGATTTCGATTTCAAACATACTTTTAGATTCTCAGTTGGATTCCAACCATATAGGATTTCACTTGGGTAGAAATCCTCTTTGGTTTGGCACAATTTGATTGGTCGGATGGAATAAGGTTTTTCTTTAAGTAGCATGATCTCACACATTTATTCCTTCAAATCCATCAAACGTTGCTCATGATGCCAAGTGTCTAATACTATTCACTAAGTGTGGCTAAGATTTTGCCAAGTCTCCAAATAAAACTTTTCTGATCTAATTTGGACATTCCATACTGTGATTTTGAAACACTGCAATTAGTGCGCTTATCGAGACTACTATTCACTCCAAAAAAGTGAATCATAAACATAGCACTAAAAATTCTTAAATATTCATATTAACCTACAGTGAAAATCGATTACTGAAATTCAACCATGAAGTGCCCCTAGAAATAATTTCATAGTTTCAAATAGGCATTTCATCCGAAAATATGAAAATAGACTTATTACGCCATAAAATCTAAAATAATCAACTGAGTCTAATGGCATAGATCATAATGCATTTTGACCTTTATAACTACCTCAAATAATTAGAATCGCACTTCTAGCACCAAAGTGAGTGATACCACAGACTATGTTGAAAGACTAAAACCTATGCGATTGGTCGATTCGTGAAAACTTATGGAGTTTTCATGAGGTTCCTAAAGCCAATAGAAATCCTACATTTGAATTTCTAGTGGGCTATTACAACACACGTAGGACATGGTTCATTAATCTCATGAAAGTACTTGGTGCATTTGTAAGTCCAAATGGCATAACCAACCATTCATATGAGCCATGAAATTCATCAAGCATATCATATAATCTAGGAATGGGATGGCGATAATTTACCATCATATTGTTGACCGCCCTGCAATCAATGCACATCCTCCACGTCTCATCCTTCTTTGGCACTAGTAGCACTGGTACTGCACATGGACTTATGCTCTCCCTCACGTACCCCTTACTCATCAAACCCTCAACTTGCCTCTGAAGCTCCTTTGTCTCCTCTGGATTACTCTTATAGGCTGGTTGATTTGGAGTAGCAACTCCGGGCACAAAATCAATCTAATGTTCAATGTCTCTAATGGGTGGCAACTCATTTAGCATCTCCTACGGGAATACATCCTCAAACTCCTGCAACAAAGAAGCAGCCAAACTAGGAAGATACTAATTGGTTTCATCAAGATTAAGACAAGACTCTTTAAAGAGAAGAAAAATCATAGGGCGATCTGCTAAGAAAGCCCTCTTAACCTCACTCTCTCTTGCATAGAAACTCACTTTTATCTTTCATTTTCTCTCTGCAGACTCTTTCTTTTTCACTCTTTCTTTTTTGCTCATTTTCACTCTCTCTTTCTTTTTTGCACAATCTCTTTTTCACTCAGTCTTTTTTTTTTCACGCTCATTTTCACTCTTTCTTTTTTGATCACTCTCATTTCACTCTTTCATTTTTGAGCAACCTCACTTTTCAGTTTCAGTTGGTCCTTATGGACCTATCTTGGAGTTAAAGGAGCAAGCTTTATTGCTTTGCCCTCCATTACAAAGCTGTACATGTTCTTGAACCCATCATGTGTCACTCTCCTATCATACTGCCACTGCCTCCCCAGCAAAATATGGCCAGCATGCATAGACACAACATCACAAAGCACCTCATCTTGATACTTCCCACTTGAAAAAGTAACTAACACTTATCTATCTTTTTTTTTTTTAAAGAGTTGGTGACCACCTGTCCAAGAGTGGCCTCTCCCCAGTTTTATTAAAAGCCCTCACTTATGGCGGAGGAATACCGTGGCAGACTAAAGAACACAAGGGTTTAGAAAAAAAAACACATAAAACCATCCCTTGTGCCTATCAAAGAAGAACCAATAACCAATAAACCAATGAAAAAATTACAATGAATTATGAACATAAATAAGGTAATTCCCAAAGATCCGTACGTAATAGGCCTCGAATTTTACCAGATCCAAATCAGCACCGATGATAATCCTATCAACATTCTTCGCACCCTCCTTGGCTAAAAAGTCCGCCACCATGTTAGCTTCTCTATAAATATGACTAATAGAGCCTCTTAACAGCCTTAGTAAATTTTGTATTTCTTCCCAAAAATCCCACATATACCAGAATTGCAAACACCCTTTCGGATCCATTGTCCTACCATTGCAATATTTGTGAGACCCAGATGTTTAGCTAAGCGTAAACCATCAAGTAAGGCACATCCTTCTGCTAAAGAATTTGTAGCAACACTTATCTATCCACCCTAACCTCACCACAATCATTCAACCACAGCAATTTGTATGGTCTAGAGTGTTTTAAGGTTAGTAAATTCAATTTCTCAACGAAAGTAGTGCTAGCCACATTAGTACAACTCCCCCATCAATTATCATACTACATACCTTGTTGACGAGGCATCTAGTATAAAAAATGTTCTCTCTTTGTTGCTCTGCATCATCCACCTTAAAGTGTGTATTGAGAGCACGCCTGGCAGCAAAAGACTCACCACTAGCAACAACCAACTCGGGCATCTCATCACTATCATCCTCACTCTCAGTCATCACCTCCCCATTGTCACGCATAATTCATCACCAACTTGTTTGAACATTGAGAAGTGATGTACCCTAAACCCAAACACTTAAAGCATTTAATATCTCTATTCCTTGAAGGTTGAGATTCTACCTTGGGTATGTTGCTAGTTCTCTCATCTTTTCCCTTAGATGTTTCAATCTTTCTCTTTGCTTCAGCTGGATCATGCCTATCCCACTTTCATTTCCAAGTAGTGCTAGAAAACGAAATGTACCTTGTTGTCCATTTTCTCTTTAACTATCTCTCCACCTTCATAGCCATGTGCACCATATCCTCTATCTCCATATAATGTTGTAATTAAGCTACATTGGCTATTTCCCTATTCAAACCACTCAAACATGAATAGCCATGTGCATCCAGCCCACATATGTCTTATTTCTTATGAACTAGGATTTTTGAGAAGGTCTTGTATTTTGGCTAAGGGCTTATTTGGAGAGTTACTTTTTAGAAACTAGGGTTTAAAGAAGTATTGTAGCTGAGTTACTCTAGCCGCAATACTATTCATCCAAGGGTGTTTTTGGAAGAAAAGGCTTTATTTTGGTTAGGGTTTTATTTAGGTTTTGGTTTAAATACTCTTTGTAGCCGCATTTTAACAAGTTTATGAAATTTGATGAATTTATTCATTGTGAGTTGAGTCTATCTCCTCTTGTTCTTGAATGAACTTTTGAATTTATCAAAGACAAATCACAACCTTTGTAGGGTTCCTCCTTATAATCTGGGTTCTTGAGAGAGGTTGAGTAGTTGTCAGATGCACCACCTTATCTTCTGGAACCCTTTCCCAGTCAGTCTGAGTCCGAAACTCACAAAGGTTCACCTGATCCACCTGGAACTCCAAGCATTCAGGTGAAGCTGGGATGGGGCTAGGCCAAGACGATCTAGCAAATCATGTACGGGGCAAGGGAAAGGAAACCTCAAGCCACACAAAAACATAGAAGGAAATAGAGCAACTCAGGAAGCGTGACCCTCAGCGTCAACGCCACCCATGTGTGGACTAGGGCCTCAATGTGCACTGATTCTAGCACCTGGTAAGTATGGGCTCGAGATGCCAACATCGCTGCTTGGACGTTGAAACGCCAAGTGCTGTCCTAGATTGATGGCCCGACATTGCCAATCTTTGGAGCGTCTCCCCCACCAAAAGCTATGGGATGGGTGAATTTCTCAGAGGCCATTGACAAAGAAGTTGAATGTAGCAGAGAAAAGAGTATAAGTGAAAAGGAGGGAGAGATAAGAGGAAGACCCTAATCTAAATCACATTTATATAAGAGGAAGGCAACGGTTAATCTCTCATGCCTCGTGGCAGAAGGGAAAGGTATGAGACACTTTGAATCCTAGAAAATAAGCACCATAAAGCGATGTGAAGACGAAGAGGTGATTGACACCCTTGATACTAATACAACTGAAAAGACGCCATCAAATTTATTAAGAAATATGCCAACAAAAATGGAAATGGAAACGATATCAGGATATCCAAGTGACGAGGAACCACCTCAAACTTCGGAGCCGTGTACACATCAGCAGAGGGACCCCGACTTCAACGAGAAGGTGGATTTAAGATTAGTAATAATTCCTATCGTACAAGCCTGCTGAGAATTAGTGGCATAACTATAAGGGATTTTTCCCTCCTTTGTCTTAATGGGCTTGAGAAGGGCAACTAAGAGAATAAGAAGTGAAGGCCCAACCCAGAACAAGTAGACTCTTTGGCCTGGCCCATGGGTAGACTTCCCTAGACGCAACCAGGATGAGGAAGCATGCTGCAAGGGGATGGGAGTCATGGGACTCACCGACCTGGAGACCCATCGAACAGTGTCCAACCCTTGAGTACCTGTCCGCCTAAACAGGTGGGAAGTAAGGGGGACCATCGATCCTCTGACATGGAAACATTGACACTGCATTCATGGCACCACTACCAGAGCTAATGGCATCACTACTCAGGCTACACCCCACATTAATGACGTCATCGCAAAGCCACACCGCATTAAAGGACTCTGACAAAAGGAATAGTACAAAGGACATAGACTCCATGGGGCAGTCACTATCTGTCTCCCAGACTCCTGGTATAAATAGCAACTCTCAGGTACAAGAAAATCTCTCTGATCCCTAGACGCTCTTACTTATTTTCAAACTTTTAAGATACTTTACTGACCTTGGCATCAAAGACTCCCTTGCCCCAAAGCCACCATCTCCCAGTTGCCTTCTTCTCTATTTTCCCAGGCCAAGTTCTGAAGACCTGAGTTGCTGAAGCCTGGCCCAAACGCGTACAAAGCAAGACGTTTACAAGAGGTAATGTTGGAGAAGGATGAGATGGAAAATGTGAGAAAGATGACAAAGGAAGAGTGAAGGCAGGCGGAGAAGAGCAATCCAGAACCTGTTCCATCTCAGAAGCATAAATAAGGGTGCATTCTTCCAATTGGATTCAGATGATCGCGTTGCAGCTGCTGGGGCATAATATTTATAATCCTGGTTTCTCAGCTCCAACACACAAAGACTAGAAGATCCTCAAACTTCTTGTTCTTGAAAGGAGTCCATGAGATTCTATCTGAAACCCACCTTCCAATCAAAGATTAATTAAATCAAATTTACTTCCTATTCCTGAGCTAAATTGTAAAGGTGATACCAGATGATAATGCCCAATATCAACACCAGCCAACATTCTTCTCAAAGTCTCCATGACAATTATAAACAGCAAGGAAATATAGAGTCCTGCTAATGCACCATGTACAGGTTGCATCAACAATTTTTACAGTTTTTGTCACTCAAAGTTAACATCTCTTCCGGTTCAGCTCTAAAAGCTGGCAAAATCACCCTTGTCAAGTTGTCAACAACATCAAATTGATTTTCCCCTTCCTCAAATGGAATGATTGCACCTCCATGTTCTCTAACCGCAGCTAAAAATATTAAGACCACATTACTGAGTTTATGATAAAAAAAATATATATAAATCAATACCATATAATATAATTGATCTGGAAACAAGTGATATAAGCATGACTCCATATTACGATAACCAAATGCATCATGCGGTTTCATGTGTCTCCATTTTTTCTTGTTTCAGAGGGCTAACAATGGTGTACTCTGTTATTTATCACAGAAGACATACAAGAGAAATTCTAAATCATCAACCATTTATGGTAAAAATTGCAATCTGACACTATTCAAGGACATAATTCATAAATCAAGGACCTAATTCATATTTTGACCCTTTCAATTTACTTTTGAAGTTTTAAAAAGGTGTTGGAGCATAGCAGCCAAGATTGAACAAATGGAATTGAAGTCTAAAGCAGCACGTGTTAAAATGAAACAAGAAGAGAGTTAGTTAGTTAGTTAGTTAGTTTATTTTCTTCTGGTACTTGTATATAAATACAGAGCCCTCTTTTGTAATTAATTAATTCAGTCAATTTCATAAAATCATTTTTCTCAGTTTCCAAGTTTCTCTGCTCCATCTTGAGTTCCATTTTCAAGCTTGATGCATGTCTTCATCTGAAACTTAACATGGTATCAGATTGAGAACATTCTCTGCTTCCTCAACTTTACATTCTTGCTATGATTACAAAGTTTTTGCTTCGAAATCTTTGTAATCTCCAGAAATTTCTCTTGCATTTCTTGGAAATTTCTAGAAATGAGTTCTTCTGATGACGATCTCTCTGTTCACTCCTCTAATTCTCGTTGAAATCCTTTGGACGATTCTTCTAGTCCATAGTGTTTGGATCCAAGTGATAATCCTGATGCGTTGCTTGTTTCAAAAATATTTGCTAGTGATAATTACATCGTGTGTAGTCTATCGATTACCATTGCATTAACCATCAAGAACAAAGTCGCATTCATCGATGGATCGATTCTTACTCCTCCTGCTGATCAACGTGTTCTTCACACTGCTTGGCCGCTAGCCAATAATTTGGTACTTTCTTGGCTAATGATTCTATATTGAAAGAAATAAGAAATAGCCTACTTTATGTTGCCTTTGCTGTCGACATATGGAATGAATTGAAAACCAGATATTTGAGAAGTGATGGTCTTAGAGTTTTTTATCTTGAAAAATCTCTAAGTTCCATTACTCAAGGTTCTTTGACAATCACTAAGTACTTCAGTTTGTTCAAGACACTATGGGATGAATATCTCAATTATAGACCATTTCCAACTTGTAGCTGGGAGAAGATGGCCTCATGTACCTACAACCTGTTTGACTTTTTGCTAATAAGACAACAGTCTGACTATGTCTTAAAGTTCTTGGTTGGTTTAAACAACTCTTATGCTTCAATTAGAAGTCAACTACTTCTGTGTTCTCCATTGCCAAGCATGGCAAAAGCATTTTCCTTGCCGGTTCAAGAAGAAAGTCAAAGATAGTTGCATAATTCTATTGAACATGAAACTCATGCTTTGTTGGTCAAGCAAACTAATCAGCAACCTAAATTCTCAAAAGACAAGTAGAAGAAATCCTCTCTATACTGCACTCAATGTGGATACAACGGACACACTGTAGAGAAATGTTTCCAGTTGCATGGTTGTCCCCCTGGTTGGACTGGACCTAAAGGAAAGCGCCATCCACCTACTGCAAATGCAGCCATTTCTAATGAAATGGTCTACACTTCCAATTGTAACGAGAACCAAAAGTTTTCTTTAATTCATGAGGAATTTAACAAACTTCTAGCACTTGCTAATTCGAATACTACACCCACTCAAACAAATCCCACACCAACTGTGAATCTTGCCACTTCTCACTTCTGGTAACCTTCTAAACTCTTCTTGTTTTTCTGTTTCTTTAGTCTTAGAGCCTCAAATTTCATGGATATTAAATATTGGTGCAATAGATCATATGATCTGTTCACCTCTTTTGTATTCCTTTACACCTAAACCTATTAATACTCTCATTAACCTACCTAATGGTCATTTAGTTCCTGCCAATTACATTGGTACCATTTGTCTTTCTGACAATATCTTTGAATAATGTGTTATGTGTTCCTAGCTTTTCTTTCAATTTGATTTTTGTTTCAAAACTAACCAAAGATACCAATATCTCTATTTCTTTCTTTGACTCTTACTGCCTTTTACAGGACCAATCAGCAAAGTGGATGATTGGGATTGCTAATGAAAAACATGGACTTTACCACTTCAAACAAGCTACTACCTGCAACAAGAATAAGTTTAATTCTTTACCTTTTGCTTTAGCCATTACACAAAGTCATTTAGATATCTGGCATAACAGACTAGGTCATGTTTCTGCTTCAAGATTATCTTTTCTTAGACAATTAGAACCTTTCATATCTCTTGATTCAAATAATGTTTATGATACATGTCACTTTGCAAAGCAAAGAAAGCTTTCTTTCCCTGTTTCCCAAACAAATTCAAATAATATGTTTAATTTGATACATTGTGATATATGGGGCCATTTTGGTGTTGTCTCTTATTCTGGCTTCAGATTTTTCCTTACAATAGTTGATGATTTCACACGTTGTGTTTGGGTATATATGCTCAAAGCAAAGTCTGAAGTTTCCTCCATCTTAAAAATGTTTTGTAAAATGGTGGAAATACAATTCAGTGTTTCTATCAAAATTATAAGATCAGACAATGGGTCCGAATTTCTTCTTACTCAACTCTATCATGATAATGGCATAATACACCAAAGAAGTTGTGTGAAAACTCCACAACAAAATGGTGTTGTGGATAGGAAACATCAATACCTACTAAACACTGCTAGAGCCCTAATGTTTCAAGCAAACATCCCTTTAACATTTTGAACTAATTGTGTGTTAACAGCAGCACATATGTTAAACAGATTACCTACTCCTCTCCTTAAAAATAAAACACATTTTGAAATGCTCTTCCATAAAGCTCCTAATCTTTCTCATCTAAAAGTAATCGGATGTCTTTGCTTTGCATCAATACTTTTAGATCACAGACATAAATTTGATTCAAGAGCTTCAAAGTGCTTGTTCTTAGTATATCCTCCTGACATCAAAGGATATAAATTGCTAGATCTAAACACAAATAGAATATTCATTTCAAGAAATATAATATTCTATGAAAGAAATTTTCCTTTTAAAGCTCTCCCATCTAAATTACTAATTCTTTTTTATTTCCACCAAATACTTCTGCTTCAGAATTTTCTTTTCATTCTTTTGAAAATCTTTCAAATCCATCTTCCAGTGAATCAAATCCACAGATTGAACAAATGACAAACACTGAAACATAGATTGAAACAAATGTTCGAAATGCTATGCCAGAACCAACTCTTCTTCCATTGAATCAATTTTAAATACTGAATCATCTGGTGATCAACATCCTCAAAATGTTAATCATTCTCAGCAACTCATAAGGTCATCAAGAATTAAACAAACACCTATATACTTGCAAGATTATTTTTGTGGTTCTGTCCAAAATATTACAAATGAGAACTCTTCATATCCTCATGCTGATTGTCTTCATAACAAAGGTATTCTCTATCCCATCTTTGACTTTATATCTACAAGTAGACTGTCTTAATCTCATAGAGCCTTTTTAGCATCAATTTCAGTCTCTCAAGAACCCAAAACCTTTAAACAAGCTATCCAAATACCTAAATGGCAAGTTGCTATGCAAAATGAAATAAATTCCTTAGAGTTAAATAAGACTTCGGAATTTGTTACTGTCCTTAAACACAAACAGACCATAGGCTACAAGTGGGTATTTCGAATTAAATATAGAGCAGATGGAACTATAGAGAGACACAAGGATAGGTTGGTAGCTAAAGGCTACACTCAAAAAGAGGGATTGCATTTTTTTGACACTTTTTCTCCAGTAGCAAAGGTTACTTCCATTCGATTGATCCTAGCCATAGCTGTCATTAGAAATTGGCATATTCACCAACTGGATGTAAATAATGCCTTTTTACATGGTGACTTACATGAGGAAGTTTATATGGAATTACCTCCTGGTATGGCTGAAAAGGGGGAAAACAAAGTTTGCAAACTTCTTAAGAGTCTTTATGGCTTAAAACAAGCAAGTCAACAATGATTTGAAAAGCTGTCAAAGGCCTTACTTCAATATGGTTTTGTCTAAGGCAATTCAGATTCTTCTTTGTTCATCAAGGGGTCTAAATCATCTTTTATAGCTATACTGCTTTATGTAGATGATGTTCTATTGGCTAGTGACAATTTGATAGAAATTCAATTGCTTAAGGATTTTTACATGACAAGTTCACAATGAAAGACTTGGAAGAACTCAAATCTTTCTTTGGATTGGAAGTGGCAAGGTCCAAGAATGGAATCTCAATATGTCAAAGGAAATATGCTCTTGATATACTTCAAAATACTAGGGTACTTGCTGCCAAGCTTGCTGCATTCCAATGGAATCCAACCTTAAGCTCAATGGAACAGATTCAGCCTTGTATGATGATCCATCAACTTACAAAAGAATGATAGGAAGATTGCAATACTTAACCATCACCAGACCTAACCTTACCTATTCAGTTCAGGTTTTAAGTCAATTCCTTGCCAAGCCAGCAGTCAATCATTATCAAGCAGCCACTCGAGTTCTTAGATATCTGCAACACCAGGACAAGGATTGTTTTTTCCCTCATCATCAAAATTGCAATTGGAGGCCTTTTCAGATAGTGACTGGGCAGGGTGCATTGACACTAGAAAAAGTGTAACAGGGTTTGCTATTTTCCTAGGCAACTCATTGGTTTCATGGAAAATAAGAAGTAGGCCACAATAAGTAGGTCATCTGCAAAAGCATAATACAGGGCCATTGCATCAACAACATGTGAAATCCAATGGCTTCTTTATGCCTTGCAAGACTTAGGCATTAATCACCAACAGCCAACTATGCTTTATACAGACAGCAAAGTAGCCTTATCAATAGCAACAAACCCTGTTCAGCATCAGAGGACAAAACACATAGAAATAGACTGTCATCTCAAATATTTCTCATGTCTACACTATTCATGTTAAAGCATTTCTTTTCTCTTTCATACATATCTCATGAGTGAATGCAAAACAAATACTAAGGTTGTTTTTCACCTTTTCTTTTTAAAACAACATACACATTTTTACAAACCAACCTCAGGTCTTTTCTTTTTATGCAAATCTAGCATAGGAACCCTGCTTACCTGGACTTTTTAGTTTTTCAGAAAATCTTAAAAACAATGCTAAACGAATATCAATCGTCACCTATGAAAAAATTCATGATTGAATAAATCTCCAATTTGAATAGTTACTTCGTAATTACACCTGAAATACCTATTTTAATACCTCAAGACCTAAAATTCTCATAACCCTAACATACCATCATTTTCCAAAATCCATCAATATTCACTTGCTTTCTCCAACTAAGATATTAAATTCTGACTTATTTACTATTGAAATCAAACTATAAAGTTTAATAATAGATGATATAATTATATCAAGATATTCTAAATTAAACAACACAATTTATTTAATAAAAATAAACCAAATCATATTTAAAGAGTTTATAAAAATAAAATTACACAATTATTGTTTACTCCTGAAAATAAGGTTGAATTTTACTTAATAGAAATTTAAATCACTTAAATAATTTCGGTAAATATAAAAGTTTTTAGACTATTATAAAATAAAATAGAAACAAGTCCACTATCCTCCAAAACCTTGTGGACCCAAGCCCACCTTAACAAGTTAAGGGTACTATCATAATTACACCACAAGATAAAAGCTAACATGCAAACTACGTAAATGGAAACGCTGGGCAGGGAAGGGCATATGCTTACTGAAAGCTATGTGTATCCGTGGTCTGGGTGGATGTCGACGACGGTGTGGATGGGAGCGGCGGCAGGTCACTGTGGAAGAGAGAGATATTGTGATGAGAGAGAGACAGCAAGAGAGAGAGCCAGAGTGTGAAGAAAAAGAAGATAGAGTCTGAGAGATGGGGAGGGCCTGAGAACGCACCATGCAACGTACGTTGGGGGGGCTTGGCTTGTGTAGAAAAGGTGATGGTAGGGGTTGTGTTGGGACCCCATCAAAAACCCCATCTAAAACCCCTAACAGGTTGGCCAGGGTCGACGATGGAGTACAGCGGCGATAACAAGGTGCAGAAACCCGTGAGAGGCCAACATAAGGGTGGCTCAGTGGAGGATTTGAGCAAGAACTTGCTCTGTTTTTTAGAAGCAAAACAGGGGCTGACTTCAACGTGGTTCCTAGTGGTTGGCATCGTGTGTGTGGTGTAGGTACGGTGGTGTCTCGAGGATGGAGCACGGAGGTTTACGGTGTACTTAAGTGTTTGAACTGTGGCTACCGTGGGGTTGTCGGCGATTTTTGTGGATTATTCGGCATGGGTGGTGGCTGAAGATGTTGACAGTAGCTGAATACCACAAGGAAGATGATGCAATAGACTTGGGTGCACATGGCAGAGAGAATAACAAAAATGTAAGGAATGCAGAAAAGGCAGAGAAATGGAGAGAACGTGGGAATGCAGGGAACGTGGGAATGCTATGTGTAAAAATGGAATGTATATTCCTTCATGTACATGTGCTATTTATAGTTACAAATAATCAAATAACAGAATCAAATAACAGAATAAATGAATAAAATGTAAAGTATTTACAGATTATCATATTATTCATAATACATCAATCTGGAGGTTTCATAGGTGTTGGAAGATTCTTTTCTTCTATCTTTGACATCCCTCCGCAAGATGGAGAGTAAATATTGATGACTCCCATCTTGAGCAGTAGATGATTAAACGTTGGAGAGTGTAAGGGCTTGGTGAGTAAATCAGCCAGCTGAGAAGATGAAAACATATGCGCAGTCTTTACGTGTTCAGCTGAGATTTTATCTCTTACTAGATGGCAGTTGATTTCGATGTGCTTCGCGCGCTCATGAAACATAGGGTTCACGGCAATGTGTAGTGCAGCAACGTTGTCACAGTATAGAGTTGTTGGTGCCTCAATATTGATCCACAAATCATTGAGCAGGTAACGGATCCAAGTAAGCTCACAGACTACAGCAGCCATTGCACGATATTCCGATTTTGCAGAGGACCTGGAAATAGTTTATTGTTTCTTTGACTTCCATGAGACAAGAGAACGTCCAACAAACACACAAAATCCAGTGGTTGATCGGCGAGTGTCTGGGCAATTCGTCCAGTTCGCGTCAGAGTAAGCTACAAAATCCAAAGTTGAACTAGTTGGGAAAAAAATACCCTGCCCTGGTGTCCCCTTTACATATTTAAGAACTTTGATCACTGCATCATAATGTGATACGTGAGGAGTATCCAAAAACTGGCTGAGGAGGTTTACACTATAGCTTAAATCAGGTCGGGTATTAGTCAAATACAATAGCTTGCCAACTAGCTTGCAATAGAGAGATGGGTCATGAAAGAGTGGACCTTCGGTTTTGCTGAATTTAGAATTTGGTTCCATTGGCATGGGAGAAGGTTTGGTTGCCAAGAGACCAATCTCAGATAAGATGTCCAGCGCATATTTGCGTTGGCTAAGTTGTATGCCTACTGTAGAATGACCAACTTCCATTCCGAGAAAGTACCGTAATGAGCCCAGATGTTTTATTCGAAACTTGGTTTCCAAAAAATTTTTCACAGCAGTGCTTGAATGTGAGTCCGAGCTCATGAGGATGATATCATCCACGTATACGAGTAGAGCAATGAAGGAGGTAGATGTGCTCTTGGTGAAAAGGCTGTAGTTTGCCTTTGATTGGATGAAACCAAATTCAGCTAAGGTTGACGTCAGTTTCGTGTTCCATTGGCGTGATGCTTGACGCAAGCCATAGAGGCTTTTTTGCAAGCGGCAAACTTGATTCGTTTTGGCTGCAGAGTGGCTGAGAGGTGGCTTCATATAAAGTTCTTCGTCAAGGTCACCATAGAGGAAGGCGTTGTTGACATCAAGCTGTTGTAGATCCCATCCATTGATGGCAGCAATAGCTAGAAGATAGCGAATGGAAACTAGTTTAGCAACGGGTGAAAAGGTGTCATGAAAATCAATACCTTCATGTTGGGTAAAACCCTTTGCTACTAGCAGAGCCTTGGCTCGTTCCACAGTGCCATCAGCTCGAAATTTGTATTTATAAATCCATTTGCAGTTGATTGGTTTCTTTCCTGGAGGGAGATCCACGATGGTCCATGTCTCATTGAGTTCAAGAGTAGTAAGCTCTCGGTCCATAGCCTCGCACCAGATGGGATGTTTGATGGCTTGTGTATATGATGTTGGTTCAGAATGAATAGAGACAGAGGTGGTGAAAGCTCTAAATTGGGGTGACAGTGATGCATATGATAAAACTGATGAGAGGGGAAATAGAACATTGTTACCTGATCGTGAAAGAGAAGCAGGAGAGTGCAACTTGGATGCCGAGTGGTGAGTGTCGGGCATGGTGACCTCACTGACTTGTTGGCAATGATAGTTTTTGAGATATTCTGGAGCTGTTCTGGTGCGAGTGGATTTGCGGAGAGGTGGAGGAGAACGTGCGGTGGGTGATGGTAAATCAGTCGTGGGAATGGAAGGGGAGTTATCAATCTGGGAATGAAAAGAAGGTGAGTTTGTAGGTGATGGGAATTGGTCTGCAATTTCATTATCTGAGTTGGTGGGAATGGAACTGAAAATTCCTTGAGCTTGAGAAGGGGAGTTATGATTTACTGGAGGTGTTTCAGTATTTTCTGGCGGAAGAACTGTGGGCAATGTTGAAAGTGTTGTGGGTTTTAGTGGAGAAATTTCTTCATGGAAGATGACGTCTCGTGAGAGAAAAATTTGTCCAGTGGTTAGGTCAAGTAGTTTATATCCCTTGACACCATATGGGTAGCCAAGGAAGAGACACTTTCTAGCTCTTGGTTCGAATTTGGTCCGGGTGTGGGAAAGAGTAGAGGTGAAACATAAGCACCCAAAAACTTTGAAATGGGAGTAAGATGGTTTGGTTTGGAAGAGAACTTCAAATGGGGTTTTATGGTTAAGTGTTGGAGTGGGTGTTCGGTTGATTAAGTAGATAGTGATGGTGGGAAAATCAGACCAATATTTTGTGGGTAAGCCAGATTGGAATTTGAGAGAGCGCGCCACATTAAGAATGTGTTGGTGCTTGCGTTCTGCGAGGGCATTTTGTTGAGACGTGGCAACACAAGTTAATTAATGTAAAATTCCTTTGGAATTATAGAAATTTGGCAATTGGAACTCAGCACCATTATCAGATCTAAGAGTTTTGATTTGAGTTTTGAATTGTGTTTCAACAAGTGAAAAAAAATTGAGAAGAGATGGTTAACACTCAGATTTATTTTTAAGAAGGTAAATCCAAGTGCATCTTGTAAATTGATCAACAATAGTGAGAAAGTATTTGACCCCATCATATGATGCGGTTTGGTTGGGACCACAAAGATCAACCGAAACAATGTCAAAAGGATTTTTGGTTTTGGACTCTGTTTCAGGGAAGGGTAATTTGCATTGCTTTGCAAGGGGGCAAACCTCACAAAGAAATTTCAAATGATCCATATGATTGAAATCAAGATTAATGTCATTTAATAGATGCTTAGTCATGGAACTATGTCCAAGTTTATAGTGCCATAAGGTAAACAGATCAAATTTAGCAACAGGAGTATAGTTAACAGCAGATGACGGAAATAAAGCATGAAAAATATGTTGAAGAGAAGATGGTTTCAGTTTGGAGAATTGCGGTGGTAGAGGCCCTCACACACCGTCCCCACTCCAATCGTCATCCAAGATAAAAGGTCCTGGATGTAGCAAGCATGAGAAAAAAAAATTAGGCAACAGTTGGAAGATTGAGACAACGATTTGGCAGAAATCAAATTGAATGTAAAAGTGGGAACACACAGTACATGGCGAAGGACTAAATGAGGTGATAAGTGTATATCACCAAAGTGTGATGCAATCGCGGTAGAACCATTTGGAAGATTGATGATGCGTGAAACTCGAGTAACATTGTGTGTGAAAAAAAATCGGGGTTACAGATCAAATGATTCGTAGCACCCGTGTTGATAATCCAAGGTGTTTGTGTGCGTGTGTGGTGAGGAGGTGAAATACCAGAAACGGGAGGGGAAATAGCATTGACGTTATTTGTAGCATGTAGATTTGCATCACTGTGAGATGATTGAAGCAAGGCCAGGAGTTGACTATACTGCTCATGAGTAATAGGTGGACCATGGTGAGATTCCTCCTGTGCAAGAGAAGAGTGATTAGCTGAAGATTTAAATTTAGAGCTGTTTTTGTGCCCAGGAGGATATCCATTAAGCTTGTAGCATTTTTCTTTCACGTGGCTTGGTATGTGACAGTGTGAACAGACTGGTAGGTTCGAGTTTTCCTTGAAGCACCGTTCTAGAGAATGGCCAGGCACGTTACAATGTGAACAAAGGAGCCGTTCCTTGCGAGAGTTGGTAGTGTTACGGTTATCAGGTCCTTTGACAGCCATTGCAAGAGGTGCTGGTGCAGAGTGAAGCTGTCTGCGCCTTTCCTCTTGTTGAACCAGAGATAGAACTCGGTTGAGGGTGGGAAGTGAACCATGCAGTAGGATTTGAGCGCCAACTGAATCATACAAGTCATCAAGACCCATGAGAAATTGCATCACCTTGCTGCGGTGGCTGTATTCCAACAGTGTTTTGACTGCACCACAGGTGCAGGTTGGCATTGGTTTGTAGATCTCAAGTTCGTCCCATAGAGTCTTGAGTTTATTGTAGTATTGACTAACAGAGTCATTGTCTTGAGTTGAAGAAGAAATGGATTTGGCAAGTTGGAAAATACGAGATGCGTTTTGGATGGAGAAACGCTCTCGAAGGTCTTTCCAAACACTCTCAGCGGTCTCGGCATGGGCGATGCTCGATCTATGTTCTGAACTAACTGAGTGTTGTATCCAAGCGATGATCATGTCGTTGCAGCGCTCCCATCGATGAACCCAAGCTTATTTTTGATGTTGAGTGCGCGTCGCATCGTCCTTGCCCAAGTAACGTAGTTTTCCGTCGTTAAGAGATCAGGAACCAGAGGAGAGGAAGCACCTTCTCCATGTTGGATGAAAAAGGGGCTAGCAGGATGGTGAGGGTCATTTTGGTGGCAAGTTGGCTTCAGGAGCTTCTTCGATCATAGCTCTGATACCATGTTGACAATAGCTGAATACCACAAGAAAGATGATGCAACAGACTTGGGTACACACGGCAGAGAGAATAACAGAAATGTAAGGAATGCAGAAAAGGTAAAGAAATGCAGAGAACATGGGAATGCAGGGAACGTGGGAATGCTCTGTGTAAAAATGGAATGTATATTCCTTCATGTACATGTGCTATTTATAGTTACAAATAATCAAATAACATAATAAATGAATAAAATGTAAAGTATTTACAGCTCATCATATTATTCATAATACGTCAATCTGGAGGTTTCATAGGTGTTGGAAGATTCTTTTCTTCTATCTTTGACAGAAGAGGTGGTGAGTTTAAATTTGCTCTGTTTTGGGCAAGAAAAACAGGGGTCTTTGTTATGAGCCACCTGCTCGGATTTTGGTGAGGGTGATGGACGTGCGGCAAGGTGCTAAGGAGAGGAGTTGGCAGCAATGGGGTGGCTGAAGAGGGCAGCAACGTGGTGGCTAGGAGGATCTCAAAGGCAATAGCCTACTGTTGTGGCTAAGGACGTGCAACTGAGCCGTAAGTTGCCTCCTTTTCTCTTGGTCTGTCTAGGTGCAGTGATGGAGGGCTGACGGTAACTTGTGGCTGGTGGTTTGTGGAGATGCAGTAAAGAAGAGGTTGGGTAGGGTGTATTGAGCCCAATCGACTTGTTCGAGAAGTCACTCTCCAGAATTAGGTTAAGGAAGAAGAATGAAGTTGAGTAAGAAGAGAAGAATATGTGAAATGAATCAATTATCTGTTTAAGGCTTTTCCCTCCAAGTTCTCTATTTATAGGGATTGTTTGAACAAAACCACAGTGTTTTGGTAAACACTTATTACAATTTCAGTAAGTAAAAACGACTATGTTTACAATTAAGAAGAAGAAAAGAGTATCAAACGACATCGTTCTATTAAAGGAAAGAAACTAATTCTGCATAACACGACATCATTTCCAGGTACCTTTTCACAACTAACTATCATCAACTACCTACTGCTTCCGAGCCAAGAACACAACAGAGAAGCTCTAATCCCTCGCACCTTGCCCACAAGGTGGGGAAATTGCTGCCGAAGCTTCCAATATGGTTCCCATGTGCAATCTTCCACTCCAGCACCTTCCCATTGAATCAAGACTTCCACCACTGCTCTATTGTCCTTCTTGACACTTCTTCTCTCTAAAATCCTCTCAGGTTGAGGCTTTAACTCCCCTTGCAAATCCACTGGTGGTAAGGAAGAGAGAGGTGTAAACTGGTCTCCAATTTTCTTCTTCAGCACAAAAACATGGAAAACTGGGTGTAAGAGTGAGTCTGAAGGTAAACATAAGTGATATGCCACCTTACGAATCCTATGAGTGATCTGATATGGGCCAAAATATCAAGGTGAAAGTTTAAGATTCCTCCTGACTGCTACAAATTGCTGTCTATAGGGTTGGAGTTTAAGATAAACCCAATCCCCCATAGAGAATTCCCTGTCAGTCCTATGCTTGTCATAATAAAACTTCATTCTGTCTTGAGCCAGGATAAATTGGACTTGAGTGTCATGAAAATCTGTTCTCGAGTTTGCAATAACTGATCCACTGTAACCATTCAGCCAATGAAAGCCAATCCACCCACAGCTTGGGTTCGTCTCCAGAAAAAGATCTCAGAAAGTGTTCAAGACACTTGTTGCTAGCTTTTGTTTGGCCATCACTTTGAGGGTGATAGGCTGAAGAATAAGAAAGATTAACTCCCTGCAATCTGAAAAGTTCTTTCCAAAAGGAACTTGCAAAGGTTGAGCCACAATCAGAAACAATGGTTTTAGGTAAACCATGCAATTTAAAAACATTACTAAAGAATTGTGAAGCCACTTAAGTAGCTGTAAATGGATGTTTCAAAGGAATAAAATGTGCATACTTTGATAATTTGTCCACTACAACCATAATGACAGAATACCCTCTTGAAATGGGCAACCCTTCAATGAAATCCATTGAGAGGTTAGTCCATATTTGGTCAGGAATAGGTAAGGGCTGTAAAAACCCAACTAGAATGACATTTTGAATTTTATTCCTTTGACAAGAGTCACATTCACGAATAAATTTCTTAACATCATGCTTGAGACCAGGCCAATAAAATTCCAATCTTGCTTTGTGCAAACACTTGTGAAAACCAGAATGACCAGCAGCAGGACTAGAGTGCAAGTAATTCAAAATCTAATGTTTCAAGGGTAGGGAATCAGGCACATAAATTCTATCTTTCTTAAACAAAATGCCATGCCTCAGTTTGAATGAAGGATTAGAAGTAGGATCAAGCTGCAAGGCACTTTCAATTCTGATAGCCATGTTGGAGTAGGGTATGATAAAGCTGCAAGCTCCCCAAGTTCCGCACCTTGACCTCTGCGAGACAAGGCATCAACCACCTTGTTCTCCACACCTTTATCATACTCAATTGTAAACTCATAACCAATAAGTTTAGAAAGCCACCTTTGTTGAGCAGCAGTGCCAATCTTCTGGTCAAGCAAATACTTAAGGCTATAGTGATCAGTTCTAACCACAAATACACTTCCCAAAAGATAGGGCCTCCACTTCTTAACAGCTAGCACTAAGGCTAGGAATTCTTTTTCATAAGAGGAGAGAACTAAATCTTTACCCTTCAAAGCCTGACTGAAAAAGGCTAAGGGCCTTTGGTCTTGCATCAAAACTGCCCCTACACTAATTGCAGAAGCATGACATTCAATAACAAATGTCTTGGTAAAATCAGGTAAGGCAAGAACATGAGGGTTAGTGATAGCAACTTTCAAGTCATTAAAAGACTTAGTAGCAGAATCTGTCCAAGCAAAAACATCTTTTCTCAACAAGGATGTCCAAGGGGCAGCAATCGGACCATAACCCTTAATAAATTTTCTATAGTAACCTGTCAAACCTAAAAAACCCTTCAATGACTTTAGGTATTTAGGAATTGGCCAAGTAACCATAGATTCCAATTTCTTTAGGTTTGCCCTCACTCCCTCCTTTGAAATCAGATGGCCCAAATATTCTATCTCTTGGCATGTAAACTTACACTTTGATTATTTAGCATAAAGTTGATGATGCTGTAAGGTTTGCAAAACAGTAGAGAGATGAGTTACATGAGATGACATGTCTTTGCTATAAACTAGTATGTCATAAAAAAAAAAACAATGACAAACTGTCTAAGGAATGGCCTGAAAACTTCATTCATTAGAACCTGAAATGTTGAAGGGGCATTAGTAAGGCCAAAAGGCATTACAAGAAATTCATAATCCCTTCATGAGTTCTGAATGCAGTCTTATGAATATCATCATCCCTCATGCGTATCTGATGGTAACCAGCCCTAAGATCCAATTTAGAAAAAATTGAAGAACCTGAAAGTTCATCCAGGAGCTCATCCACAATAGGAATGGGGTATTTGTCTTTTATAGTAGCTTCATTTAAGGCTCTATAATCAATGCACATTCTCCATGTGCCATCAGACTTCCTGACTAGCAAAACAGGAAAGGAGAAAGGTGACTGACTTGGCCTAATAAACCCAAAAATTAAGAGCTCCTTAACAATTTTTTCTATTTTTTTATGATAAAAAGGATATCTATAGGGCTTAACACTGATAGTAGTAGTTTCTTGTTTCAAATTAATCTTGTGATCATGAGACCTATTGGGTGGCAATCCAGTAGATTCATTAAAATTTCCTTGTATTGCTATAATAGTTGCTTCACTTGTTCATCTTGCAAAGATGAAGGTTCATCAAAGCTACAATCAACACACTGCAGAAAAAATCCCTTACTGCCACAACCAAAAGTTTCAAAGGACTCATCATCATCAATAAAATTTGATTGAGATACCATCAAACCTTTCAAAGGAACCTTCTGACCATTACACTAAAACTGCATACTCATATTCACAAAGTCCCAGAGAATGGGACTCAATGTAGATAACCATTGTATGCCAAGAACTGTATCACATCCTCCTAAAGGAAGAGTAAAAAAATCAACTGTGAATTGTAAGCCCTGAATCAACAAGGGCACAGCCATACACTTCCCAATACTATCAATGAGCTGACCATTATCCACCTTAACACTAATCGCCTGGCCAAGTTGCACATGTAACTTACATCGAGCAGCCACTGCAGCATCCACAAAATTATGTGTACTGCTAGTGTCAATTAAAATCACCAATTTTTTCTTGCCAACATAAGCAATGAGTCTCATTGTCTTAGGTCCTCCACCTACTACCATAGACTGAAATGAGATAGAAGCTATCTCAGCTTCCATTTCTACAAGCTCAACAACCACATCACCACTAACATTAGCATCCATTTCACCAATGGAATCATCAAATTCCATACCTTCTAACAGGAAAAATTTTGGCCATGCACACTTATAACCTGGTTGCCATTTGTCATCGAAGAAATAAAAAAGGCCTTTTTTACGCCTTTCGACCATTTGAGACTCCGAAACTTTATGATAAGGAAGCTTAGTTAAAGGTGGAGCTTTCGGTGTTCCTAAGATTGAAGGAGTTGGTCCGGATTTCAACAAACTCGACTTTGGACTAAACCTACTCTAATCAGTAAATGAATTTCTCAAAGGCTTATACTCACCACATATTGTTCTTAAATGTTGGCTAAGCCAAATGCCTCATTCAAAGATGAAGGATTCAGCATTCTCACAGGCAGCCTAATCTCATCACGTAAGCCACTTAAAAAATAGCTCAACTTATTTCTCTTGGACAGACCTTTAATACGATTGGAAAGGATCTCAAATTCAGCTTTGTAGTCATTAACTGTACTAACCTGCTTGAGTCGAATTATGGACTCCATTGGATCATCGTAAGGAGTAAATCCAAAATGAATTTGAATAGCTTTGATAAAGTCCTCCCAAGAGTGAAAAGGTCCTTCTTCACTGGCATCCTGGAACCATACCAAAACTTTATCATCCATGTGGAAGGAAACAATGAAATTACGTTGACTAGGAGGGACCTGGTGATATAGAAAGTACTGATTCGCACGGCAAATCCATGGTGATGGATTACCCCCGCAAAATTGAGGAAAGTCCAGTTTAATTCCTCTTACAAAACCTCTGTCCACATGTTCTCTATTACGCACTCCTCCCGTGCCTTCCTCCATATCTTCATTTTTGTGTAGCGTTTGTTGATCTTGATCATCTCGATGTATATTACTAGGATCTTCCGAATCATGACAAGAAATCTTTAAGATTTGTTGTAAAACCTCTTGAAACTTTTTATCACGTGCCTCCCATTCCAATCGTGCCGCCTCTTGCTGTTTCAGCAATAAACCAATCACATCTTCAATTTGTTTTTGTTGCTGATCTTGTTGTTGCCGTAAATGATTCATTGAATCAACAATTCGAGCATACGGACTCGTTCCTTCTGCCATAGCTGATACCAACTGTAATGAGCCCAATCGACTTGTTAGAGAAGTCACTCTCCAGAATTAGGTTAAGGAAGAAGAATGAAGTTGAGGAAGAAAAGAAGAATCTGTGAAATGAATCAATTATCCGTTGAAGGCTTTTCCCTCCAAGTTCTCTACTTATAGGGATTGTTTGAACAAAATAGCTGTGTTTTGGTAAACACTTGTTACAATTTTAGTAAGTAAAAACGATTGTGTTTACAATTAAGAAGAAGAAAAGAGTATCAAATGACATCGTTCTATTAAAGGAAAGAAACTAATTCTGCATAACATGACATCATTTCCAGCTACCTCTTCACAACTAACTGTCATCAGCTACCTACTGCTTTCGAGCCAAGAACACAACATAGAAGCTTTGATCCCTCGCACCTTACCCACCTTTAACGCACCATACCAAGACTGCAATCCTTCCACTCCAACACTTCTGCAACCCATAACACAGGGGTGGTCTCGGTACGTGGGGGCGGTGTGCAAGAAGCTTTGGGATGTTGTTTGCTACGGTGAGGAATTCACATAGAATAAAAGAGAGGGGGTTTGGCTGGAAACAACATTTTCAAGAGGGCTAAGGAGAACCTAATAGAGGTGTTGGTCGTATAATGGGAGGGCGAAAGAGAACAGTGGTTGCGAAATGGGTGCATGTTTGAAATAGGAAGTGTGAAGTGGATAAAGAAAATAAACTGACGGGGTAGATGAGAAAGAGAGCATTTACAAGGTGAAGTTTATTTGAGAACACGAAATGGCATCGAAGGGCGCATGGGAGAGAAAAAAAAAAGGGTGCGGGAGAGCAGTTATTGAGATAAGGACGTGGATAATGGAGAGGAAAACTGTTGGGAAAAAAAATGACAAATTACACTCGTGAGAAGTAACCAATAACATGGAATGGAAGTCACGCATCAATGGGAACCCACAGAGACGTCCAAAACGTAGGAAAGTGGGAGGCATCTGCTGTAGTGGGTTTGAAAGTGAAAAGGGTAAGAAACAAATACAAAACAAAGAGATTAAACCGTTGGGATCGTGGGAAAAACTGAAAGAAAGATGGAGAGAGATTCGGAGAAAAGAAGTGTAGATGTGTGGGAGAGAAAAAGAAGGGGAAAAAAATCGAAGAATACTATTCAATATTCTATCATTACTTTTTTACTACTATTTATAGAATATTTGAGATATTCTCACTACCCAAACATAACCTTTTCATTTCCTAACCTAGGCAACCTAGACACAACCATGGAGTCTAGAGATACCTTGGTTGTCCTAGCTAGGTAGACCTGGTTCCATTTTGGGTGGGCACCCAATCAACCTAGCTATTTATCAATCATTTCAATAATGGCTTCTACCTTGCTAACATTTAATTAATTTGCTATGTAATTAACGTTTTAATCAAGGAAGATTGCATCAAAATTAAACAAATTGGTTTGTGTTACTTCTCATCGCTGCTGTTATGCTGAGAGCAATGATATATTCTCTCTAATTATCTTGGCCACCCAATTCAGGCGACCACGTGTTTTGTTGGGAACGAACCAACTTTATTGAATATTCTATTAAAACACGTAAAAAAATAAAATTTGATAGGCTACTTTATGTTCTAGACGACTTCAACTATATTGCAACATTAATAAGACTCTGTCCCAAGCCAACAAGTAGTCGTCAAATCATTGGTTGCACAACTTGAGCAGCTATCTTCTCCACCCCAATACGCGTCCTTTGCTCCCAAAATTGCAATGTTTCAATGTGTCGTAACCATGTCGGTCTGTTTTTCTCGAGGCTTCTAAGTGGGTTTCAAGACTTATCTTTCTGGTTTAGTTAGCAGGTTGGAAGGTGAGCGAACTAATGTTTCTTTCCTGCCACTTCCTACAACCACGTCTCATCAAACTCACATTATTTTAGTTCCTTTCTATTCCTCAAGACCCCTCACAATTTGGACTCTATAAATACTACCAGGTGCATGTTCTCTTCAATCAACACAACTAGCCAGCCAATACACCTTTTCTAAGTATTGTTTCATTATGTCTATGATCATGGCAGCTCGTCACCTTTTGGATACACCAGCTGCTCCATCCCCAACGTTGACACTGCTACAATCCCATCTCTGCCTAAGGTGACCATGCCACCACTGCCCTCCTTGCCAACGCAGCCTAAAGCCACATTGCCACCACTGCCTAGCACGCCATTGCCTACATTGCTGACTCAACCTACCCTTCCAAAGTCCACATTGCCATCGCTCCAAGCACCCAACTCCCAACACTGCCAACAATGCCTACCGTCCCCAAGGATGCACTACCTCCAACATTGCCAACAATTCCATTGCCCACCATTCCAACCACATTCCCTTCAATCCCCTCCACCATCCCAACAACAATCCCAACAATTCCTTTCCTCTCCCCACCACCATCAAACTAAACACTGGACCTTGAGATGCCACACTTCCATTCTTCGTTCGTATATTTCTATTCGGATGTTTCTTCGCTCTAGTAGTTATGTTATTCTTGATTATGTTAGAACCTATCCCCTGTTCTTGTATTGAGAGTTTTCACAGTCTCAAGGGGTTCAGTTGTATTTGTTTGAATAAGAGCTCAATATGTACGATGTTTGATTTCTATAGTTTTCTAATCATTCTTTGGTTATCTCAACAACACTACTTGTGAGTGCGATTATATTGTAATCGTCATTGTGACAATTGAATATCTGATATCTTTTTCATTTTGTTAGTCTCAAATCTCACCAACTTCTCATGGAATTTATGCACCTCTCTCCTTCCTCTAATAATTGATTTCCTAAATTACCTTAAGAGTTGAGTGGGCCTTAGATTATTATTTAAGTTTCCCCTTTTCTAATTCATACAATATCTTGTAAATGTGACACAACATGACACTTTAAACCGAGATTCAAGAGACCAACACAGTTTCCTAAATCTCTGTCCTTCAACAACTATAAATGGTATCTCATCGATAATTATCATTTCTGCAATTCTCCAACCTCACAGCCTCCTCACTCTATTTGTGGGTTATAAGACTCTTAGGTATTGTCTCACTTGTCAATATATATTTTTTTATACCTATCCAAAGGCCCACGTTTATGATGATTTTTAGAACATGAAGAAAAATGATTTTGCATTGCTCGATNGATAAGATGAAACCTCTTCCAAACAACCCATAGCTCCTCTGCTGCTTCAACTTGTATCTTCAGCATTCATGACATGTTGGCTAGCCTGGGTCGTATGCAAACCAGTTGCCCTGCTCGTGTTAGGTTTTTAAAATTTTGTTTCTCTTACAAACAACAGTCATTTTTTATGAACAGAGTAGTAAACGGTATAATAAGAAAATGATAAAAACAATCCGAGTTTGAAACTATAAAAAATAACCAAATTCAAAATTAGAGTTAACGTTGGATTTGTCCTGTAAATCATAATAACTATTTTAATATTTAATTTAAATTTGTAGGGAGGGTTGTCGATTGAAGTGAAGTGGAGTCATTTCTCAGAGAATATGGAATTCGAAAAAATTTCTGCAAACAGGAAAGGGAATATATTAGAAGAAAACATTTAAAATATAATATTAAAAGAGTAGGGGAAAAACCCGTATTGAATCCCTGCCAAAGCCTCATCTTGATTCTTTTCGCTTTCTTGCAACTTCCGCCTCGAGAGAATCCGAATCGAACCGAACAGTTTCACCCAAACCATTCCATCTAGGGTGTCTGATCTGTCTCCCTCGCTTCTCCGATTGCAGCTCCTCCAATCGCGCGGCGATTTCGGTCAGTTTGTTTCTTGGACTGTCCTTTTTCGTTTCTTTTCGTTTTTGGGTTTGATTTTTATAGTATGAATGGACTGTTAGAGGCCTCAAGTTCATAACAGTTATCTCATAGTAGCAAGCCCGAGCTTGATTCGAGTGAGTTTTAAGAAATTGGTAAGTTTGGATGTTGAAGTGAGTTGAGTTGAGATAATAAAATATTGTTAGAATATTATTTTTTAATATTAAAGTTGTTTTGGGATTTGAAAAAGTTGAATTATTTATTATATTTTGTATTGGGATTTGAAAAAAGTGTAATGATGAGTTGAGATGAGTTGGGATGAGTTGTGGTTCCAAACGTAGCCTTAGAATTAATAGACTGGATCCTTACATAGTCAATTAAAAAAAAAAATAGAGAAATTTATGTGAAATAGCCTAATCCTTACAACCTTTTATTCGTACGTCCTATCTATGAGACTAGAGAGTTGTTTCAATTGATTAGTATATATGTTTTCTTTTCCACGTTATTGGTTGAAATTTGAAGCCTTTGGCTGAATTACACACTCGAGCGAAGAGTGTCTCGTTTGTTTTCACAGATGAAATGAGATGAGATTAAAATTAAAAAATTGAATAAAATATTGTTATAATATTTTTTTAATATTATTTTTATTTTGGAATTTGAAAAAATTGAATTGTTTATTTTATTTTGTGTAGAAATTTGAGAAAATTGTAATGATGAGATGAGATGAGATGAGTTGAAAGGAATTGTAAAAACAAACAAGTCGTAATTCAAATATATTAATTTATACGTTAACACCATATATAACATTTATTTGATTGATTTATATATATTATATACATAATTTTTTTCTTTTAAAAAGAAATACCTGTACCACCTTATGGGCTCAGTTTTGAATTTAATAACAACATTAAATATTCTTAAAAATATAATATAAATAATTAAATCTACTTCTTTCAGTCAATTTAAACTTTTGATACAAGTGACGATTTCATTTGATATAGAGTATTAAATTTACAAGCTCAAATCCTGACTCTATATGACTTAAGAGTATCACTCACATGACATGTGAGGGAGTACTGAGATGATTTCACAAATATATAAGTATGCAGGGCTCATATGTTATGATGTACTTTATGATCTCTCTTCAATTATTAAGAGTGATATATTGTAGATAAAAAAATGTAGGGAATCTTTGTTTTAATTAGTATAGTAAGCAAAGTGGCAGTGCTGTTGGTTGTGCCCTCCCTCGTGGTCCCACAAAAAACAAATTGGAAGAGAAAGGTATAGGTAAAAGAAATTTATCTATTATTTTACAGTAAATCTTTACTTTAAATCCGCGTAAACTATGTAATGATATAATCAAAAGTAACTTGTTATCTTTTTCAATGTAATGGTAGTTGATATACAATTTTTTTCATAACTACGCTATAAATTGGAGTATTTTTGTAAAACGAGTACACTTAATTTATAATTAATTTTACAAAAAATATCCTTTATTTAAAACATGATTGTTAAAAGAGATTGTGTTAATTATCACTTCATGCTGAGTGAAAAAAGATAAATAAGAAGAAAAGGAAATAAGAGCTTGCCTACAACAACCTTGAGGAGAAGGAGAAGCGGCCTCTATCCACACATCCCTTGCTGAGGGACAGTCCCATTGGATGTGCTCCACTGATTCTGGTTGTTGTTTGCAGATTGGGGATGTAGGGTCCTCAATGACCTTTCTCTTCAGAATGTTTGCTCGAGTAGGCAAAGCATTAAGGCATGCTCTCCAGAGAAATGTTTTTGCTGCATTGGGGATATTCAAATTCTAGAGATTAGTCCAGGGGTCCTTTGAGCTACTAGGATTGGAAGATTGACCCAACTGTTGATTGTCCAACTGAATGAGCAAATGGTAAGCACTCTTTACACTACACGCACCTAAGTTCGTGCTCATCCAGATCAATCTGTTAGGTTTAGGATAAGGGCTTAAAGGAATTGCTTTAGTAAGGCCAGCTTCCTCCTTTGTAAAGATAACATTAACCCGGTCAATTTTTCATTAATTTACTGATTTATCAATAAGAAAAGAAACTTTGGTATCAGGTTGCAAGAATCTAATAAAGCTTTGAGGCTTGAAGGTTGTCCGCATTGACAGCCATTTATCAGTCCAAATCTCAGCTGAATCACCATATCTTATCCTCCATATCAAACCCTACTTAAGCAGAGATCGAGCAGTTAGAAAGCTCTGCCATAGGTAGGATGTGTTTTGGCCTAGTTTAGCTGACAGAAATGACCTGTTAGGAAAATACTTTTCCTTCAAAACCTGTATAGCAAGTGAGTCTAGCTTATAATAATTTTTATACAGTTTGAGGTATCTATTGATTGGCATGCGGTGACGTGGCATTGCTAGGGTTTTCATGTTGGTGTGGGGGCATTGCTACGCCTGCATGGCCCACCCGTGTGGCCCTGTGGGTCTACCAGAGGGGTTTGTCTTGCGAGGGATAAGGAAGAGGGGTCAGGAGAGGGCTCTGGTGAGGGTGGGGGTGGAAAAGGAGTGACTGCATGTGGGAGTGGACGTACTTTCGCTCAGGCCCTTCAAAGGCCCCTACCAAATGCAAAATTCAAGTTGCCTCTGAGAAAACCTGAACTGATTAATGGGGTGTTGGGTTTCGTTTTCTCAGATGTTGAGATGAATAGGGCAGCAGAGGAATTAAAGTTCGCTTTGGTATTGAAGTTTGTTTCGAAGAGGCCATCCATTGATGTGCTGTGGCTTCATATCATCAAGACTTGGGGCTTTACAGAGGTGCCAATGATCAGTTTCATGGATGAGGTTCATGTGCTATTGCATTTGGTAAATGAGAAAGACTACTTGCATGCTTGGGCGTGGGAAGGTAGATTGGTTGCAGGTTGTCAATTCTGGCTGTTCAACTGGTCGGTGGAGTTTGATGTAAATAAAGAATCATCCATTGCGCCGTAGTGGATTTTTTTGCCAGGCTTGCCTTTGCATTTATATCGTATGGACTGCCTACAGAGTTTGGCTTCTTGGTTTGGCAAGCTTCTTGGATTTGATAATGCGACCTTCTTTCGAACTCGAGCTACTGGGGCCAGAATTTGTGTGGAGGTGGATCTCCAAGATGAACCAGTTGATGGCTTTCCAATCTTAGTTGGGCAAAAACAGCTTTGGCAAAAGGTTAAGTATGAGATGAGGGGCTTTTACTGTCAGAAATGTTTTCGGCAAGGGCATACGGCGGTTGTGTGTCAATCAGGGGAGAAGGCACGGGTTCATATTGGTAAAAAGGATGGGATACGAGGACTAGGAAAGGACAATGTGGATAATGTTTGGAAGGAAGTGGGTCGAAAGGCTGGGATTTTGTCCGATGATAAAAAATAGAGTAAGAATGAAGTAGAGGCTGTTGTGGCAGAGGGACATATGGAGGATCTTGAGAAAGTGGGAAATGAGAGGAGTGAGAAGGAAGAGGTACTTGTATAGGTAGAGGAAGGGGAGTTAGTTTCCTCTGAGGTGGTGGTAGTGAGCACAAAGCATAGCAAGGAGGTGGTGGAAAAGAACCATTTGCAAGTCAGTGATGACCCAATAATTCTAGATAAGGGACTTTCTGAAATGGCAAATATGGAAGGGCAGAATAAGGGTGTGGTACCTATAGGCATTGGCATAGAATCAGAAAGTGATGAGGAGGACTTTGAGGAAGTGTGGTGTGATGAAGATATCCGTGACAAGTCTTTGGTGATCGTGAAAGAGAAGGGAGTGGTCTGTCTGGATCAGCCCTTTGAGGGGCAGCAGGCCTCCAATTTGGGGAAGGTGTCTTTGGACTATTCATCGGAGTGGGAAATGGGTAAAGTCTCATTGCTAAGGGGCAAAGAAAAAATGTATGAGTCGGATACAGAGCAATTTATGGTATCCAACAAGAATATGGAGGAAAAAGCGCAGTGGAAGTCTCATAGGGTTCATACTCGTTCTCATAAGTTGGATTTATGATTGATACAGTGTTTGTCTGGAACATTAGGGGGTTGGGCAAGTCTAGAGTAAGGTTAAGAAATTTAATTAGGAAGTTTCAAGTGGAGATGTTTGCAATAGTAGAGCCGTTTGTGGCTAAGGGTCGTATGCCAACACTGGGTTCTTTTTTGAGTTTCCACCATTTTCTTTCTAGTGAGAGTCAGGGTGGGAAATTGTGGATTTTTTGGAAGGAGGTTAATGCCTTTGAGGTGGTTTCGATTACGGCGCAAATGGTGTCGGGTTAGTTTACTAAGGATGGGCAAAGGATCTTTGTGTCATTTGTCTCTGCGAAGTGTTCTTATGTAGACCAAAGAGAGTTATGGAGGAGCCTAGTTGAATTCAAAGTTTTGGATGCCCCTTGGTTAGTTTTAGGGGATTTTAACACTATTTGAGTTGATGCGGAAAGGATTGGTGGCAACCCAAGGCCTCTCATATCGATGGCGAAATTTAACGATTGTATACATCATTGCGGACTTTTTGATTTACCAAGCACAGGCCAACTTATGTCCTGGTGCAAGGGGCATACAGGGCCGTCGCATAGCTGGGCAAAGCTGGATAAAGCTCTTATTAATTCAGCTTTTTCAAACATGTTTGGTTCGGCTCATCTTAGGTACCTATGTCGAAAGTCATCTGATCATTGTCCAATGGTGGTCTATGTGAATAGGCCATTATCTTTGTATGGACCGCCTCCATTCCGGTGTCAAAACATGTGGTCTTCGTATGACACGTTTTTGGGGTGTGTGAAGGACGCCTGGTGTAGGAGGGACATGGGTTCAGGACTCAATAAACTGGCTACCCGTTTGAAACGTACAAAAATAGCCTTACATGCGTGGAACCAGAATGTATTGGGGATAGTAGGTGCGAATATTCAAGCCCTAGAGGAACGCCTGGATGTTCTAGAGAATCAGTTACTAACTGGTTATTCGATGAGGGATGAAGATGATTATTTGGCTACAAAGTTGGAGCTACAGCTCTGGGAAAAAAGAGAAGTTACCCGTCTAGGTTAGATTGCAAAAAAGAAATGGTTAACTGAGGGTGATCAGAATTCTAAATTCTTCCACACTGTAATAAGCCAGAGGGGTAAGAAGGGTCAGCTAGATAGAATGTTGTTGGCTGATGTAAGGGTCCTGGAAGGTGCGGAGGTGGTCCACGATGAGGCTGCTACGTTCTTTCGGACTCTACTGGAGGAGACATCCCCCATTGTTGCCAACGATCTCTCAGCTTTAATAAACCGGCATATTTTAGAGGTTAATAATAGTTTATTGTGTGCAATACCAATAGAGGAAGAAGTCAAAAGAGCAGTGTTCTCAATCCCAAAAGATAGTAGTCTGGGGCCCGACGGTTTTGGGTCAGAATTCTATATGGCTTGCTTGGAGATTATTAAGGAGGATCTCATCGAAGCAGCACACGGTTTTTCCAAGGTTCTCTCCTATCCAGGTTTTCGTCTTCCTCCTTTATTGTTCTAATTCCAAAGGTGGATAATCCTTCAAGTTTTGATAAATTTCACCCCATCAGTTTGTGCTCCATGGCCTATAAAATATTTTCGAAGATTATTGTTTTCAAGCTTACAGCTTGTGTTGAGAAGTTGGTTTCAAATGAACAAGGTGCTTTCATTCCGAGGCAAAGCATTTTTGAGAATATTTCGCTTGCTCAAGAAATGGTCCTTTCTTTGCATAAGAAAAGGATAGGGGGTAATGGGATGGTTAAGCTGGATATGACTAAGGCCTATGACAGAGTTCATTAGGGATTTCTTTTGGAGCTTTTGAGAGCTTTTGGGTTCTCAGATCATTTTTGTAAAATCATTAAAAATTGTGTGGAGGCCCCGTAGTTTTCGATCATGATGAATGGTACTTCAAAGGGTTTTTTTTCAGTCAGCAAGAGGATTGCAACAAAGGGATCCCCTCTCTCCTTTTCTTTTTATTCTTATGGAGAAGGTATTGACGAGGTTACTTCATAGGAATTTTAAGGATGGTCGTATTGGAAAATTTTACCTTCCAATTGGTGCACCTTTGGTTTCTCATTTATTGTATGTGGAAGACATCCTTATATTTGCGAATGGTGGGAAGAGGTCGATAAATAATTTGATAAAGGTCCTTGAGCTGTATGAGAATTGATCGGGTTAGAAAATCAGTAAAATTAAATCTGCAGTCTTTTTGTCAAAACATATTTCACCTGTGCGTAAAAGATGTTTGTTACGAACTACAGGTTTTGTGGAAGGTAGTTTCCCTGTTACATATTTGGGTGCTCCATTGGTTTCAGGGAAGCTAACATCCCATGCATTGGAACCGCTGGTGGATACGATCCGTAAGAAAATCGCTGGCTGGAAGTTTAATTTTCTCTCTCAAGATGGACTTTTGGTGTCGTTAAGACACATCCTATCTAGTTTGCCCATTCATTTGATGTTTGTTCTGAATATTCCATTGAGTATTTACTCTCGCATTCAGTCTCTTTTGGCAAATTTTTGGTGGGAGAGATGGAAGGAAAAAATAAATTTCATTAGCGTTCTTGGGGGAAGGTGTGTAAACCAACCTCGGAAGGTGGATTGGGTGTAAGAGACCTCAAGGAAGTCCAGAAATCGCTTCATATGAAGCTTGCATTCAGGTTACTCACATCTAATAATTTATGGGCGGATAGCCATGTTCTGGTCAAATATTGTATGAATAGCCATGTTCTGGCCCAGATGGATATGTCTGTTGGTTCAAGGTTTTGGAGAGCTATGGTGTCTACCATTCCATAAGTGATGGATAATATGAAAACGTTGGTGTGTGGTGGGAATTCCTCTTTCTAGTTTGATAGGTGGCTAGCTTAGGGTCCATTGTCAGTAAGTACAGAGGTGATTTCCAATATGAAGCTCTGCATTCGTGATTGATGGTAGGAGAATACATGGAATTCAGATCTCTTGCTGGAGTTGGTTGGAGCTAATAAAACAATGGAAATAGTGCAGAATGTCCCGGTGGGTAAAATTGGTTTGGATATTGGCATCTGAAAACCATCTCCTAATGGGAATTTTTCCACAAAAACAGCATCGCAGGCAGTGTGGAGGAGGGACAAGAATTTGGTTTGGCATAATTGGTTGTGGCACTTTTACTGCCTAGAAGAATATCTATTTGTGTATGGAAAGTACGGTTCCAATGTTTGGCTGTGGATGATTGAGTGCAAAAGAAAGGAGTACAGCTGGTTTCGGCTTGTGATTGTTGTGTGCAGAGGTCTCAGGAGGATATGGATCATATCTTGTCTGCAGGGGAGATCGCTGCGGATGTTTGGCATCGAGCGAGCGTGTTTCTGGGGATCTAGTTTCACCAAACTGCTACATGGAAAACCAGAATGTCCAGTTGGTTTGTTTATGCCAGGAAATCATCTATTAAAGGCATTCTAATTGGCATGATACCGTGTGTTCTCACATGGTGTTTTTGGAAGAGAATGTGTAAAGCAAGAATGGAGGGTGTTAAATGGAATGCGGATCAGGTTTGGAGGCAAGTAAGATACTGGGTGAGTGATGTGGTAGAACATTCCAACACCTTGCGCAAACTTAAGCAACCAGTTTTGGAGATTGTGAGGGAACTACAACTGCCGATTAGTCCGTCTTGTGCAAGACCAGGCAGAATGATTTCATGGGTTAAGGCTCCTTCCGGTTGGGTGAAATTGAACTGTGATGGTAGCTGTCGGGGTAATCCCGATAATTCAGGTGGTGGTGGCGTCTTTCGTGATTGCCGCGACGAGGTAAGAGCGGCTTTTTCTAGTCATTTTGGGAAAGGAACGAATAATAGTGCGGAGTTACAGGCTATCTTGGAAGGAATTCGGTTCTGTAAATGGATGGGGTATTTGAATGTGACAATTGAAAGTCACTCGTGCATTGTTGTGGACTGGCTACGAAATGGCACTTGTTCTTTATGGTGTCTTTGGGATTTTTGGGATGTTTTATGGGAGGAGCTACAAGGTGTGAACTTCAGGGTGATCCATCAATATCGGGAAGGCAATAGTGCAGCGGATTTTCTGGCTAGAGAGGGAGAAATGGGGAAGAGAGTGATTTACGAAGGGAGTCTTATGCTACCCTTTTTACTTAAAGGGATTTTGAGGGTGGAGAGCAGGGGTCTTCCATCCTTCTGTAAATAGGTTTGTCTAGTGTGCTTATTTTTTTATGGTTGTTTCTTTTGGGTGTTCCAGGTTGGGTTGGATTTATTATGTTTGTTTTGTTACCACAGTATTCCTTCGCCAGAAATGAGGTTTTTCTAATAAACTTGGGTTGGGGTCACGTCGCGAGTGGCAACCGGCTATTTTGAAAAATAAATAAATAAATAAATAAGTGAGTCTGGCTTAGAGACAATTCTCTAGCCTTGCTTAGCTAGGAGAGCTAAGTTAAAGTTAGCAAAATCTCTTAGTCCAAGGCCATGATGACACTTTGCTCTTTTCAATTGATCCCAGTGAACCAAGTGGATTCTATGTTCTTGTGATCTGCCCACCACCAGAAGCTTCTAACTATTTTGTTAAATTCATGGACAAGCTGCCTTGGCAATTTAAAAATGTCCATACTATAAGTAGGGATGACCTGTATGACAAATTTAATTAGGACTTCCTTGCCTACTTGAGATAGGAACTTGGTCTTCCAGTTGGTAAGCTTAGCCTACACTTTATCCAGTATGTTTTTGAAGGATTGAGCCCGAGACCTATCTATAAGAGCTGGTAAACCTAGATTTTTCTCATAGGAGTTGGTGCCCCTAATTCCTGCAATGTTGGTTATGATTCCTTTCGTCTCTTCCATGGTGTTTTTGCTGAAGTAGATTGAGGTTTTTTTCCTTGTTTAGACTCTATCTTGATGCATTTTCATATGATTCCAACAAGTAAAATAATTTGCTCCATTCTATAAAGTTTGCTCTGCAAAAGAGGAGACTGTCATCTACAAAAAACAAATGGTTAATGGAGAGTTTGCTTCTTCTTATAGACAGATTAGTGATGATCTCATCCCTCTCAGCTTTGTTAAGCATGCAACTAAGTGCTTCTGTGTAGAGAATAAATAGGAAAAGGGATAGTGGGTCCCCTTGCCTAATCCCCCTTGTGGGTTTGAAACACTCTTGAGGCACTCCATTAAGGATGAGCAAATAAGAGACTGATCCTACACACTTCATAATAAGGTCAATCCACTTTTGTTCAAAACCAAACTGTTGCATTACTGATTTCAGGAAAGGCCACTCAATTCTATCATAGGTCTTACTCATGTCGAGTTTAAGATTCATAAAACCATCCATTCCCTTCAACCTTGCCTTTATGTTATGAAGAGATTCAAAAGCCACAATAATGTTGTCTGTTATGAGCCTACCAATGACAAAGGCTATATGAGTTGGAGATATGATGTCTGGTAGGATGTGTTTCATCCTACCAGACATCCTATTAGCTAAGGTTTTAGCATTGATTTTGTAAAAAATATTGCATTGATTTATAGGCCTGAAATCAGTCACCTGAGAGGGGGAGGATTTTTTAGGGATTAGTGCAATGAGGGTCTCATTCATAGTGTTAGACCATATTCCTTCATTCTAAACTTCAAGCACAGCTTTTGTAACTCTTGCACCCACAATGTCCCAATGTTCCTAGTAGAAAGCAGCAGGGAACCCATCAAGATCAGGTGACCGCAAGGAATTAATGCTGAACAGGGCCTCTTTGACTTTCATTGCAGTAAAAGGACGAGCTATAATGAAATTCATGTCTGCTCTGATTTTCTTAGGCATAAAGGAGAGGCATGCAGCAGTACCAGTAGGACTCGAGGAGGTGAATAGGTTTTGAAAGAAATGCTGAAACACCTGACATATGTTCAGTTGTCTATTGAACTCCTGGCTAGACTCATCTTAAATCTTCTTTACAGTATTGTGCTCTCTTCTTTGGCTAGTACATTTATGAAAGAAAGATGTATTCATGTCCCCTTTTTTAGCTAGGCTTGCTTTGCTCTTTGTTGCCAGTTTGTGTTTTCAGCATTAAGCATTGAATCCACTTATTTTTGAAGTTCTTTGATCTCATCATACAATTGCCCCTCATTTTGTTCTTTTAGATGATTAAGCATTTCAATTTTAGACTTCAAGAGATCCCCATGACTTCTATGCATGTCCTTGCTCCACATTTTTAGGCCCTCTTTCCAGTTTCTTAAGCCAAACAGTGTGTTCTGAAGTGTATTAGACTGCCCTATGATGTTCTCTCAGGTTTGTTTGATCAAGTTCCCACATCCATCCCCTTGCTCCAGCTAGCTTCATATCTAAACATCCTCTCTTGCTTTTTAGTCACAAACCTGTCCTAGATCTGAATAAAAATAGGTATGTGAGCTGAGGAGGATGCTGATAGATGTAGAATTGGATGCTGCTCAAGTTTAGCAAACCAAGCAGTGTTGCCAAGAGCTCTATCAATCCTCTCTTTAGTAAAGTGACTTCCCTCTCTATTATTGGCCCAAGTGAATTTGTCTCCTGTATAGCCAAGGTCATTGAGATCACAATGTTCTAAGGCTTTTCTGAAAGCCACAATCTTCCTATAGGGTCTGCTAGCAGCTCCAACTTTCTCATTAAGGCTTGTGATCTCATTGAAGTCCCCAAAACACAACCATGGGAAATTCAGTGTAGGGGTTAGCTCTTTTAGGAGCTGCCAAGTTTCACATCTTTTAGTAGTATTAGGGTGTCCATAGAAGACAATTAACACCCAAGGTGTGCCATCATTTGACATATTGATTAACACAAAAATGTGCCAATAAGTATGTGAAATTACTTTTAGATCCATTGAAGAATTCCATAGTAAGGCCAAACCACCACTTTTTCCCCTACTATTCACACTAAAACAGTAATCAAAACCCAACTTGATATGAGTTCTTTCCATCGTTTCCCTATTACACTTAGTCTCTATTAGAAAGACCAATTTTGAAATCTTTGTTTTCACCAAAAGGTGAAGTTCATGAATTGTCTGGGGTTCCCAAGCCCCCGGTAATTCCAACTTAAGCAATTCATTGGAGGAGGTGGGGCTGCTGATCAACCTCCACCACTTGAACTTGAGGTTGGCTACTGTCAGGCTTGAGCTTGGTCTTCCTCTTCTTCTGGGCAGAATTGCTATACTGGGTCTCCAACATAGTTACGAGTCTTTTGGTATTTTTAAGTTTAGGAGGAGTGCATGAGAGATTTGTGATATTAGATAATACTGTGGACTGGCCTTTGGCTTTCCTTTCCCACGTGATGCCTTTGGGAGCTAAAGAGGGGTTTGAATGAAAGTCAATGGTTGGAGAGCCAGAAATATGGGGTTTTGACATAGTAGGAAGTGTAACCTTATCAGTGAAGCTACTGTTAGCTACCAAGTTAATCTCTTTTATAGGAAAAGGAAATTGGGGCAGTAGTTGCTTCCTTTTGGACTGCATCCTCTAAACCATAGAGAAGACCCCCACTATTTTCAGCAAGAGGCTAGAGATTTTGGGAATCACCAGAAATATGCATAGCATTACAGTCTTGTTTGTTTGGTGCAGGAGAGAAATGAACAAAGTCCGAATTGTGTTCCTGGTTAGTATGACCTGTGATGGGCTCCTTAAACGTAGCTGCATTATCCTAACTTGTTACCTCTGCCTCCGCATCTAATTGAGACTTGCCATGGCTAGCATTCCGAGGACCCCCCTCCTCTGAATGCCCCGGAAGGTAGTTCCCTGAGGAGAGGATTCCGATGACCCTCCATACTTCTTCACTAAAAATAGTTGTGGGGAAATAGAAGCTGCTTGTAACCATTGCTCATATTGTTCTTGTGACTATATCACTTGGTTAAAACTGGGGCACTTCTTGTGAACATGCTGCAGCAAGCCACATTTGAAGAAGAAATTAGGTAGCCTTTCATACTTGAAATAGGCCCAACATTGCTTACCTTCATAGTTGAGCATACAACCTCGGATCAGAGGCTTAGTGACATTGACATCCACTCTAAGCCTTAGAAAGCTCCCCCAGGTACACCCTTGTTCATCGACCTCCACAGCGTGCACCTTACCGATGACTGCACCTATCCTTTCACCCAGCACCTTATTCATACTTGCAAAAGGGAGATTATGTATTCGAATCCTAAAAAGGTTCTGAAGTAAACTACACCTTGCTTGGAGAAAGCTCCCTCTCAAACTCTTTTAAGCATATAAGGTGATGATCAAGGTCTTCCCTGCATGACCTTTTGCTTATTTGAGAATAGTTGAAACTAAAGAAAAAACCGGTTGATGCCAAATTCTTTAAATGTTTTCCATCCTATTGTGTTCCAAACCTTTGCCATGGTGGTCTTGAAGGCTTCTCGGTTTGCAGTTCTGTCATTGAGTATCATTGCCAAAAGACAATGACTGCCTCTAATCTTGGTTGATAAAATTGTTCCATCTATCAGTGTTAAAACCTGTTGTTCTTCATTTGTTAACTTCAAAGAACCCTAACGTTGTGTGATATCATCGGCCATGGATTTTGACTTTATAGACTGTCGTCCAAGAGACACAAGCTTTGTCAAGAGACCAAGTAGAAACCTCACCCTTCAAAAGGAGAGGACCAAAGGGTCGATTATATGAGATGAGATAGTTTTATGAGTTCACGTTCATTTCTTTTGAAATATTGCTTTAGCTATTGTGATGACATGTCCATGCACAGCCCAAATTTTCTTGCAAATATTTCGATTTGCAAGGAATATAAACTGGTTGGTAATAAAACTATTTGCAACAAGAATTGTAGTTGGTAATATCAAGTAGTTTGCACGAAAGTCCAAATATTGTCACTGAATATAAAATCCAACGAAAATTTTTCGTTGCTAATACCTTAAAAAAAAACCTTGCAATTAACTTTTTAGTATTCGTCACGGAAACTTTTATTGCAACTTAATTCAATGTTAATTATTTGCAGGAACAAATTTCATTGGAAATAATCATATTTCGTTCCAACCATTAGATTATTTACATGGAGTTAATTGTCCTTGGAAAAACTAGGTATTTTCGTAGCAAATAAGTTTCTTTTGCAAGGATCAAAAAAATCATTGCAAATATCTATTACTTAAAATGAAATTATCATAATTGTAAAAAACTTCATTGTAAATGATCATATCTCTAGCTTGTAGTGAAAACAGACCAATCCTCCACCAAGAGGTTTGGGATTAGGTTTAAGATGGTTTGGTTCGAATAGAGATTTTGGCTTAGTTTGGTCAATTACCTCGAACAACCTCAACCGTGACAAGTTTGGTCACCATTGTTTTCGTCACTAAACTAATGGGTTGGTTCAAAGGACTAGTTGTAAAGAAAAATATTTCTGGTTACTGAAAACACTATCCATCATCAAATAGAATGAAAAGTGTAACTGAACACCAAGTTTCATATTTGATCACAATAAATAATGTTCATAATCAAATGCATACACAATAAGCTGTTATCACTATCATGACATTTCCATGGAAAGTCCATCTAATGACATATTGACAACCTTTTTAAGAAAATAAAAAATATAATAGTAACACGAGTATATAAGATCCTCAATTAAGTTGGAGCATTTTGTAGCCAATAAGGATTAATATAAAGATGACTACTCATACCGAAAAAAGAACGTGGCTTAAGATACCAAGAAGCATGTAAGGAAAACCCTTGATTTATTTCATACAATTTTGTGGTACTTTTATTCGAACATTGTGTTGTTGTTGGATATGACTCATATATTTGGGCACAATTTATTAATTTTTCTAATTTATACTTGATTTATTTAATCCCGATTCACATAGAATGAAAAATTTTCAAATATGGAAAACCATCTCCATAGTCAAATAGAATAACAAGTTTAAGGGAACATCTCTTTCATATTTATGCCAAATAACTAATTATTCAAAACCAAATTCAAATATAACTGACCATTATTACTATCATTAACGATATCGAAAGAAACTCAATGTATCTTAATTACATAGACAATTTGACAACCTTTTTGAGGTATTAAAAACAAAATACTAACAGGAGTATATAAGATTTTCCATTAAGTTGGAGCATCTTTGTAGCCAATAAGGGTTAATATAAAGAAGGCTTATAACACTAAAGAAGAAAATGATGTATGATACTAAGAACCTTGTATGGAAGACCATAGGATCTACTTCATACCATTTTTTGTCACTTTCATTTGAAGATTGGGTTGGTGTTGGATCCAACTCGTTTACTTTAGCACAACTTTTATCTAGTGGTGGTCCGCAAAGAAATAGGTTTCCTTCATAGCTGCTTTTTTCAAATGTTCCAAATTGTGCTTTCACTTCTGGAACTTTACCTGATAGGTTATTGTTGGCCACATTGAATACCTCAAGAAAGGTTAGATCAATCAATGCTGAAGGAATGTCTCCACTCAAACTATTATGAGAGAGGTCTAGACTTTCCAAGAGAGCCAGTTTCGAGAATGTTGTTGGAATTTTACGAGTTAGGTAATTATAAGATAAGTTTAGTGCACGCAATGAAGATATTTGGCCTAATGCAAGTGGGATGCCACCTGTTAGGTTGTTGCATGAGAAATCCAATCTAGACATATAACGAAGGCTAGAACCCTTATAAGAACTATGCCTATATTTGGTTACAAACTCAATCTCTACTTCTGCATCAACATATACAGGATCTTCATAAGAATTAGCAAGTTTGCCTGGGAAACCTTTATATGTGTAAGGTAGATAACCCATAGACACTGAACTAATTTCTCCACGAAAATTGTCAAAAATAATTGCCGCCATCTTCCCAAAATATATCTTGTAGAGGCATTGTGGTATGGTCCCTGAAAAAACATTCTTGGAAAGACCCATTATGCTTATAATTCTTAACAAACACAACTGATTTGGAATTATACCAGTGGAATGATTACCACTCAACAAAAGTACTTTTAGGCCGTGAAGTTCTTTGACTTCAACAGAGATGTTGCCCGTAAGGTTGTTATCTCCAATGTCCAATATCAAAAGAGATGAGAAATTGAAAAGAACTTTTGGTATTGATCCTATGACTTTGTTCCCTTGCAAATATAGGTGTTCAAGCTCTGGTAGATTCAGACAAAAAGGTAACGATCCCGTAAATAAATTATGAGAAAGGTCTAAAGTACCTGTTGTACTCAGTTCACATGGAATCCGACCATAAAAATCATTGTTAGCCATAACAAGAGTCCTCAACTGTGACATGTTCCCAAGCCATCAGGGGATTGTACCTGAAATTTCGTTGTTGCTGATATCTAAATATAATAGGTCAACAGTTAAATTAGGTACCAATGTGATACTTGTGAATTGATTATTATTCATTTGCAGAATTTCCTGGTTTGTCCCAATGAAAATTGCACGGTTGAAGCTGTTATAAGCAAGGTTCAAAAATCTCAATGACAAGCTACCTGTATTTAATCCTCTTGGGACCCCACTTGAGAAATGATTGAAAGAAAAATCTAATGCCTCCAAATAAAGCATGCCACTAATTGAGGAAGGAAGATTACCTTCAAGATTATTATTGGAAAGATTTAGATATACTAAATTTGGAAAAATCATGCCAATGTTTTCTTGAAGTTTTCCTTCCAAGTGATTGGTTGAGACATCCATCAAGATAATATGCGTGTGGATCAATGATGGTAAATATAACTGACCCACAAAAGAGTTATTTTGAAGATATAGCACGCGTAATCTTGTATTGTTTTCAACCAACCAGTTCGGAAAGCTTCCTTTCAACTTATTGTGAGAAAGATTAACTGTATCCAGTTCATGCTGGACAAGAAGAAATTCTGGAATATTGCCGATGAGCTTGTTCAAATTACAATTGGACAATTCAATGATCTTCAGCTGAAACAAAGGGGACCAACCCATGGAACCTTCAATTTCTATTTCAATTTTATTGTTTTGGCCATTGAATCTAAGAACCTCAAGCTTAGAGTAATTGGCAAATAAGTTGAATGACAATATGCTCACAAATTGGTTATAACTAAAATCAATGTACTCGAGACTTATTCTGCTGGCTTCTGCCTATGATGATGAAGCATTTCCATTGAATTGGTTACCAGAAATATCTAACACCACAAGAGATGTCATATTGTTTATGCATGGAGGTAGGATCCCCTCAAAATAATTGTAAGATAGATCTAGCACTTCAAGCTTCTTCAATGCACAAAAGTCTATCAAAAGAAATAGCATCAAAATTGATTATGCTCTACTCTAACAATCGGCCAAACCAATCACCTTTATGTTCAATATTAAAAAAAAAAAAAAAA